>JAJOZX010000397.1:177500-590000 GCA_023014485.1 Bathynomus jamesi | reverse complement strand
ATTAAAGATCTCTTTCTATAAGGGTGGAGGTTGGGGAAAGAGGTCGGGTAACACAATTATGGTTTCTAATTGTGGCTGAAACTCAACAAAATATAACGAATTTATTTGCAGACGAATTCACTAATTGATTTTATATTAGTTAGATGCTTGCTATTATTTTATATGTTCAGGGAAAAGTACAGCAATTATTGTACAATTAATCAATTATACTACATTATAGCTACAGCTCTCTCTATATAATAACTTATTATATACGTTAAACACAACAAATCTCGAATATATCCTAAAAAATAACGAAAATGTAGACATCCGCATCCGCATCCGCGGATGTTGAAATCAAACATCCGCATCCGCATCCGCGGATGTTGAAATAAAACATCCTCATCGCATCCGCGGATGTGAAAAAAAATGACATCCGCTACATCACTAATATATTATATATATATAATATATATATAAATATATATATATAAATATATATATATATATATACATATAAATATATATATAAATAGATATATATTATATATACATATAAATATATATATATAAATATATATATATAAATAAATATATATATATATATAAATAAATAATATATATATATATAAATAAATATATATATATATATAAATAAATATATATATATAAATAAATAAATATATATATATATAAATATATATATATTAATAAAAATATATATATATATATATAAATAAAATATATATATATATATATAAATATATATATATATATATATAAATAAATATATATATATATATAAATAAATATATATATATATATATAAATAAATATATATAATATATAAATAAATATATATATATATATAAATAAATATATATATATATAAATAAATATATATATATATATAAATAAATATATTATATATATAAATAAATATATATATATATATATATAAATAAATATATATATATATATATATATATATAAATAAATATATATATATATATATAAATAAATATATATATATATATATATAAATAAATAAATATATATATATATAAATAAAATATATAATATATAAATAAATATATATATATATATATATAGAAATATGTATATAAAAATATATATATATATATACAGGGTGGGCCGTAAGTTTCCATACATAGGAAAATTTAAACGTTTGTTTTTATGTTTCAGATACCCTAAGAATATGCGTTTGTAAGATCTTGTTTACTGATGAAGCAAATTTTTACGTCAATGGAGAGGTTAATCGGCAAAACATACGTTATTGGAGTAATGCTAACCCTAACTGGCTGAGTCCGACGAAGATGCAAGGTGCCGGTAAAGTGATGGTGTGGGCCGGGATATGGGGTGACAGAATTATTGGACCAATTTTTGTCAGTGGAAATCTTAATGCCGAAAGGTATCTTAACATGTTGCAAGAAGAGATTTTCCCATCCCTGCTAAACGAGGAAGGTAACTTCCCAGTTTACTTCCAGCAAGATGGAGCTCCACCTCATTATGGTCTTCACGTGCGTCGGTATTTGGATCAGCAGCAGTTTCCGGATGCTTGGATTGGTCGGCGTGGTCCTGTGGAGTGGCCTCCCAGATCCCCAGATCTCACCCCCCTTGATTTCTATCTTTGGGGGCACTTGAAGGCCATGGTGTATCAGGAAAAGATACGAGACATAAATCATCTAAAGGAACGTATCACCAACGCCATTACAAGCATAACGTCAACTGTGCTAATGCGTGTTCATCAACAGTGGGGAACACGTATTGAAATGTGTTTTCAAAACAATGGCAACCATGTAGAGCATATTATATAAATAAAAATGGTTGTCCATAAAAAAATGTTTATTTTTCCTATGTATGGAAACTTACGGCCCACCCTGTATATATAAAAATATATATATATATATATAAATATATATATATATATATAAAATATATATATATATATATATATATATATATATATATATATATATATATATATATATAAATATATATATAGGGTGGGCGGAAAGTAGCTCCCTATTTTGGATTGGTAAAAAAATACGTATATTATCCATTTATTTCAGAAGAAATAATATGAAAAGGTAGGCATACATGGTAGGTTTTCTCTAAAATTCAATGTGGGCTCCAACTCTTTCCACCAGCTTCTGGAGCCGCCCAGGAATGGCGTCCACTGACTTTAGCAGGAACTCCGGCGGGATGGAGGACATGACTTCCCGAATTCGGTCCTCCAGTTCTTCCAATGTCCTCGGTTTGGTGCGGTAGACTTCTTCCTTTACCCACCCCCAAAGAAAGAAGTCGCACGGTGTCAAGTCGGGGCTCCTGGCTGGCCATTGATGTGGACCACGACGACCCATCCAACGCCCAGGGAAGTGGGCATCCAGCCACTCACGGACAACAAGAGCGAAGTGCGGAGGGGCGCCATCTTGCATAAATATCAGATCGTCGATGTTCTCCCATGTGCTGACAACCGGCCAGACCTCGTTTCGCAACATAGCAAGGTACCGCTCAGCACTTCGCTCTTGTTGTCCGTGAGTGGCTGGATGCCCACTTCCCTGGGCGTTGGATGGGTCGTCGTGGTCCACATCAATGGCCAGCCAGGAGCCCCGACTTGACACCGTGCGACTTCTTTCTTTGGGGGTGGGTAAAGGAAGAAGTCTACCGCACCAAACCGAGGACATTGGAAGAACTGGAGGACCGAATTCGGGAAGTCATGTCCTCCATCCCGCCGGAGTTCCTGCTAAAGTCAGTGGACGCCATTCCTGGGCGGCTCCAGAAGCTGGTGGAAAGAGTTGGAGCCCACATTGAATTTTAGAGAAAACCTACCATGTATGCCTACCTTTTCATATTATTTCTTCTGAAATGAATGGATAATATACGTATTTTTTTACCAATCCAAAATAGGGAGCTACTTTCCGCCCACCCTGTACAATATATATATATATATATATATATATATAAATATATATATATATATATATATATAAAAATATAAAAATATATATATATATATAAATATATATATATATATAAATAAATATATATATAAAAATAAATATATATATATATAAATAAATATATATATATATAAATAAATATATATATATAAATAAATATATATATATATATAAATATATATATAAATAAATATATATATATAAAAATAAATATATATATATATAAATAAATATATTGGTCAGTCACATGGCAAATGAGATTTAACGTGGATAAGTGCAAAATTTTGCATATAGGTTCGCGTAACGGTAATTTTGCGGATAGTATGTCAGGGAAAGATTTAACAAGCGTAGAGCAGGAAAAAGATTTAGGAGTTATAGTCACTGGTGATTTAAAAGTAGCGAAACAAAGTACAGCAGCGGTCAATAAGGCGAACAAAGTGTTAGGGTTTATAGCTCGAAATTTTGAGTACAAATCGCGCGATATTATAGTTCCTCTTTATAAATCATTAGTTAGACCCCATTTGGAGTACGCGGTCCAATTTTGGAATCCGCATATGCGCAAAGATATAGACAAAATCGAGAGAGCTCAAAGACGAGCAACTAAGATGATTCCGTCTCTTAGGTCAAAGTCGTACGAGGATAGGCTTAAGGAGTTAAAATTGACTACTCTCGAGACTAGGAGGTTAAGGGGTGATCTAATCCAGGTTTTCAAAATTATGAATGGGTTTGATAACGTAGATAGAGATAGCTTTTTCGAAATATCTCAATATAATAGGACTAGAAATAACGGGTATAAATTGACAAGTAGAAGGTTCGGACAGCAGTTGCGAAAAACTTTTTTACGCATAGAATAGTAAATAGCTGGAATAGTTTGCCGGTAGAAGTAATAGTAGCACGTCTATAAACATGTTTAAAAATCGATTAGACGCGCATGTTGATAGAAAGGGTATAGTTTAAGGTAGTAAAATTAAGGCTTTGTGGGGATAGATCCCACAGCTCAACACAAGTGTTGTGGGATATAGGGAGGCAGCGTCTTGGGTTAGGGGATACTCTCTGTCCTTACACACCCCATTTAAAGAGATTCCTCTGCCGAGCGGTGCCCCCCATAGTTCTGTGAGGTATTGAAAAACTCAGGATCTTCACTTGCCCCACAAACACCTTTAAATGGGAGACCCATAATGGGTGCACACACATTTCTACATTACTGTACAGTCTTTACAGCCACACCTACACTTTTCCTCGTAAGTGTATATATTGTAATGTATATGGTTGTAAATTTTGACTTGATCCGCAATCGATATGGACCGTGACTTGATGGATACCGTAATGAAATTGACTGGATTCTTTGGATCTGATATATTTGCATGTCCGTTATAAATAGATATAGAGTGTAACATTTGTGGATAGTAGTCTATTATGACTTGATCCTCTGGATCCAGAGATTCTATCTTTAGTTTTAAATGGATAATTAATTAGTTTTAAATTGATAATTATTTAGTTTCGTAAAAATTGGTCGTTGCCAAATTACCGGCAGTTTTTACATAAATTTCTTATGTTCTTGTGGTTCGGAACCCACGTAAAATTGTAGGTCCCCTCCGCCACCACGGAGGACATACACAATACACGATTACGAACACAGTTAGGTAGACCAGCCATGAGTGGATCCTAGGGTCTTTGTTGGTCTGAAACATTATATAAATAAAATATATATATATAAAAATAAAATATATGTATAAAAAAATATATATATATAAAAATAAATATATATTTAAATATATATATATAAAAATAAATATATATATATATAAATATATAATATATAAATATATAATATATATATATATATATATATAATATATATATATATATATAAAATATATATATATATATAAATATATATATATATATAAATATATATATATATATATATATAAATATATATATATATATATATATAAATATATATATATATATATATAAATATATATATATATATAAATAAATATATATATATAAATATATATATATAAATAAATAAATAAATATAAAAAAAAAAAAAAAAAAAATATATTATATATATATATACCAGTCAATCAGCCATGGCTTGTATTATCTTATTAACTGACACACTAAGCCTTGTGATAAACCTGATACAAAATTGTGTACAACACTGCACCGTTGGACATTTTATTAACTACAAATAGCCTAGTGTCACTAGAAGGAACACCATTTATAAGTCGAGGCGTTCTTAATAAACTCTCTGAAGTATTATTAGAGGCGATATACAGTTTTTTTCATATTTTTTATATCTGTAGTGCCATCACAAACGAGCTGTATACAGTGGGATACAAAAAGTTCTGAACAAGGTTATCTTAGTTTAATGTACACATCCGATATTTTCTAATCAAAGTATTTCCCTGAGCATATAATTATAATGTTTCAGACCAACAAAGACCCTAGGATCCACTCATGGCTGGTCTACCTGTGTTCGTAATTGTGTGTTGTGCATATCCTCCGTGGTGGCGGAAGGGACCTACAATTTTACGTGGGTTCCGAACCACAAAGCCTTAATTTTACTACTTTAAACTGTACCCAATCTATTAACATATGCGTCTAATCGATTTTTAAACATGTTTATAGACGTGCTACTAATTACTTCTACCGCAAACTATTCTAGCTATTTACTATTCTATGCATACAAAAGTTTTCGGCAACTGCTGTTCCGAACCTTCTACTTGTCAACTACAACCCGTTATTTCTAGTCCTATTATATTGAGATATTTCGAAGAAACTATTTCTATCTACGTTATCGAACCCATTCATAATTTTGAAAACCTGGATTAGATCACCCTTTAGCCTCCTAGTCTCGAGTGTAGTAAATTTTAACTCCTTAAGCCTATCCTCGTACGACATTGACCTAAGCGACGGAATCATCTTAGTTGCTCGTCTTTGAACTCTTTTAAGTTTGTCTATATATTTTCGCATATGCGGATTCAAAAATTGGATTGCGTACTCCAAATGAGGTCTAACTAATGATTTATAAAAAAGAACAATAATATCACGCGATTTATAGTGAAAATTCCGAGCTATAAATCTAGCACTTTGTTCGCTTTATTGACAGCTGCTGTACTTTGTTTCGCTACTTTTAAATCACCAGTGACTATAACTCCTAATTCTTTTTCCTGCTCTACGCTTGCTAACTCCTTCCCTGACATACTATACGCAAAATTACCGTTACGTGAACCTATATGTAAAATTTTGCACTTATCGACGTTAAATCTCATTTGCCATGTGACTGACCAATCAACGATTTTATTCAGATCTTCCTGGATTTTACCTTTATCTTCATGAATCGCCCTACCACCCAACTTTGAAACTGTACTGACTAGGCCGACATCTAAATTGTTAATATATATAAGAAAGCAAGGGGCCCAATACAGAACCCTGAGGAACGCCGCTTGCTACATTAGCCCAACACGACTCCGCTCCATCAACGACCACCCTCTGTTTCCAACCTCGCAACCACTCTTCTATCCAATTTATTACTACACCTCTGATTCATTGAGCCTTATTTTTTCGATGAGTCTTTTGTGCGGTACGGTGTCAAACGCTTTTTGAAAATCTAAATACACATAAACCGCCCGATGACTATCGTAAACTTCAACCACGCTTTGAAAAAATTCTAAAAGATTAGTTAAGCAAGATTTGTTTCGCCTAAAACCGTGCTCCATATTTCTAACCAAGTTATGCAATTCTAAGTGTTCGACTATACGATCCCTAATTATTAATTCCAGTAGCTTAACTACAACAGATGTTAAACTGATTGGCCTATAATTTCCCGCCGCACCTTTATCGCCTTTCTTAAAGATAGGTGTTACATTTGCAAACTTGAAATTATCTGGTACGCACCCCTCAGAAATAGATGCATTAAAAACCTTTTTGTTAGCGGCACAACAATGCTTTCTTTTAATTATTTTAGTTGTATGGGATATATCGAATCCGGCCCTGGTGATTTACACATTTTCATTTTATCAATATAGCGCATTACCTCCCTTTCACTAACCACAATATTATCCAAAATATTACCATTATCAAAAGGTAATATGTCTATGACGTAGGGATATTCGTTACATCTCCTATAGTTCTATTGTCTACATTGCTTTAGAATATCGCAAGCATCTGAAAGACTATCAGTTAGTATGTGGCCAAGATACTTAGTCTGGGTCACTTCTGACAGTACCATACCATTCAGTTGAAAATCAGGAAATTTTATATACTTGTAGTCCTTGTTCTCATAATCATACGACTTTTAGTAGGATTATATTTTGTCATTATCCTTCCCATACCATTCACAAACTTTCAGAAGTGTGCTGAGCCCTTTTACAAATGGAGAAATCGAAAATAAATCACCTGCATACATCAGGTGATTTATAGTCATTGTACAAAGATAGCAGCCTATTTTACAAGTGTTCAGTACAAAAGACAGATTACAGACGCGTCAACTCTGACAGATTTTCCGTGAGTCTCACGGATTTTAAGTATCTCACGGTCTCATTATTATTAATAATAATAATAATATTTATAATAAAATTAGGGGATAATGTCTCAAACTCCCTTATGTGGGAATTCAGGGGCGTGTTTAGCTACCGCGGGGACCATTGGTTCCGTGAACACAATGGAAACCATAACAATATATGAATGTAAATGTACACAACAATTTAGAGAGTTAATCATGGCATACAATGTGGTGAACTCATCTGTTTTAAATATCTCCTCCCTACAAAAAATAAGGTCGACAATATGAAAAAAATGTGAAATTTTTTTAAAAATTATACTAATAGTATATAAATTATATTTTAGTTACAATAACATGGCAGAATATAAGAAATAGTTGGTAATATGAATAAATGCAAGGTTTCTTGTACCAAACAATTGAAATAATTAGCGATTTATTGCAAAGTAATTTTACATTTGACATTTTCACGACAATAATGTCCTGAAAATTGTAACACTTACAGTTAAGTGAAAAAAAATCAACCTTTTACATAATAAGCACTCTCTCTTCTCTTAGAGGGCGGGGCCCATTAAAGCGCGGGGCTCAGGGCACGTGCCCTAAGTGCCCTGCCCTCAACATGCTCCCTGTGTGGGATATGTTTCCAGTTATCAAAATCAGGTACATTGAGAAGTCTCACGGACTTTCATACTTCAAGGTTGACGTCTCTTAGATTGTCCATATAGTAGTCTATCAGTGTGACATTATCGATACTGTAGTGCTGACAACTACGGTCGACTAAACATTATGGGAATGTTTGTTTCTGTGCTTTAAGTCACGCAATTAAAAGTTGTAAAGTTCGATGTATGATTTGTAGAACAGAAGTTGATTCGTATATACCCTTGGTTAACCTTGGTTTTACTACCGCCCGAATTGTTCATTCTGACGAAGGTCAAACTTGTCACTCCACTTTAGACCTACAGTTTAATATGGAATCCGAACCACGCTCCCGACTAGCAGCCCAGCGTCTTAACCCAGGGTACCCATTTATCTACCAACCAATTTTTTTATTGTGTGGAAGGGTAAACAACGGGGTTTTGCTGCGCGCCGCCGCCGCCTCCGGATTTCGATCCCGGGACCGATGGATTCGTAGTCAACGACGCTAATGACTACACCACCGAGGTGCATATATATATATATATATATATATATATATATATATTATATATATACACAGACACACACACACACAGTGTGTTTCACAACCTGTCTGCCATACTTTGTCGGGTGATATCGAGTAAAAAAGTTAATACAACATCGATGCTATTTCCAACTGTTGCGGAGCTACGGACGTTTTAAGGGGCAGGGAAAAAAATAAATGAGAGTATTAATCTGATGCTATTCATTGCTATATCGTATGAGATACACTTTATGAATGTTCTAAATGTCCGCCTTGGTTTTCAGTGCACAGCCTTGCTCGTTCCAAACAAGAGTTCACTGCCCATTGAATCATTTCGGGGTGTTCTTGTTTGTAAGCAACGGCATCTATAATGTGATGCAAGAGTTCCTCTCTCGTTTGTACTTTGGTAACTTTCATAATGCCCCATAAAAAGAAATTAACGGGGTTAGGTCTGGAGATCTCTGAGGGGAGGGGGCACGATGTTGGATCAGCACTACCAATCCAACGATTCCCATACCGCTGATTCAAGTAATCCGTAACATGACTACCAAAATGTGGTCGCGCCCCATCGTGCTGAAAGAGCATCCTGCGCCTTGTCTCCAAGAGTACATCCGCCATCAAAAACGGCAATTCGTTCGTCAGGAAGTTCAGATAATTATCAGCAGTTAATCGTTGTTCCAAAACCAACGGTTCAATCAGCTTATCTTCAATTACACCGCACCAAGCATTCACCGAGAACCGATGTTGAAAGTTTCCTTCAACGATACCGTGGAGATTATCAGCGGACCACAAATGGGAATTTCGCCTATTATTAATTCCATCCCGAATGAACTGTGCTTCATCACTAAACAGTATGCGATTAAGAATTTGGCGATGCATAACCATCCACTGGCAAAATTAAACACGTTTATCGTAATCATCCGGTTGAAGAGCTTGCACAAGTTGCAAATGATAGGGATACAAACCTCATCATGTATGGTTCGCCCTACACACGATGCAGATTCACAAATTCGTCTAGAAATCCTTGGAACACTGGTAGTTGGGCTACATTGTACTGGGTCCAGAATGCGCTCCCTCATAGCAACGGGCCGTCATGCTATATGTTGTTGGTTACATGGAACAATTGTCCCTGTTTCGGTACTTTCCTTTTATCCCGGACGAAATGGGACGATTGGGCGCCACCGTTTGGGCGCGGCGAAACGGGACGATTTGGCGCCACCGTTTGGGTGCGGAGCCGGTTTGGCGCCGCCCCCAGGTCTACACTCAGGACTTAACATTTAAAATATAATTATAAACAATTGAAACAATAAAAAATTATAAAGATTTATTTAGAACCATCATTACAATATTTTTATCTGCCCCCTTGACGATTGGTTAGGTTCAGTCATGATATTTTCGTTAAAACTAAAAAAAATATCACGACTTAACCTAACCAATCGTCACTGCCCGGTTAGGTCAACTCTACGCCCTTAGACGATTGGTTAGGTTAAGTCGTGATATTTTCGTTAGTTTTAACAAAAATATCACGATTTAACCTAACCAATCGTCACTGCCCGGTTAGGTCAACTGTACGCCCTTGACGATTGGTTAGGTTAAGTCGTAATATTTTCGTGTTTTAACAAAAATATCACGACTTAACCTAACCAATCGTCAAGGGGGCAGATAACGGGAAAGTATCCATATTATATATACACCTTACACCTTATAATCAAAGCTGGGCACTTGCGGTTTTTTTTGCGGTACTGCGGTACTACCGCACTACCAAACCGGGACCGCATAACGCAAAGGATCGCTGAAAGTACAGCCTGTACTTTCAGCGATCCTTTGCGGTACTGCGTTATGCGGTCCCGGTTTGGTAGTGCGGTAGTACCGCAGTACCGCAAAAAAACCCGCAAGTGCCCAGCTTTGCTTATAATACATTGACTCTTTTGCTCGCACCGCCAAAAAAGTAACGAAGGGTCGCGCTTGCTACATTTATCAAACACATACAAATATCCATTATGTGAAAACTTCTGTTTCCCTTTCTTTGCTTGATATATTTTCAGACATTTATGCTATTAAGGGCAACAACACAACTTATCTGAAAAGACAGACAGCACTTCAGGTTAATAACCAAGTATTATTATTTAATACTTAGTACTAATTAACGGCGGCGCCAAACCGGCTCCGCGCCAAATCGTACCCGACCGTATCCCGGACCCCAGACTTTTTGCCAGTTGCCAGACTTTAATTTTGACGCAGAATATTTTCGTTAAAACTAACGAAGATATCACGACTTAACCTAATCCTACCAACTAATTAGCTTAATTGAATGCCCGGTTAGGTAAAGTGTACGCCCTTGATAAATGGTTAGGTTAAGTCGTGATATTTTCGTTAGTTTTAATGAAAATATTGTGTCAAAATTGAAGTCAGGTCAACTGGCAAAAATCTGGGGTCCGGGATAACAAGAAAGTACCATATATATCAGGTGGACCCCCAAAAAACGCCTTGAGATTTGAACATCAATAACCTCAAAAATATGCAGTTACATGACTTTTACCTCCATCTATTGATAAGCCATCATAAAAATTTCAGACCTCTACATAAAACTACTTTTTCCACAGCTGAGGGAACAATGACTCAATGAGGTATGGTGAAAAAAAGAAATTGATTACATTCTGTTGTAGATAATCCTGTGTGAACTTGCTTGTATGAGCTGTAGCACCATCTTGGAGTATGAAGTCGTTTCTGTAATACAGACGCCGACAATCAGGCAAAAGATGATTCTCCTCTAAGATATTTTTTACATAGGTTTATGAATTAATTTTTTTTATTTTCTGAAATGAAATGAATTTTCGTCTTTCCATTCCACGATACACCTGCTAATACCATGATGGGGGGGGGGGGGGGAACCGACTTGTCTGGTGGTAAAGTCTCGTTGAAGGAATGTCTTTCTTACGCCGACCATAAACAACATTGTTCCGGGAGTTTCGAGCAATCTCGATGGTGAAAACTTTTTCATCTGTAAAAACTATATTTTTAACATCATTGGACGAAAATCTATCGAGCAATTTTCTACATCCTCTTGTCACGTCTTGAAACACAGATCCTTTCAAATGCTGTAAGTCCTACCGTTCTCTTCATTCTTTGTATGGAACTTCGACCTATACCCAAATTTCTTGCAATTTTCCTCTGAGAGCAGTGTGACCCAGGTCGATCCTCTTGAGATTGGCTCATCATTTCAATCATTGCTATATTGTCTTGAATGTAAACTGTTTTAGGCTGATCGCTTCCACGCTTCCGTGCCGTCGAACCGGTTGCTTTAAGCTTTTTAATTATGCTATTCACAGACGTAACATTACAAGTTATTCCTGGAAATTCGCTCAAAATTCTTGCCCAAGTCCATCTTTTTTCCAAGAAACACTTTTCAATCACCGCTTTTCACCATTAGTTAGAACCATAATTTGAAGGGTAAGTTTAAAAAACAGTATTTAAGATGGGCGTAGCCTATATCATTTGACGTTTTTCAGAGACTAACAGATTATCCATAGGCTAAGGAAATTATTACAAATCTTAGAATAGTTGCCAGGTACAGCTATACACATTTAGTATTTAGGATATTCGTTCTTTTCACCATACCTCATTGTTCCCTCAGCTGTGGAAAAAGTATTTTATGTAGAGATCTGAAATTTTTATGATGGCTTATCAATGGATTGAGGTAAAAGTTATATAAATTTGGAAGTGTGAACTGCATATTTTTGAAGTTATTGCTGTTCAAATTTCAAGGCATTTTTTGGGGGGGCCACCCGATATATATATATATATATATATATATATATATATATATATATATATTAATATATATATATATATATGCACACACACACACACAACCTTTGGTTAGCTTCCGCCCGAATTGTTCATTCTGACGAAGGTCAAGCTTTTCACTCCACTATGGAAAACTGATACGTGTTGGTAGTTGGGAGGTAACGAAAGTGGTCCACTGAGTAGGTAGGTAGTTAATCTAACAATTATTAAACTCCTTTTATGTCAATAACTGGGTGGATGAAACCAACTGGTTGCTCACCAGAGTTATTCTCCACATTAGTATTTATATACTGTGTGATAGAGCGTGCTCGGTAATAGACATACATTACCGATCAACCAATCGAAAAAAACCAAGAGGACCATGGTCGAAAAAGTTGCGGGAAGAACGGAAAGAAGCAACGGGAGAGCAAGACGGAACGGGGACAAGGAAGAGGCTAAAAAACGGAAAAAGATCCCCACCAGCAAGTACGCTCTCAACAATTGAGCAAAGAGAAGAGGGACTGTCTAACAACACAGAGTAAGTGATCAGTTGTGTTTTTGAACCCAGTTTGGGGACATAATATAAGCTGGGTCAGTAAAATTAGACCTACATTGTGGTCTAAGACCTAGCATCAACTCCTAGCTTAACAAAGGCTAAGGTAAATTACCCTAACCTAATTTGGTGAGGAATCCTACTGTGGACCTCAATTTATTCTGCTCGCTCTGGACCATTTCCGGAATCTCTAGGCTGACCCCTACAAGGCTAGGCTTAATCTACTCTATAGTTAGACTGGAGATATTAGGGGTGGGTTAATTGGGGACCAATCATACAGAGCATTTTTCACATTGGTGGCCCGTGCGGGGAATTTACATACTTAGGCTTAACCTTACTTAACAAAAATTGCAGAATTAGGCTAAATGGTCTAGCTTAAACCTAACTTAATCAAGCCTGAAGTAACAAACTTGCCTAATTAGGTCTACAACCTAGGCCTAACTAGGAAACACTTACATTTAAGGAGTCCCATTCTTTTATAAGCTTAGAACTGAGTGGCACATAAATACTTGGGGGGATTTAACTAAATTTAAAACTTGACTGTTTTCTCTGATTACTCAATTTATTTGATCTCTCGTCTCTGATAAATAATTTCTTCTTGCCCTACATTTCATTACGATCCCGTTAAACAATTTTGACTTAAACATGGACAGTGAGGAACTGAAACAATTAAAAAAGAAAAAGGGGGGAAAGTTGGACGCTGTTACTAAGGCCATCAACACTTTTAACAATATTACACAACCAGGCAAGGAAGATTTAGAGTATGTAATTCTTAAATTGGATAACTTTAAGAAGGATATAATAGCCATTGATGAGAGTATTTCAAAGTTAATTGAACTTGAAATGGCTGATGAACAACTTATAGACCTTTACACTGATAATGAACACCAGGTAATCTCAATTGAACAGCACATAAGGAGATTACAGTCTCGTTTGACCGACTTAGCATCAAATAAACCTATTTCTGATTTTAATCAAAGTAGAGCTAACCTTCAACAAAATTTAAGTGACATGCCAAATCTCGAGTCACAAGAATTTAGGGCTAAGTTACCCACTTTGCTAGTACCAACATTTGATGGGGGGACAGTACAATTCCCATCTTTCATTGAAAAATTTGAGTTCAATAGGTAATAAACCTTATATTCCAACTGTTGATAAGTTTAGCTACTTAACTAGTTTCCTTAAAGGTCCAGCCTATAACATGATAGCCTATTTACCAGCTGTAGGGAATTCATATGAAGTAGCTATTGATCTCTTGAAACGTAATTACATTAATAAAGATGAGATTATATTTGAATTATCTCAACAAATTAATTATTGATTTTGCACCCGTAAAAGATAACCATAGTGATATGGAAAAGTTTTTTCAAAATTAGAAGCTATTATGGGACAACTGGTTAGCAATGAGATAGATGTTAAAGCTTCATCTTGGCTATACAAGGCGCAGTTCTTAGGTGCCTTCCTTTGAGGATTAAAGATGTTTTAGTTGAAAAGACGGAAGAAAATTATCTTAACCTTGAAAACATCAGAAAAACACTTTACAACTATCCTAACTAATTTCAAATTGAGAAATAGTCCAACACAAAATAAGACCCACACTATGGATAAACCAAAGACTGTCCCCAGAGACCAACTAGCTACAGCCAAACAGACAAAATTTGATACTGTAGAATCAAATGTAACCGCCTGTAACACACGAACACCTACATTACAGAACTTTAATGTAACTGCTGCCTCAACTTACACACCACATTGTAAATTTTGTGCAAGTGATGAACACAGTAGTACTGGGTGTGGCAAATATTCAGACTTTAATTCAAGATCTAGAAGATGTGAACAGTTGAGCCTATGTAAAAAGTGTACTGGCCAGCGACATTATAAGAAAGACTGTAAATCTAGGTTAAGATTCAATTGTAAATTTTGTAAAAGTTCACAACATGTTCACAACGGTTAGAGATAGCACCAATGTTGCATTGACCTTTTTATTCGATATCACCCCCAAAGTATGGCAGACCGGTTGTGAAAAACCATATATATATATATGTCCTTATATGACGATAATATTCCGGTGGTGTGGGGAACTGGGTTCGAGACAGTCCCCGATGTTCACATAAAGACTTAGATCAAAAACTCAAACGAAGGACCAGGCGCCCTATCCAAGGAATCGGTTGGGTTTCTTTTTGAGCGTCAGCGAGGGGGACGCTGCAGTCAAGAGTAAATGGCGTAAATAATTACTCCCAACTCAAAGCTCCCCTCGGACGTAAATACCAGCTCAGAAATAAAGACTGCGTACAGTAATAATATTCGTAAAACAATATTCTCCTCCCCAAATTAAATAGATAATTTGAAATAAACTGGAATTCCAAAATAGCCTTCTAACTACAATATTCAAGCCTAACTCAACCTTCAAAAATGGCCAAAATCTAAATGAATTTATATACTGCAAAGAATTTGGGGTATTAAGATCCCACACTGAAACTATAAAGAATAAATAATAAAAATGTACAAATATAAGAGATAACGATAATTGTGAACAGCAAAACGAGCTCCTCCTTCGTTGAAATCAGTGGATACAAATTTAATTTAAAGATTATATGAGTAAAAATGAATGCTAAATATAATAATGTTACAAATGAGTGCGCAAAGAGAAACGCCCAAACGTTCCAAAATCAAAAAAGTGACTGAACCCGCGAGCGTCTCCTCATTACCGAAATAAAAACAGCTGGTAAGGGAAACGCATGGACGCGCAAACCTTTTCTGGTACTTAAATATGTTATACGGGACGACCGTCATACGAAATATTAATTAAAATCGAAATAATCAGTACGCTCCTTTTCTTGAATCTTCTACAAGTGCTGGTGTTCGCTTATATTTTAATGATTGACGCAAGAAGCTACGAAATCTCTTCTAAGCCCTTAAGTAATTGCTGAAACTTGGAAAAACACCAATTATACAAGAGCAGCTGCTCGCCTATGACTTAACATTATAATGATGCTTGTCGTTAATTATTAAGACAATTAGTTTTTCCAATTAAAGACGCTCAGATGCACTTTTGCGACATCTGGCGCTTGTTAATGGCTTATGTTGTTAATTGCCCAGTGAACCTTCCAAGCTAAAATCTCACATCCGTAACGAAACCCTTGACTGTGGAAAATCCAAATTTTCTTGGTCTCGCGATGACGCGCCGCTCTGACGTATGTGAGAATGGATTCCTTCTTATATAAGGAGTTCAGCCATTGAAGGACAGACTCAAGACTTAAGACTCGAGATTCAGATTCTAGATTTTGAGTAGCTCTCAGCCAGACTTTGGGTAGAGCTCATCTCACCTGAGTCTCCGCGGGCAACGGGTGCGAGTTGCCTCGTATGCATTAGTTTTGCTTTTTGCGGTTTCTTGAAAGGGCACAAGGATAATTGCTTCGAGAAGAGAAACCGTTATTCATTTTATCGTGGGCGACGAGGAGCGAGTTGCCCGTTTGTCATTAACTTGCTTTACAGCGGACCTAGAACGGAGCACAGGGGTTGCTTTCAAGAAGGGGTCCGTTTGACTTGAATTAACGTAACTGACCTCTGGGTGAAGGGTAAAATTTCACCTGCCTAAATTAGGGAAGGTGCTTCGTATCGGAAATTCGATGTCGTCGATCTGACTGAAGGAAACGCCAGCAGACTTAGTTCGTTTATTTCTACGTGACCTTAATTGTCATGCCTAAAAATAAAAACTTACATAATTAAAACCGGTGAACTTAAATAAAATATGACCTTGTGAACTCAAAAGTTAACCATTTATTATAAACTCTCGCCTGTAATGCGCTTGTGTGAATTTAATTAAAATTACTTAAAATTAAAGCAGACTCTCCGTTATCCCATCATAATTAAACCTTAAATTCGACGTGTAAAAAGGGGCTCAGGAAGCTCCCGGATCCGGCAAGTGACCTGAAGGTCAGTGCACTCTGTAGGAAGAGTATCTCGATTGTACTTCGGGGTTGAAACTCACCGGGTAACCTCCAGTTATAATAAATATAACAACAACTATAATAAGTTTTGCCTCTTTGGAGGATCAAATGCGAAAATTTATAAACTTCTCCACAGAAGAAAACGTGTCTCAAAGCAGTAAACGAGGCATTTCGACGACTCAGAACTTGTGTTGATACTCATGGCGACCAAGTTGAAATCCATGGATAAATATATCAACAATATATACACAGTATTGAAATAAATTTTTTGAGGCACCCCCTCACTAAGTGGTAACATCTTTCTGAAGCACCCTGTATATGTTACAACTTAGAATGGTCCCCTGAGAAACTTTTATGTTACACAGACCGTGCATTGAACGAGGAACTCTTCTGTGAAAATGAAATCCATTATAGTCCGAATAAGTAATGGTAAATGACAAACACGATAGTTTTTTCTTTTATATGATCGAAGAACAACGTGGAAAACGGGTCATTCCCAAAGCGGCCCCAAAATATTGGTTTCCTTACCAGCTATCTGCCAAGGTCAGTGGCAGATAGCTGGTGAGGGAACTTATATTTTGGGGCTTCTTTGCGAGTGACCCGTTGCCCATGCTAAGCTTCCATCATGAAAAAAAAACTTAGTATTTGTCATTTTCCATTACTTATTCGCACTATAGTGGATTCAGTTTTCCCAGAAGAGTTCCTTGTTCTCTGCACGGTCCGTGGGTAATGTATATATAGAGGGTGTTTCAGGAGGAAAGGTCAATACTTCGGGAGGTGATAGTATCGGTCATTGTGAGAAAAAAAGTTCATATGAACATGTGTCTTATTCTGAATGATTACGGAGATAGAGCTGTTTGAATCTGATGCGCGCGCGCAGCTCTTCCTCCTCCTTCCCTCCACTATAATTTGAACCATGTAACCTGTAATGTAAGCATGTAACATAAGCCAATCGACAGCTGACTGTTCTGAGTGACATTGTTTGGTGTTTGAAGCAATTTCTTGCAATCGTTGCGGCATAGAAGAGGCCAGATTGTAGGGAATGTTTGGTGTTCGGCGTAAGCTCTCCCAACTATTCCTCGTGTGAGCTAAAAGTGCTTCAAATGTTCTTTCATTGCGTTGCTCCCATTCGTTAATCATTATTGCCCAAAGGTTTTCAATCGGATTCAAATCAGGAGAACGTGGTGGCAGAATTAGATTAATAATCTCTGGGTGATCTTCGTACCACGCTCTCACAACGTTACTCCTATGAATGCGACTGTTATCTTCCATTAAGTAAAATGGTTCCGGTGCTGGAACCAGATACGCACGAACACTGGGTAGCAGCACCTCTTCCAGTATCTGGCAATATTGCTATCCAGTAAAGCGTCCATCTACGAGTCAATTCTCCGACACCATAGCCAGACATCCAGCCCCACACACCGAGATTGATGTGACCACTACATTTGCTCGGGAAAACATTTCCTTCTTCATAGCGTTTTCCGTGCTGCCTCCAACAATGCAGGGAACCATGACTATCTGTTGAAAATGTTTTTTCGTCACAGTACACAACTTTTCTCCAGAATTCTTCCTCCTGCGGCAAGTATTGCAAGGAAAATCCCATCCGCGCCTCTTTATGCTCAATCGTCAATGCAGGTTTTATAGCTGGACGGAGAGAAAAATACCCTGCCTCATGAAGTCTGTTGTTCACTGTATTTGCGCTACAACGAAGGTTCAGGTGTCTGTAAATATGCGTCGCTGGAACAAACGGATGCTCTCTGGCATGATTAACAATCGCAGCATCTTCCTCTTGAGATATTGAACGCGGAGGACCAGACCTCGGCAAAGTAGCGATTGAGTTTTCTGCTTCATACCGATGAATCCACCGTTCCACAGTGCTTCGATGAACGTCTAGTCGTCTTGATATTTCTCTTATTGGCACACCATATTCATGCAATGTCACCATTGCTCCCCGCATTGCCTGGGTCGTCTCGTGGTGCACAGACGGCCTTTCCATCTTTGTGTAAATGGCTTATGTGAAGCGTGCTGGGACGATAAAGGAAATGAGGATACCATGCACCCCTTCTGAAATTGATTTCGGTTGTGAAGGGTACCAACCCTTCGAATGGTAATAATAATCAGCCAATTTCCTATTTTGTTGAACATATATGCATAAAAAATTCGTCTTAAAAGCCAAGGATCCAAAGATTGTCAGTAGTAGTTTATATCCCAACTGAATATAGTCAGCCATCAACAGTATAATCATATTTTATTTCCATAACTACTCATGACTACTCTGTCATAGTAAATAACCTTATTATGACTTAGGTTGTAGTGGTATTTCTGAGTGGCGGCCTCTAGCCACATACGTTAAATCTATCAGTGCGTCTAAGACCAGACTCTTCAGTTTCTGTCAATTCATTGTTAGTTTAAAGTATTTTGCTCTTTGTCTTTCTAGGTCTAGGGCATTAAAATAAATATTTGAGTTTGTGTTTAGCATTTCCTCCTCCCTTCGTAATTCCCCACCCAACCTCGTTTCCTTCGACATAGCAACGCTTACCTCCATCCTCATTCCACTTCCTTCATTAAACCTATTATCGCTTTTACTGTCCCTTCCTTCCATCCTTCAATGCCAGCGTTCTTAAACCTAGCACATAAATTATATAATATGGAATCTAACACCTTAGATTTCTACGCATTCATGTTACTTGAAGAAGCCTGTGTCTTAGAGGAATCTGAGTGTTGAGAGTGGGCTTGAGGGGTAGTCTATAGATTATTACAGATGACCTTGAACGCTCCAACTATTTAAAAATTATTATTTATTACGCACATCATATGGCATAATACACACATGAATTTAAGTATCTCTTACACCGTTAGAGCAATTATGTGCACCAATCCGAACACACCTCCGCTACCATAAGGACCGCCCATTTTATACCTAACAGACTAGCTTGGGACGAGACAGAGGCGCGAGACTTCTTGTAAGCACTGTACATATTGAAAGATCAATATGGGAACAATGACCACTGGAATCAGACATGTAGGTAGGTTGTCCATCATTTAAGATACATAAACCCTGATCATTCACAAAGTCAGCAATAAGTCTTCCCCTACTATCAAAAGTATCAGAGCCCCACATGAAGTGATGAGCATTAAAATCTCCCAATAACTATAAGGAAAAGGGATGGAAGCTGTCTGACAAGTTGGAGAAGATTATCTTCAACTAAAGAGAAATTTGAAGGAATGTAAAGTGATACAACAGACTAGGTCGTTCCATTCAACTGTACCGTGACACCAATGACTTCCAGATGGGAATTGATATCTAATTTAGTGAAGAAGCAAGACTCATGAACCAGTGGAACACCACCACCACGTCTATTCCTGTCCTTTCTATAAAAACTGTAGTTTTTAAAGGAATATCGTACAGAAGGATCCAGAAAGGTTTCCTGAAGGGCTATGCAGCTGAGTGAAAAATCAGAGAGTAGCATCTGAAGGGAGGGTAACTTAGGGAGAAAACCTCTTAAATTCCATTGTAAAATCATGAATGTTAGAAATTAGTGGTGTCAGGAATGTTAATTGATCTGGAGGCAAGAATGACGAGGTATCTCCAAAGAGGACCCTAAATCCATTCCTTGAGTCTGCATGAGACTTGGGAAAACCAAGCCTTGAGAGATTTTGTGCCATTCTTTGAACGATAGTTTTAGGGGCAAAGTTTGATTCCATTAAAGTTTCATAATCACTTAAAATTTTCCAGAAGACATCAGGTGGGCACTGGCTTGTAGTGTTGACCAGTTTATTTACATGGGAAGTTCTGACTTTGGAAGTTAGAGTTGAAGGTTCTGATACCAATTCAAGAGAGAGTGAGGAAGAGGAAGAGGAAGAGGAAGGGGGAAGATTTTGAAAGTCACATTGTATCTCAACTGAGACCTTGGTAGGAGGAGGAATATTCACTGGACGAGGTGGAATTGTACAAGTACTTGATGGATTAGAACTACAGGATGTCCAGGAAGGAGCTCCAACTGACAGAGTAAGTTTCATTCGGAGAAGCTGACATATGTTTGGGTCTCTGAGAGTAATAATCCTTTTGGCCTCAGAAAAGGATACCTTATTGTCCACTTTAATCTGTACAATTTCCCTCTCTCTCGATGGGCAGCTTCTGGAAATAGCTGAATGTTCACCCTGACAATTGCAACAAATTGACATTGCGATAGAGTTTTGACAAGATTTAACTTCATGATGTCCGCCACATATTGAATATTGGACTCTATTAGTGCAAGTCTTTGTGCCATGTCCAAAGTTTAAACAAGTGAAGCACTGTAGAGGGTTGGGATAAAATTTATTTACCCTATAGAGTATAGACTATATAGCCAGCATGTATCAATTCAGGAAGGGTATCACCCCCAAAGGTCAAAACCAGTGCAAATGAAGATTTTTCCTGGCCTCTAAAAAGTCTACGGACATGTATGAGATTTGGGTAATCAGTTCTAAGTGAATTAAGAATGTCCTCTGTGGATAAGTTGAGCAATTCAGGAGCTCTGATCAGTTCTTGGATCTTGTTTAAATTTTCTTCAATCTGAACTTCTACAGATCTACAGAAGCAAAGGCTAACAAAGAAGGCTCAATATGCAATTAACCTTCAACAAAGCTAACAAAGTTATAATATATATATATTAGGGTGTCCCAGCCTCACATGTGAAAATAAAAATTTGCAAGAGTCAAATCGCACACCCCTTTAATTAATTACACTTGAAGAAAGGAAAAAAATGGGCAAAATTTCATTGGCCTATTAGGAGGGGAAGGCTCCCCTCATTGACCTTGTTTATTCGACCCTATATGAGCAAACGTAAATGCTCAGCATTAATCATTCTAGAATGGAAGAATGAAATGTAAATTCTTTCTAATGACTAAATTAAAGGAAATGGAAATTCTTCCTAATGGCACATTTCATTTCGGGGGACAGAGGATCTTTTTGTCTGCTGAGGGGAACTGCTGGCGGTGGTATTCAACGACTTGGTACACGAGCTGCTGTTCCTCCTCATTTTTTGTCAGGCCCTCGTTGAAATCTTCCGCCAGTTTCACCGCCCGTTCTGCCGCGTCGTTCACAGACTTCAACGATGGTGCACATCCTTCGAGATCTTTGGGGGTTTTTGGAACCAGCAGCTTCAGGCAATGAAAAAGGTTTTGAGTCCTTTTCGTGACCAAGGTGCTCAAATCCGACCGTCTCACGGTCAAGACACACTTTCCCTCCAGCCAACGCAGATCTTTTGGGTTTTCGGTCTTCTTGTGCAGGTTTTGGAGCATGGCCGTCTTCTCTGCATCGGTGGTTTTGGAGGAGAACATAGTGAGTCCAGCTAAATCTTCACTTAGGTACCAGAGGTGGCCCCGGAATTTCGTCAATGCGGCGGTACCTACAGTACATCATGATCCACCGCCTTGTACTGCTCTAGGTCCTCCAACAGCTCCAGGTCGTTGACGGGTGCGTCCGCCGTCAATGGAGCCTCGAACCACCTCTGGAGGTAGATGGTGACGGCAAAGACGTTTATCCTGCGTAGTGACCGGACCTCGTGAGCGGTCAGGTGGAATTGGCTTCGGAAGATGAACATCTTAAGACAGTAAATGCCTTTGGCCATTCACCTGGCCCGGTGGTATGCTCCAGGACGATTGTACCGGAGATCTCGTTTGCCATGACCATCGAGGAAGACCAGAGCGAGGATCAGGAACTCGCGGTAATCGTCTCTTAGGTGGCCAACTTCAAGCTGGTCTTCAATGAAGTGGACAATCTGCTCTTTTTTCAACGCCACCCATTCCGAAAGGATGTTGCTTGGGCCATCGCCATTGAACGGAGAAGCCTGCTTCTGGTCGATGAACTCCCATTGGGATTTGAAGTGAGCGAACAGCGCAATTTCGGGCCAGAAGACCTGAAGAACAGGTCTGAGGTGATTACATGGACTGAGGTGATTACCAATTCCATCATGTGGTGTTTGCAAGCCAGGAAAAGAACGCGGCGGTCCATTTGGTCCTCGATAATCGTACAAGCACCGCTGTGAATACTGGTATTCGCCGCTGTTGTGTTGAAGCAGAGACCGGCAATCCATGGTTGAACTTGCAGCCAATCGTCCAGCACCTTCAGAACAGCTCCAGCCATCCGCTGTCCCGTGCTGTCAGGATTTTTGGGATCGCCAACAACTTCTCAAGATTCTTCCCGCTGACCAGCACTGGTATGCGATCCGATTTCCCTCCATCCGAATCAGGGAGGAGTTTGCCATCAAAGTGGACGACAAGCGGCGTATCAGGATTGAACTCGGTCTTGATTCTGGCTGCCAAGTTCTTCCTGGACTTCTGCCGTGAATGGTGAAACTTGATTTGGACAAGGTGACCGAGGATAACTCAACTCCCGCGGCAGCGAGTGCTGGAGCCACAATGTGCATCGCTTGGCGTACTGAGGTTCCAGTTCAATCCAGGGCTGCAGCAAAATTGGGATATTGGATGATCCTCCTTGCCGACACTTGGCCGTCCTTGGGAGTGGATCGAGGAGCCGAAGGACCAGGAGAGGATATTGGACATCATCATTGGATGCTTCGGCCATGGACTCCGAAGAAGAAGAAGACCCACTTTTCACCGTTCCTTTTGCTTGCAGTGAGTCCATCTCTTCGCGGCTTTTCTTCTTCCTCTTCTCTTCAGCTGCTCGGCGTTTCTCCCGCTCCGCTGCCCTGCGAGCAAACTCCAGGTCCTCTCCTCCGATGTACATCTTCCGCACGGTTCGCTGGTCATTCAGAAAGTCTCGATCTTCGGGGACTTTGATGAGTTTCATGGCGTTGGCATGAGATGTTTCGAACAGTGTATTCAGGTTGGCTTGGAATCCCTTTTCCCGCTCCAGTTGCTTCTCTCCCCCATGGTTTCAGTTTCTGGCAACCTTCTCGTAGTCCGTGGAGAGGGCCTTGATCCTCTCGATGCACTTGGGCTTGTGGGAGGTCGGAATAGATGCCCGAGCCCACACCGCCATAACCTCATCAGCTACCACATTGGCAGCTTCCGCCGTGGACGTTTTTTTCTTCCGAGTGAAGAACAACAGACGTCGAAGAACATCTCCCACTGTCGGGAGTTGACAGTGTTTCCAGGGGTTCATTTCGCAACACCCCCACCAACCACACAGTCTCCTGCTTTCTTGTATCCATAACCTGAAAAGAAATATGCTACAATTAGTATAAGGTAGAGAGTAGCCGTTCAGCAATAGTAACACATGGTTTGAGGGGACCCTTAAAATTAAAGAACACGAATGAAATTCATCTTGCTGGCATGTTTTCACGAGTGGAAGAAACTTCAGGAACAAAAAAAATTGGGACACTCTAATATATATATATATTATATTATATTATATATAGCGCGCCTCGGTGGTGTAGTGGTTAGCGTCGCTACGAATCCATCGGACCCGGGTTCGAGACCCAACGGCAGCCGCGCGCAGCAAAACCCAGCTGTTCATCCTTCCACACAATAAAGAAAGTGGTTGGTAGATAAATGGGTACCCTAGGTGGCCTAGTGGTTAAGACGCTGGGCTGCTGATGGGGCGTGGTTCGGATTCCACGTTAAACTGTAGGTCTAGAGTGGAGTGAAAAGCTTGACCTTCGTCAGAAGAACAATTCGGGCGGAAGCTAACCAAAGGTTATATATACACACACACATATATATATATATATATATATATATATATATATATATATATATATATATATATACACACAGGGTGTTTCAGGAGGAAAGGTCAATACTTCGGGAGGCGATAGTATCGGTCATTGTGAGAAAAAAGTTCATATGAACATGTGTCTAATTCTGAATGATTACGGAGATAGAGCTGTTTGAATCTACAAATACAAAAGCATTGTTAATGGTAATCAAGAAAGAGAAACCAATTACTGTTTCTAACATTTAATGTTTAAACATTGGCATTTTGAATGGTATTAGATACAGAAAAGACAAATTTGTTACAGTTTACAATACGTTTTCGAAAATCCCACCGTCAACCTCAATGCACTTTAACTCGTGTGCGAAGATCGCGTGTTGTTCGTCTGAGTTGATCTTGACGTTCCTTTATGCGGGCAGCAGCATCCAAAATGCGCGCGAGCAATTCGTCTCGTGTATCCACCTTTCTTTTGTAAACGACTTTTCATCCACCCCAACAAACAATAATCTAACGGAGAGAGGTCTGGAGACCTTGGTGGCCATTGAATGGGACCACCGCGGTCGAACCATCGACCAGGGGAAGTTTGATTTAGGTATTGCATCACCAGCGGGTAGAATGTGGAGGAGCTCCGTCATGCTGAAAGTACATACCAGCGCGTGTAGCCAAAGGAACATCCTCCAATAGTCCTGCCAATTCATTTTGCAGAAATTCTAGGTAACTTTGTCTTGTAAGACGATTCTCTAAAGTAACAGGGCCAATCAGCTGATCATCGATGATACTACACCACACATTGGCAGAGAAGCGATGTTAAAAATTTGTTTCCACAGTGGCATTTGGATTTTCGTCTGACCACCGATGAGTTACGAGTGTAGTTGATACCGTCACAGGTGAAAGTAGCTTCATCGGTGAACAGTATTAATTAATCGAAGCAATCGGCTATTAGCATTTACCCAATGACAAAATTCCAGTCGCATAGCAGCGTCTCCTGGTTGAAGGTGTACACACTGTACACGATATGGATGCAAGCCTTCCTCACGTAATGTTCGCCATACTCTCGTGTGTGGTACACCGAGACGTGTAGAAATTCTTCGTGAGCTAG
Source organism: Bathynomus jamesi (assembly GCA_023014485.1). NCBI lineage: Eukaryota > Metazoa > Arthropoda > Malacostraca > Isopoda > Cirolanidae > Bathynomus > Bathynomus jamesi. Next base: position 564,317 of record JAJOZX010000397.1, on the reverse strand, counting down.
TAGTAGGACTACGCTCTACCAACTGAAGAATGTTTTCCACTTCATCCACATCTTGTTCACCTTTACGTTCAGATGAAACATGAGCGCTGGGAAGTGTATCAATCTCACGCAATGTGTTGAAAACCCTCGTAAACACTCTTCGATCCGGAAACCGTCAACAGTATTCTGCAACAGCAACTGTTGCACTTCCATCACAAAAACCGTAGACATACACCATATCTGCATATTCGGCATGTGTGAAGGTGTGTGGCATTCTTAACACTGCTTCAAACACCAAACAATGTTACTCAGAACAGTCAGCTGTCGATTGGCTTATGTTACATGCTTACATTACAGCTTACATGGTTCAAGATTATAGCGGAGGGAAGGAGGAGGAAGAGCTGCGCGCGCGCATCAGATTCAAAGAGCTCTATCTCCGTAATCATTCAGAATAAGACACATGTTCATATGAACTTTTTTCTCACAATGGTCGATACTATCACTTCCCGAAGTATTGATCGTTCCTCCTGAAACACCCTCTTTATATACATTACCCACAGACCGTACAGAGAACAAGGAACTCTTCTGGGAAAATTGAATCCACAAGTGCGAATAAGTAATGGTAAATGACAAATACTAATTTTTTTTTTCATGATGGAAGCTTAGCATGGGCAACGGGTCACTCGCAATGAAGCCCCAAAATATAAGTTCCCTCACCAGCTATCTGCCACTGACCTTGGCAGATAGCTGGTAAGGAAACCAATATTTTGGGGCCGCTTTGAGAATGACCCGCTTTCCACGTTGTTCTTCGATCATATAAAAGAAAAAACTATCGTGTTTGTCATTTACCATTACTTACTCGGAGTATAGTGGATTTAATTTTCACAGAAGAGTTCCTCGTTCAATGCACGGTCTGTGTAACGTAAAAGTTTCTCAGGGGACCATTCTAAGTTGTAACATATACAGGGTGCTTCAGAAAAATGTTACCACTTAGTGAGGGGGTGTATGGAAAACTGATGAGTGGGTAGTTGGGAGGTAACGAAAATGGTTCACTGAGTAGGTAGGTAGTTAATCTAACAATTATTAAATTCCTTTTATGTCAATAACTGGGTGGATTAATTGTGGACCAATTCATACAGAGCATTTTTCGCATTGGTGGTCCGTGTGTGGGGAATTTACAAACCTTAACCTTACTTAACAAAAAAAAAAAAAAAAATTGCAGAATTAGGCTAAATGGTCTAGCCTAAGCCTAAGCCTAACCTAATCAAGCCTAATTAGGTCTACAACCTAGGGCCTAACTAGGAAACATTTACATTTAAGGAGTCTCATTCTCTTATAAGCTTAGACCTGAGTGACACAAGTACTTGGGGGGGATTAAACCAAATTTAAAACTTGATACTGTAGAATCAAATGTGACCAACTGTAATACATGAACACCTATATTACAGAACTTTAATATAACTGTAGCCTCAAAGACAGTGATAAACACAGTTTGAATGATTACCTGATTGAGGGTCCTAATCTCATTTCTGACCTTGTGAAGATCTTACTGAGGTTCAGGTTAGATAAATATGCTGTACAAAGTGACATTTCAAAGGCATTTTTGAGAATAAATCTTAAAAATGAATATGATAAGAACCAACTTAGGTTCTTATGGTTCAAGGATCCATTTGATTTGAATAAAGGGTTCATAACCTATAGATTTAATGTTGTGTTGTTTGGAGCCAATTGCTCACCTAGCCTATTAGCATTGACAATTGGACATCATTTGAACCAGTTTAATAACTCTCTAACATTGAACTTCCTTAAGGAACATTTTTACGTAGACAATCTAATAGGCTCAACAACAACAAAATCTGAATTATCTGAAGTCTATGAACACACTCAAAACATTATGCAACAAGGTAACTTTGAACTTAGAGAGTGGATTTCAAATGATGAGGATTTAAACAAAAAGATTTTAAAGGATAATAATGGTCTTACTGAGCCATCAGACAGAGTTAAAACTTTAGGTATGAACTGGTATTTGGATGCAACTTCTAACAGTCATGATTCAATCTGTACTAAAGGTTTTAAACTTGATGAGGAAGCAAATACTAAAAGACAAATATTATCAGAGGCTTCCAAAATTTTTGATCCCATGGGTCTATTCCTGCCTTCAACAATAAAATCAAAGATTCTCCTCCAAGAAATTTGGAGGACAAATGTTGGGTGGGATGATCCAATAACAAATGAAAATCAAAAATCTTGGAAGAAGTTAGCTGCTGATTTAACAAAAGTGCAGAACATTAAAATTCAAAGGTGCTGTGGGTTTAGGGATAAGCCCCAGAGACTTCATGTGTTTGCTGATGCAAGCACACAAGCTTATGGGTGCTGTGCGTATCTTGTAAGCCCTACAGAAAGTCATCTAATTTATGCAAAAGGGAAAGTTGCACCTCTCAAACCTACCCGAACCATACCTCAATTGGAACTATTGGCTGCTGCATTAGCGATTAAAACCATTTCATTGCTTAAGGATGCTTACCATGATGTGAACATAACTCATATCCACATCTGGCTTGACAGTCAGATTTGTCTTGCCTGGATACGGAATGATAGCATTAATAGTAAGAATATCTTTGTAAGAAATAGGCTAAAAGAAATAGCTGAAGCTAATGAAAGCCTACAAGTAAACTTTCACTATGTTCCAACTAAACAAAATCCAGCAGACTTTCTGACCAGAGGTTTATCCTACAAGTTGTTGAAGTCAAACAAAACTTGGGTTATGGGACCTAAGTGGCTCTGTAATACAGACCAATGGCCTGTGGAACAAGTTAACTTGACATTAAATTTAATCTTTTCAAATGAAAAGGTTGAACCAATCACTAATTATGAACAGTATTCTGATTTCAGTAAACTTGTCAGGGTTACAGCCTACTGTTTGAGGTTTGCTCACAACTGTTTAACTACAATTAACAAACAGCTAAATAAAAATAATCATAATTATACAGAAGTTGCAACCAAATACTGGATAGGCCATGCACAACAAAAGAGTACAATAAAGAGTTAGAATTCTTAACTAATGGGAAACAAACAAAAGAACCTGTACCATCAGTAGTTGTGGATCTAAACTTGTTCAGAGATGAGGAAGGCCTTCTAAGGTGTAAAGGGAGATTAGACAAATCAAAACTGTCATACAAAAGCAAACATCCAATCCTTTTACCTAGATTTAGCTATTTGACAACATTAATCATCAGAAAAACACACAATGATGTATATCATATGGGGGTACCACAGACACTAACTACATTAAGAAAAACTTATTGGATACCCAAGGGAAGGATCACTGTTAAAACAGTCCTGAGTGAGTGTGTCACATGTAGGCGTATTCATGCTAGGCCCTATAGGAAACCAAATCCTCCTGCTTTGCCAGAGGAGAGAGTTACTCTCAACAGACCCTTTGAGACTGTAGGCATTGACTATACAGGAGCATTGACTGTAGGGGTGGGTGACACTGAACAAAAAATGTACATTGTACTGTTTACATGTGCTGCCTCACGAGCTGTTTATTTGGATGTTGTGGAGGACCTTACAGCAGAATCTTTTGTTGCTGTCTTTAAGAGATTCTGTGCACGACATTCAGTACCCAAGACAGTTTGGACTGACAATGCTACATATTTCAAGGCTGGTGAACAAGTCATCCACGACTTGTTAAGCGATGAAATCACACAATTATATATACAAAATTCAAACATAAAGTGGAAGTATATTCCGGTTGCCTCTCCTTGGTATGGTTCTATCTGGGAGAGGAATATACAAACAGTAAAGAATTGCTTGAAGAAAGCAATTGGCAAAAAACAGATACACTTATTTGGGTTGCTCACTCTCCTGGCTGAGATTGAGAACATCATTAACAATAGACCACTCACTTATGTGAGTGACAACATTAATGACCCGGAACCATTAACTCCAAATCATTTGATTCGGGAGAACAAGTTAGTCTCCTGCCGGACTACAATATAGACTCTTCAGAAGACCCAAACTGGACTCAACGACATGATGAGCTCCAGACTAAGTTACAACATTTAACTAGAGTTAAAGCTCATTTCATTAAACAGTGGAAAACTGAGTACTTGATGGGTCTAAGGGAGAGACATAAACAAATGACTAAGAAGGATTGGTCTGACACAATTAAGGTAGGGGACCTTGTTCTCATACATGACAGTACTCCAAGACAATACTGGCCTCTGGCTAGAGTTTCAGAACTCAGACCAGGGGCAGACGGGGTAACAAGAGTGGTCAAATTAAGGACTTCAACGGGTGACACAACAAGAGACATTTCTCTTTTGTACCCTTTAGAGTCTGGACCCAAAACAATGGACTTTGGAGAACCTTCTCCACTGACAGTAACAACTGGAGACACTGAACTTCCAGTAACTATTCCTTTGACAGTAGGAGTGGTAACGCATCCTACTACAACATTGACAGACACAAGACCTCAGCGACAAACAGCATTAAAAGCGCGACTATTTTTACAACAAAAAATAGATGCTGGGGAATTGTAATTTTATCTTCTAACTTTCATTTTTTCTTTTCTTATGGTAAAGACCATAGACAGTTTCATCCTATGGATGTATATTTTCTCTTCTAATTAAATGCTACACCTTCTCCATGAGGTGAGGATAGGCACTGTTAATCACATTAACAGGCATTTACAGTCAAATAGTTAGCTAGTCTACACTCAGACATAAAAATTGGTGACAATGACACCAAAATTTTTATCTCCCGGGGCCCCCAGTATATGGAAAACTGATGAGTGGGTAGTTGGGAGGTAACGAAAATGGTTCACTGAGTAGGTAGGTAGTTAATCTAACAATTATTAAATTCCTTTTATGTCAATAACTGGGTGGGTTAATTGTGGACCAATTCATACAGAGCATTTTTCGCAGGGTGCCTCAAAAAAAATATTTCAATACTGTGTATATATTGTTGATATATTTATCCATGGATTTCAACTTGGTCGCCATGAGTATCAACACAAGTTCTGAATCGTCGAAATGCCTCGTTTACTGCTTTGAGACACGTTTTCTTCTGTGGAGAAGTTTATAAATTTTCGCATTTGATCCTCCAAAGAGGCAAAACTTATTATAGTTGTTGTTATATTTATTATACCTGGAGGTTACCCGGTGAGTTTCAACCCCGAAGTACAATCGAGATACTCTTCCTACAGAGTGCGCTGACCTTCAAGTCACTTGCCGGATCCGGGATCTTCCTGAGCCCCTTTTTACACTCGTCGAATTTAAGGTTTAATTATGATGGGATAACGGAGAGTCTGCTTTAATTTTAAGTAATTTTAATTAAATTCACACAAACGCATTACAGGCGAGAGTTTATAATAAATGGTTAACTTTTGAGTTCACCGGGTTTTCATTATGTAAGTTATTCTTATTTTTAGGCGTGACAATTAAGGTCACGTAGAAATAAACGAACTAAGTCTGCTGGCGTTTCCTTCAGTCAGATCGACGATATCGAATTTCCGATACGAAGCTCCTTCCCTAATTTAGGCAGGTGAAATTTTACCCTTCACCCAGAGGTCAGTTACGTTAATTCAAGTCAAACGGACCCCTTCTTGAAAGCAACCCCTGTGCTCCGTTCTAGGTCCGCTGTAAAGCAAGTTAATGACAAACGGGCAACTCGCTCCTCGTCGCCCACGATAAAATGAATAACGGTTTCTCTTCTCGAAGCAATTATCCTTGTGCCCTTTCTAGAAACCGCAAAAAGCAAAACTAATCCATACGAGGCAACTCGCACCCGTTGCCCGCGGAGACTCAGGTGAGATGAGTTCTACCCAAAGTCTGGCTGAGAGCTACTCAAAATCTAGAATCTGAATCTCGAGTCTTAAGTCTTGAGTCTGTCCTTCAATGGCTGAACTCCTTATATAAGAAGGAATCCATTCTCACATACGTCAGAGCGGCGCGTCATCGCGAGACCAAGAAAATTTGGATTTTCCACAGTCAAGGGTTTCGTTACGGATGCGAGATTTTAGCTTGGAAGGTTCACTGGGCAATTAACAACATAAGCCATTAACAAGCGCCAGATGTCGCAAAAGTGCATCTGAGCGTCTTTAATTGGAAAAACTAATTGTCTTAATAATTAACGACAAGCATCATTATAATGTTAAGTCATAGGCGAGCAGCTGCTCTTGTATAATTGGTGTTTTTCCAAGTTTCAGCAATTACTTAAGGGCTTAGAAGAGATTTCGTAGCTTCTTGCGTCAATCATTAAAATATAAGCGAACACCAGCACTTGTAGAAGATTCAAGAAAAGGAGCGTACTGATTATTTCGATTTTAATTAATATTTCGTATGACGGTCGTCCTGTATAACATATTTAAGTACCAGAAAAGGTTTGCGCGTCCATGCGTTTCCCTTACCAGCTATTTTTATTTCGGTAATGAGGAGACGCTCGCGGGTTCAGTCACTTTTTTGATTTTGGAACGTTTGGGCGTTTCTCTTTGCGCACTCATTTGTAACATTATTATATTTAGCATTCATTTTTACTCATATAATCTTTAAATTAAATTTGTATCCATTGATTTCAGCGAAGGAGTGGAGCTCGTTTTGCTGTTCACAATTATCGTTCTCTCTTATATTTGTACATTTTTATTATTTATTCTTTATATTTTCAGTGTGGGATCTTAATATCCCAAATTCTTTGCAGTATATAAATTTATTTAGATTTTGGCCATTTTTGAAGGTTGAGTTAGGCTTGAATATTGTAGTTAGAAGGCTATTTTGGAATTATTTTGGAATTCCAGTTTATTTCAAATTATCTATTTAATTTGGGGAGGGGAATACTGTTTTACGAATATTATTACTGTACGCAGTCTTTATTTCCGAGCTGGTGTTTACTTCCGAGGGGAGCTTTGAGTTGGGAGTAATTATTTACGCCATTTACTTTTGACTGCAGCGTCCCCCTCGCTGACGCTCAAAAAGAAACTCAACCGATTCCTTGGCTAGGGCGCCTGGTCCTTCGTTTGAGTTTTTGATCTAAGTCTTTATGTGAACATCGGGGACTGTCTCGAACCCAGTTCCCCACATCACCGGAATATTATCGTCATATAAGGACATATAATATATATATATATATATATATGGCTTTTCACAACCGGTCTGCCATACTTTGGGGGTGATATCGAATAAAAAGGTCAATGCAACATTGGTGCTATCTCCAACCGTTGTGGACATGTGAACTTTTACAAAATTTACAATTGAATCTTAACCTAGATTTACAGTCTTTCTTATAATGTCGCTGGCCAGTACACTTTTTACATAAGCTCAACTGTTCACATCTTCTAGATCTTGAATTAAAGTCTGAATATTTGCCACACCCAGTACTACTGTGTTCATCACTTGCACAAAATTTACAATGTGGTGTGTAAGTTGAGGCAGCAGTTACATTAAAGTTCTGTAATGTAGGTGTTCGCGTGTTACAGGCGGTTACATTTGATTCTACAGTATCAAATTTTGTCTGTTTGGCTGTAGCTAGTTGGTCTCTGGGGACAGTCTTTGGTTTATCCATAGTGTGGGTCTTATTTTGTGTTGGACTATTTCTCAATTTGAAATTAGTTAGGATAGTTGTAAAGTGTTTTCTGATGTTTTCAAGGTTAAGATAATTTTCTTCCGTCTTTTCAACTAAAACATCTTTAATCCTCAAAGGAAGGCACCTAAGAACTGCGCCTTGTATAAGCCAAGATGAAGCTTTAACATCTATCTCATTGCTAACCAGTTGTCCCATAATAGCTTCTAATTTTGAATAAAACTTTTCCATATCACTATGGTTATCTTTTACGGGTGCAAAATCAATAATTAATTTGTTGAGATAATTCAAATATAATCTCATCTTTATTAATGTAATTACGTTTCAAGAGATCAATAGCTACTTCATATGAATTCCCTACAGCTGGTAAATAGGCTATCATGTTATAGGCTGGACCTTTAAGGAAACTAGTTAAGTAGCTAAACTTATCAACAGTTGGAATATAAGGTTTATTACCTATTGAACTCTGAAATTTTTCAATGAAAGATGGGAATTGTACTGTGTCCCCATCAAATGTTGGTACTAGTAAAGTGGGTAACTTAGCCCTAAATTCTTGTGACTCGAGATTTGGCATGTCACTTAAATTTTGTTGAAGGTTAGCTCTACTTTGATTAAAATCAGAAATAGGTTTATTTGGTGTTAAGTCGGTCAAACGAGACTGTAATCTCCTTATGTGCTGTTCAATTGAGATTACCTGATGTTCATTATCATAGTAAAGGTCTATAAGTTGTTCATCAGCCATTTCAGGTTCAATTAACTTTGAAATACTCTCATCAATGGCTATTATATCCTTCTTAAAGTTATCCAATTTAAGAATTACATACTCTAAATCTTCCTTGCCTGGTTGTGTAATATTGTTAAAAGTGTTGATGGCCTTAGTAACAGCGCCCAACTTTCCCCCCTTTTTCTTTTTTAATTGTTTCAATTCCTCACTGTCCATGTTTAAGTCAAAACTGTTTAACTGGGGATCGTACTGAAATGTAGGGCAAGAAGAAATTATCAGAGACGAGAGATCAAATAAAATGAGTAATCAGACAAAACAGTCAAGTTTTAAATTTAGTTAAATCCCCCCAAGTATTTATGTGCCACTCAGTTCTAAGCTTATAAAAGAATGGGACTCCTTAAATGTGAATGTTTCCTAGTTAGGCCTAGGTTGTAGACCTAATTAGGCAAGTTTGTTACTTTAGGCTTGATTAAGTTAGGTTTAAGCTAGACCATTTAGCCTAATTCTGCAATTTTTGTTAAGTAAGGTTAAGCCTAAGTATGTAAATTCCCCGCACGGGCCATCAATGTGAAAAATGCTCTGTATGAATTGGTCCCCAATTAACCCACCCCTAATATCTCCAGTCTAACTATAGAGTAGATTAAGCCTAGCCTTGTAGGGGTCAGCCAAGAGATTCCGGAAATGGTCCAGAGCGAGCAGAGTAAATTGAGGTCCACAGTAGGATTCCTCACCAAATTAGGTTAGGGTAATTTACCTTAGCCTTTGTTAAGCTAGGAGTTGATACTAGGTCTTAGACCACAATGTAGGCCTAATTTTACTGACCCAGCTTATATTATGTCCCCAAACTGGGTTCAAAAACACAACTGATCACTTACTGAGTGTTATTAGACAGTCCCTCTTCTCTTTGCTCAATTGTTGAGAGCGTACTTGCTGGTGGGGATCTTTTTCCGTTTTTTAGCCTCTTCCTTGTCCCCGTTCCGTCTTGCTCTCCCGTTGCTTCTTTCCGTTCTTCCCGCAGCTTTTTCCACCAGGGTCCTCTTGGTTTTTTTCCGATTGGTTGATCGGTAATGTATGTCTATTACCGAGCACGCTCTATCACACAGTATATAAATACTAATGTGGAGAATAACTCTGGTGAGCAACCAGTTGGTTTCATCCACCCAGTTATTGACATAAAAGGAGTTTAATAATTGTTAGATTAACTACCTACCTACTCAGTGGACCACTTTCGTTACCTCCCAACTACCAACACGTATCAGTTTTCCACAGTGGAGTGAAAAGCTTGACCTTCGTCAGAATGAACAATTCGTGCGGAAGCTAACCAAAGGTTGTGTGTGTGTATATATATATCGGGTGGCCCAAAAAAAATGCCTTGAAATTTGAACAGCAATAACTTCAAAAATATGCAGTTCACACTTCCAAAATTTATATAACTTTTACGTCAATCCATTGGTAAGCCATCATAAAACTTTCAGACCTCTACATAAAAAACTTTTTCCACAGCTGAGGGAACAATGAGGTATGGTGAAAAGAACGAATATCCTAAATACTAAATGTGTATAGCTGTACCTGGCAACTATTCTAAGATTTGTAATAATTTCCTTAGCCTATGGATAATCTGTTAGTCTCTGAAAAACGTCAAATGATATAGGCTACGCCCATCTTAAATACTGTTTTTTAAATTTACCCTTCAAATTATGGTTCTAACTAATGGTGAAAAGCGGTGATTGAAGTGTTTCTTGGAAAAAAGATGAACTTGGGCAAGAATTTTGAGCGAATTTCCAGGAATAACTTGTAATGTTACGTCTGTGAATAGCATAATTAAAAAAATTAAAGCAACCGGTTCGACGGCACGGAAGCGTGGAAGTGATCGGCCTAAAACAGTTTACATTCAAGACAATATAGCAATGATTGAAATGATGAGCCTATCTCAAGAGGATCGACCTGGGTCACACTGCTCTCAGAGGAAAATTGCAAGAAATTTGGGTATAGGTCGAAGTTCCATACAAAGAATGAAGAGAACGGTAGGACTTACAGCATTTGAAAGGATCTGTGTTTCAAGACGTGACAAGAGGATGTAGAAAATTGCTTGATAGATTTTCGTCCAATGATGTTAAAAAAATAGTTTTTACAGATGAAAAAGTTTTCACCATCGAGATTGCTCGAAACTCCCGGAACAATGTTGTTTATGGTCGGCGTAAGAAAGACTCCTTCAACGAGACTTTACCACCAGACAAGTCGGTCCCCCCCCCCCCCCATCATGGTATTAGCAGGTGTATCGTGGAATGGATTATGGGGAATGAATTATGGGGAACATGTACTCAATATAATCAGTGCATACGCACCACAAAGTGGATGTCCGGACGACGTTAAGGAAGCATTCTGGAGGTTATTGGAGGAAGAAATGGAGAGTATTGCCGAGGACGAACGAGTGGTGTTGGGCGGGGATATGAATGGACACGTTGGTGATCATAACGATGGAGTGGTCAGAGTGCACGGTGGTCATGGCTATGGAGAGGCAAACGTGGACGGTGAGAGTGTGTTGGATATGGCTGTATCGTTTGATCTAGCGATTGTAAATACGTTTTTCAGAAAGAGGGAGGAGCATGTTATTACGTACAAGAGTGGAGGCAGAACATCGCAAATTGATTTCATACTGTATAGGAGGGCGCAATTGGCCGAGGTGAGGGACTGCAAAGTTATTCCAGGAGACCATGTGACGCCACAACACCGGTTGGTAGTCATGGATGTGATGTTGAAAAAAGGAAGAAAGACCCGAGGAACAACAGTGAGGAGAATTAGGTGGTACAAACTGAGAGAGGAGGGGAAGAAACAGGAATTTAGAGAGAGAGTGTTGAGTGAAATCCATGTTGATGAACAGAATGTACAGGATTGGTGGGTACATAATGCGAATGTCATGAGAACGGCAGGTAGAGACATATTGGGGGAAACATCAGGTAAAGTGTGGGAAGATAAGGAAGGATGGTGGTGGAGTGATGAGATCCAAAGAGCACTACGAAGTAAGAGAGAAACTAAGAAGTTATGGGAAGAATCGAGGAGTGAAGAGTGTAAGGTGGTATATAAAGAAGCAAAGAAACAGGCAAAGAGAGCAGTGGCGAGAGCAAAGGCGGAGGCATATCGGCAGATGTACGAGGATTTAGAGGATCGTGAAGGACAAAAGAAGATATACAGATTGGCTAAGAGCAGAAATAGAGCGACAAAAGACTTTACACAGGTAAAACAAATTAAGGGAAGGGAGGGGGCGGTGCTGCAAAGAGATGAAGAGATAAAGGATAGATGGAAGGAATATTTTGAGGAATTATTAAATAAAGAAAACCCAAGATCTTTCTATGAGGATGGATTACCAAATGTAGCTATGACAGAACAAGTGGGGAGGATGGAAGTGAGTCGTGCTCTGAATAGGATGAAAAATAACAAAACGACTGGCCCAGACGAGATACCAGCCGAGGCACTGGGAGATGAGGGGGTGGATCTGGTGTGGGATCTAATGCAGAAGTTGTTTGACCAGGAGGTGATTCCGGATGAGTGGCGGACCAGCATCATAGTGCCTATATTCAAAGAGAAGGGAGATGTACAAGATTGCACGAATTATAGAGGAATCAAGCTAATATCACATACAATGAAGATATGGGAGCGAATAGTGGAGAGTAGGTTGAGAGACGAAGCGGAAGTGTCAGTGGAACAGTTTGGATTTATGCCGGGAAGGAGAACGACAGATGCAGTTTTTGCATTGAAACAGTTGGCAGAGAGGTACAGAGAGGGGCAGAAGGCGTTGCACATGGTTTTTATTGACTTGGAGAAGGCATATGATAGGATACCACGGCAGGAAGTTTGGAGATGCTTAAGGGAAAAGATGGTACCGGAGAAGTATGTTAAACTGATCAAGGGGATGTACAGGGGAGTAACAACTAAGGTGAGGAGTAGCGTGGGTGTGTCAGAGAGCTTTGGGGTGGAAGTTGGTCTGCACCAAGGATCAGCTTTGAGCCCCTTCCTTTTCAATGTGGTATTCGATGTGTTGACGGACAGGATTAGAGGGGAGGCGCCGTGGTGCATGATGTATGCAGACGATGTTGTGCTGAGTGGGGAGACGAAAGAGGAGGTGGAGCAGCAGTTGGAAAATTGGAGAGGCGTTGGAAAGTAGGGGGATGAGAATTAGCCGAAAGAAGACCGAATATATGAGATGTGATGTGCAGCAGGACCGAGGAGGGGAAGTGACATTGAGTGGAGAGCGTGTTAAGACGGTGGAGTATTTTAAATACTTGGGGTCAACAGTGGATGCAGAGGGGGGAGCAGAGAGAGAGATAAATTGTAGAATACAGTCGGGGTGGAAGAACTGGAGAGACGTATCAGGGGTGCTCTGTGATAAGAGGGTCCCAGTGAAACTGAAGGGAAAGGTATTCAAAACAGTGGTGAGGCCGGCAATGTTGTATGGAATGGAGACTGTGCCAATGAAGAAGAGCAATGAAAGAAAAATCGATGTGGCTGAAATGAAGATGTTGAGATGGATGTGTGGAGTGACGAGGAGGGATAGGGTCAGAAATGAGCATATAAGAGGGACAGTGAAGGTGGCGGAAGCATCTAAGAAGGTGCAGGAGGCCAGGCTGAGGTGGTATGGACACGTCAGGAGAAGAGAGGAGGAGTATGTGGGGCGCAGAGTGCTGGAGATGGAGTTGCCGGGACGGAGAAGAAGAGGAAGACCGAAGACGAGATGGAGGGACTGTGTGGTGGCGGACATCAGGAGAAGGACTTGAAGGAAGACGTGGTATACGACAGAGGAGAGTGGAGAAGACGAACCAAAAACAGCGACCCCATGTAAAGATGGGATAATAAGCTGCGGAAGAAGAAGATCGTGGAATGGAAAGACGAAAATTCATTTCATTTCAGAATAAAAAAAATTAATTCATAAACCTATGTAAAAAATCTCTTAGAGGAGAATCTTTTGCCCGATTGTCGGCGTCTGTATTATAGAAACGATTTCATACAGTAATTACTCCAAGATGGTGCTACAGCTCATACAAGCAAGTTCACACAGGATTATCTACAACAGAAGGTAATCAACTTTTTTTTTTCACCATACCTCATTGTTCCCTCAGCTGTGGAAAAAGTATTTTTATGTAGAGGTCTCAAATTTTTATGATGGCTTATCAATAGATGGAGGTAAAAATCATGTAACTGCATATTTTTGAGGTCATTGATGTTCAAATCTCAAGGCGTTTTTTGGGGGGCCACCTGATATATATGGTACTTTCTTGTTATCCCGGGCCCCAGACTTTTTGCCAGTTGACCAGACTTCAATTTCGACACAATATTTTCGTTAAAACTAACGAAAATATCACGACTTAACCTAACCAATTATCAAGGGCGTACACTTTACCTAACCGGGCATTCAATTAAGCTAATTAGTTGGTAGGATTAGGTCAAGTCGTGATATTTTCGTTAGTTTTAACGAAAATATTCTGTGTCAAAATTAAAGTCTGGCAACTGGCAAAAAGTCTGGGGTCCGGGATACGGTCGGGTACGATTTGGCGCCGCCGTTAATTAGTATTAAATAGTAATACTTGGTTATTAACCTGAAGTGTTGTCTGTCTTTTCAGATAAGTTGTGTTGTTACCCTTAATAGAATAAATGTCTGAAAATATATCAAGCAAAGAAAGGGAAACAGAAGTTTTCACATAATGGATATTTGTGTTTGATAAATGTAGCAAGCGCGACCCTTCGTTACTTTTTTGGCGGTGCGAGCAAAGAGTCAGTGTATTATAAGGTGCATATATATAATATGGATACTTTTCCGTTATCTGTCCCCTTGACGATTGGTTAGGTTAAGTCGTGATATTTTTGTTAAAACTAACGAAAATATCATGACTGAACCTAACCAATCGTCAAGGGGGCAGATAAAAATATTGTAATGATGGTTCTAAATAAATCTTTATAATTTTTTATTGTTTTAATTGTTTATATATTTTAAATGTTAAGTCCTGAGTGTAGACCTGGGGGCGGCGCCAAACCGGCTCCGCGCCCAAACGGTGGCCCCAAATCGTCCCGTTTCGCCGCGCCCAAACGGTGGTGCCAAATCGTCCCATTTCGTCCGGGATAACATGAAAGTACCGAAACAGGGACAATTGTTCCATGTAACCAACATATAGCATGACGGCTCGTTGCTGAGGGAGCGCATTCTGGACCCAGTACAATGTAGCCCAACCACCAGTGTTCCAAGGATTTCTAGACGAATTTGTGAATCTGCATCGTGTGTATGGCGAACCATACATGATGAGATTTGTATCCCTATCATTTGCAACTTGTGCAAGCTCTTCAACCGGATGATTACGATAAACGTGTTCAATTTTGCCAGTGGATGGTTATGCATCGCCAAATTCTTAATCGCATACTGTTTAGTGATGAAGCACAGTTCATTCGGGATGGAATTAATAATAGGCGAAATTCCCATTTGTGGTCCGCTGATAATCTCCACGGTATCGTTGAAGGAAACTTTCAACATCGATTCTCGGTGAATGTTTGGTGCGGTGTAATTGAAGATAAGCTGATTGGACCGTTGGTTTTGGAACAACGATTAACTGATGATAATTATCTGAACTTCCTGACGAACGAATTGCCGTTTTTGATGGCGGACGTACTCTTGGAGACAAGGCACAGGATGTTCTTTCAGCACGATGGGGCGCGACCACATTTTGGTAGTCATGTTACGGATTACTTGAATCAGCGGTATGGGAATCGTTGGATTGGTAGTGCTGATCCAACATCATGCCCCCTCCCCTCAGAGATCTCCAGACCTAACCCCGTTAATTTATTTTTATGGGGCATTATGAAAGTTACCAAAGTACAAACGAGAGAGGAACTCTTGCATCACATTATAGATGCCGTTGCTTACAAACAAGAACACCCCGAAATGATTCAATGGGCAGTGAACTCTTGTTTGGAACGAGCAAGGTTGTGCACTGAAAACCAAGGCGGACATTTAGAACATTCATAAAGTGTATCTCATACAATATAACAATAAATAGCATCAGATTAATACTCATTTATTTTTTTCCGTGCCCCTTAAAAACGTTCGTAGCTCCGCAACGGTTGGAAATAGCATCGATGTTGTATTAACTTTTTTTTACTCGATATCACCCCCCAAAGTATGGCAGACAGGTTGTGAAACACAGTGTGTGTGTGTGTGCGTGTGTGTGTGTGTGTGTACAGCGTGTCCGAGAATTATCTGTACAATTTTTGGCTGTTATTAAAAGTCAACCATGAAGTGTAGAAATTCCAGTGTTGTCCCATTTTACAGAGAATCTCTAAGTTTTTTCTGATACCAAGTTTTGACAAGTTTTTTAGAAATTCCAGTGTGTCCGAACATTATCTGTACAATTTCATCTTTTAATAAAATTCTTGATAACACACGTAAAATTCTTAAGCATGATTATTTAGAATCTGTATTTTCAAAAGTTTCTTTTATTAAAGTAACGTTGTTACAAACATTCGATATGTGCACCATTAGTGATTCGCAAAACATCCAATCGATACTCCAAATGTTGCCATTTACGCTGCAGCATATCCACATCAATTCGCTCAATAGCAGCTGTGATTCTTGCTTTTACATCATCAATGTCTGTCACCCGCGTACATTTCTAAAAAACTTGTCAAAACGTGGTATCAGAAAAAACTTAATGAGATTCTCTGTAAAATGGGACAACACTGGAATTTCTACACTTTATGGTTGACTTTTAATAACAGCCAAAAATTGTACAGATAATTCTCGGACACCCGGTATATATATATATATATATATATATATATATATATATATATATATATATATCCCCGCAAGGGGGTTCTAAGCTCGTGCTCTTGAGTGCTCTTTATGCTCGTTTGTACGTGCTTGTTCCTGGAGGTTTCACGTGCGCCCTCCCGGCCCTAGCACCCAAGGATGATGGGGCTCGACCCTGCAGTCCTTGTCATCCTTGGTCTTTTTTCCACTTCGACTGTCCCCTCCACCCTTTCTTTTTCCTCTGTCTTTCCTCTCACTTTTTCTTTGTTTTTCTGCTGAGATATGCCCTTTAAATAGAGGCGAATCGGTTCTTCCTGAACTAAAAAAAAAAAAAAAAAAAAAAAAAAAAAAAATATATATATATATATATATACATACAGGGTGGGCCAAAAGTCTGGATCCATAGGAAAATATTTATTTTAATACATAAATTACAACAAATTGTAAATACTTAAAATGAATATCAAATTTAACTCGTAAATGCGTATCCGTGATACTGTACAGTAGTTCGTACTCCAGTATAAATACTCAAATACTTTTTTTATTTCAGCCCAGAAATGGCTTCGAATCTAACAACAGAAGACCGGGTAGAACTTGTGCTCATGTACGCAAGACAGGGCGCTACACACAGAGAAGTTGCTACCGAATTCAATAGAAATCATCCTGATAAGCATCCAGTAACACATGCGACTGTTGGCAAGTTGTTTAAACGTTTCAAAGAAACAGGAAGTGTACATGATCGACGGCGTTCTGGTCGTCCAAAAACTGCAACTGATAAAAATACCTCTGCAATGGTATGTGAAACTTTAACGAATAGTCCAGTAAAGTCAACAAGAAGATTATCAAATGAAACACGCATCTCGAGAACTTCAATTCGAAGAATTATTAAAAATCATAAATTCCATCCCTAAGTGTCTCGATATCAGAGCCGCCAATTTGAGCATTTGTTATAATTTGTTGTTTATACTGGAGTACGAACCACTGTACAGTATCACGGATACGCATTTACGAGTTAAAGTTGATATTCATTTTAAGTATTTACCATTTGTTGTAATTTATGTATTAAAATAAATATTTTCCTATGGATCCAGACTTTCGGCCCACCCTGTATATATATATATATATGCACCTCGGTGGTGTAGTCATTAGCGTCGTTGACTACGAATCCATCGGTCCCGGGATCGAAATCCGGAGGCGGCGGTGGCGGCGCGCAGCAAAACCCCGTTGTTTACCCTTCCACCCAATAAAAAAATTGTTTGGTAGATAAATGGGTACCCTGGGTAGCCTAGTGGTTAAGACGCTGGGCTGCTAGTCGGGGGCATGGTTCGGATTCCATATTAAACTGTAGGTCTAAAGTGGAGTGACAAGTTTGACCTTCTTCAGAATGAACAATTCGGGCGGTAGCAAAACCAAGGTTAACCAAGGTATATACGAATCAACTTCTGTTCTACAAATCATACATCGAACTTTACAACTTTTAATTGCGTGACTTAAAGCACAGAAACAAACATTCCCATAATGTTTAGTCGACCGTAGTTGTCAGCACTACAGTATCGGTAATGTCACACTGATAGACTACTATATGGACAATCTAAGAGACGTCAACCTTGAAGTATGAAAGTCCGTGAGACTTCTCAATGTACCTGATTTTGATAACTGGAAACATATCCCACACAGGGGCATGTTGAGGGCAGGGCACTTAGGGCACGTGTCCTGAGCCCCGCGCTTTAATGGGCCCCGCCCTCTAAGAGAAGAGAGACTGCTTATTATATAAAAGGTTGACTTTTTTTCACTTAACTGTAAGTGTTACAATTTTCAGGACACTATTGTCGTGAAAATGTCAAATGTAAAATTACTTTGCAATAAATCGCTAATTATTTCAATTGTTTGGTACAATAAACCTTGCATTTATTCATATCTAATATACTATTTCAGAAATGAAGCCTTATATATATATATATATATATATATATATGTAACAGTTTTTTGCGCACACCTACAGGTCGCTACAATTAGTGTAGAACAATGCGGTTTTCACCATTCGATGCGTCTTTTTATTGCGCAGTGCCCATGCTAAAAAAAAAAAATTCTATAACATAAATCCTGCCCCCCCTTTTAGGGGTACAGTTCTTCCCATTTCTTCATTTTTAATCATAATTTTGGCACAAAATGGGGGAGGGTGGGGTAATGGGGGAGGGGGTGGGGTTAATGGGAAACTCAGAAAAATAGATGCGATATATATATATGTCACCAAAAAAAAAATTAAAGTGAATCCTTTGCAAGGTGCCATCCCCCTTCCCCCCTTGGGGGTAATGGGGAAAGGGTGGGGTAAATGGGGGAGAGGGGTGGGGTAATGGGGGAGAGGGGTGGGGTAATGGGGGAGAGGGGTGGGGTTAATGGGGAAACTCAGAAAAAAAATTGGTGGGGTAAATGGGGGAGGGGGTATTGGGGAGAGGGGTGGGGGAGCCATGAGTGGATCCTAGGGTCTTTGTTGGTCTGAAACATTATTATATGCTCAGGGAAATACTTTGATCAGAAAATATCAGATGTGTACATTAAACTAAGATAACCTTGTTCAGAACTTTTTGTATCTCACTGTATACAGCTCGTTTGTGATGGCACTACAGATATAAAAAATATGAAAAAAAACTGTATATCGCCTCTAATAATACTTCAGAGAGTTTATTAAGAACGCCTCGACTTATAAATGGTGTTCCTTCTATTGACACTAGGCTGCAGTGTTGTACACAATTTTGTATCAGGTTTATCACAAGGGTTAGTGTGTCAGTCAATAAGATAATACAAGCCATGGTTGATTGACTGGTATTCTATATATATATATATAATATATATATATATATATATATATATATATATATATATATATATATATATATATATATATATATATATATATATATATATATATATATTAGGGTGTTTCACGGCAGTGTGGTTGATGGATGAAGTGGAAGGAAGTTCAATCCACATTGATGCCCCTGTTCCTTTTGCCGAGGAAACTCGTCTGAACAGGTTTCAACCAGATCAGAACACGTTTAGGGGTCCCGAGATTTGACGCTTCAGATTGCTTAGGTATTTCTAATTTCAGCTGTTCTAGTGTTAGTCGACTTTCTTGCTTCCTGACGGAAGGGTGCACTGCTCTCTGTCCTTCGTGTCAGTTGTCGAGTTTTGTCCTCGTTGTGTCTACCATTGCGTATTTGTACTCTTTTCTAATTCATATATTTCCTCATTGCAGATAAACATGGCAACTCGAAGCAAGAAAGAGGTTTGGCTCATCGGACACCCGAATAAGGAGATCCTGGGTAGCTGCCTGCCGACGAAGTTGCAAGTCTTGCAAAAGTGCTTCTTCCATCAAAAACAGGAAAACCTAGGACGGAGAAAATGTCTGAACCTCTGTTTGGATGCTGTGATGGTGTTCTGGAAAAGAGCAAGGATCCCTACTATGAGGCGGGACAGCGCCCTTCGGAAAATGGAAGCTCTGCTCCAACGTTACAAGTTGGTGAAAAGCAGGAACAGATCCGAGGAGAGCTGTCGTGTTGCGGAGGACATGTTCAAGGCGGAACTCAAGAACGAAATCCTCGATATTGGTCATTCCAATGCCCTTTCTATGATGACAAACAGGAAGACAAGCTCTTCTACAAGAGTCAGCAGGAGGACCCAACAGAGAGCAGTATGGGATCGGCAGACATGAAGCTGGCCCAAATGGAGAGTAGGAAAAGGCGTCGAGAGGAACAGCAGGGGGAGAGACGACACCGGGAATTCGAGCGGGCCAAGACGGTTACAGAAGCTGCTACCCTTGAAGACAGCTCCTCGTCCTCGGCGTCGCCATCTGCGGAAGATGATCCCTCCTTGGCAGCCTCCACGTCTGCTTTATGTCCTTCTCCGAGGAAGCGGTCGAGGAACCTCATCACTCAGGATGTGGCTGTCGCGTACGACCGGATGAACATTTCTTATCGTGATGCAGCGATGTCCTACGCCGTCGTCGCGCAATCCTTGGGGCACGATTTGAACGAGGTATCCATCTCCTCTTCCACAATGTATCGTGCTCGCCAGTCGCTTCGGAAGCAAGCAGCAAAGGCGTATCAAGAGGGAGAATTCTGTCCTGAGGAGCCCTTGGTGTTGCACTGGGACGGGAAAATGCTGCCGAAATCACAGGTGATGGATCTGTGGACCGGATTGCTGTGCTGGTCACCGGGAACGGCCAGGAGAAGCTGCTTGGAGTTCCGAAAGTTCCAACTAGCACGGGAGCGGAGACGGTACGCGTCTGCATTGATCTTGTGCGGGAACACGACCTGTCCGAACGAATCAAGGGGTTATCATTCGACACAACGGCATCGAACAAAGGGATTCACGTGGGAGCCTGTCAAGATTGAGGAGGGTCTCGGGAAGCAACTTCTTTACCTAGCATGCAGGCACCATATGTACGAAATCGTCCTGGCCCAAGTCTTCCGGTCTTCGATGGGCCCCACCTCTGGGCCCGAGACTGGGATCTTCAAAAGATTCCAAGAGCAGTGGGGTTTCATCGACCGATCTCTTATCACCACTGCTATTGATTCAGATAGCTGCAGCATCGCTGGACCTCTTCAGGGTCTCAAGGACCGAATTGTCCTTGTCGTGAGGGAAACTCTGGCTTCTGGTCAGCCGCGGGATGACTACCAAGAACTTCTTCAACTGGTTATCCTCTTCTCGGGGAAGAGACTATCGCCACTGTGCCACTGCGGAAGCCAGGAGCATACCACTATGCGCGGTGGATGGCGAAAGCCATTTACGGATTGAAGCTGTACCTCCTTCAGGACCAGTTCAGGATGACCGGGCGGGAGCTGAAAGGAGTCACAGAAATCTGCCTGTTCGTCGCCCTGGCCTACGCAAAGGCTTGGAGTCGTGCGACGAGAGCAGAGCAGGCCCCACGTGTGGATATGGAGTTCTTGCTGGACCTGGAAATACTGCAGGAAGATGCCGTGATCGTCGACGTCGCCAAGCAAGCGCAAGCGGCCATGAAACGACACCTCTGGTACTTCTCCGAGACGCTCGTCGGCTTGGCATTCTTCGATCAAGGGGTTCCTCAGGAAGAGAAACAAAGGATGCGAGAGAACCTCGCCAAGCCGGCATCGAGGAAAGCGTTGAAGCGTCAGGAGGGGAAGACCGTCCTCGGCTCCTTCAAAGGAAAGAAGATTTCGGATTTCGTTACCTCGAGGACGAAGGATCTCTTCACCGCACTCGTCGAAAATCCCGCTTCGTCTTGGGAAAGCGACCCACACTACCAAGCAGGCCTAGCTAGGGTCCGCGTCCTGGCTGTGGTGAATGATTCGGCTGAACGGGGGATCGCTCTCATCGAGAAATTCAATACTGCCCTAACAACGAAGGAAGAAGACAAACAGTACCTGCTGAAAGCAGTTTTCAAGAACAGGAAGGATTTTCCGAAGAAGCAGAAGGGGGAAATGATGAAGAAGTGATGAGTCTGTGCTCTCTGACGTAAGGCGTGATTTCTCGGGACCCCTTATTGTTGTCGAAGGAGTCTCATTTTTGGCCAGGAGTGATAAATATGTAAAACGAACACAGGCATCTATGTGGATTAAAAATATAATGTGGTTCTCATTCATTAACACCCTAATATATATATATTATATATATATTATATATATATATAAGCACACCGGACAAAAAATTAGTCACCCCTAATAGCACCGATAGTAGGAAGTTCAAGGTCACACAGAGGGCGCTGATGTAGCATTGGTAAGTGACAAGTAGCGGTGACGTAGCACACAGGATCAGATGTTTCGTGAGGTGGTGAAGAACAAAGTGTGTGTTGGATATAGTCTGCAAAATGGGTCGTGAGGCAGACGTTACTCAGTGGCAAAAAGGAGCCATCGTGTTTGGCAGAGCCCACGGACACAAAATGTCTGAAGTAGCCCAATTTGTTGGTGTGTCAACGCGTACTGTCCAACGAGTTTACAAAGAGTGGTGTAGTTCGCAATCAACTGACAATCGACGGCGTAACTGTGGCCGGAAAACAATTCTCGACAATAGGGGCCGCCGCCATGTTTCTCGTCTAGTAACTGCAAATCGTTTTCAAACCAGAGAACAATTGCTCCAAGAAACCAAGGTTCTCCAGCGACCAATTTCCGAACGGACATTGCGACGAGAACTGCATGCGATGGACATCTGGAGCAGGGTACCACGGAAGAGGCCGCTGTTAACAGCAAGTCACAAATTGGCACGTTATAAATGGGCTCAGAGGCACAAAAACCGGAGTGCGGCAGATTGGAAACGTGTAATTTGGTCCGATGAGTCCCGTTTTTGTTTGTTCTCCAATGATGGGAGGCGACGAGTACATCGCAGGTCCAATGAAGCCTTTAATCCTGAATGCGTCGAAGGTGTTGTTCAGGCTGGAAACAGAAAGTGAAGCGCAGGAATAGACACCCACGGACTCTGGCGGAACTTCGGGACCGGCTGATGAACGAGTGGCAGCAAATCGATGTTCAGTACATGCACAACCTCGTAGAGTCTCTGCCTCGCCGGATTCGTGCGGTTATCAAGGCCAGAGGCGCCGTCACACGTTATTAGGTACATTCTGAGAGGGGTGACTAATTTTTTGTCCGGTGTGCTTATATATATATATATATAAAATTTATTATAATTTATTTTATTCATCACTATTTACAGTGTGGCACTGGCCAGACATTATTAATTATTTAATTTTCTTCCAGATGTGTTCATACACATGATCAGTCAATTCCCTGGTATTTTGTACATGATTGATAGACAATCTAATTGACATGTATTTATTGGTCAAGTACATAATGTAATGATGAGGTTGTTTTACTTCCTTTGAAACATCTACAGTCACGTGATGGAGAGTGACCTGTGGCTTTACATTGGATCCAAACCGCAAGTCACTACATAGTCTAAATGCAGCAGATAGTCTCCCATTCAACTACTAAATCAATGTCGCTTAACTTTGCTGATCAACAGGAAGCAGTGTTGCAACATTGGATATCATGCAGCCCAGGATGTCATTGTGAGAAAGGTTAACTCAAAAAGAATTATGAGGTATGAATGTTGGCTCTGCAATTTACTCTTTACGCAAATAGAGACAAATCGATGCAATATAAACAATTTATTCTAAAATACCTTACCAAAGGTCTTGCAGGGAATCGGATGAAAAAAATGAAAGGCACTATACATATTTGCATTGAACGATGTTTATATAGAAATAGTGAAATGAATTGGAAGAAGTTCTCAAACTTAATCTACCTGAACAAAGTGCTTTTATATCTGACATTTTTACTTAGTTGGTAAAGATGTGATGTACATTATGGGTAGAGTAATTCCTTGCTTTACAGAAATTCAATTTGTTGCATTATTATGTGTTACAATGTAGAGTTAAGATTTTGTTCTGTATGAACATATCTCCAAATATATAATGGGAGTTCAATGAGAAAACAGGATTCAATATATAGAAATCCACTTGTGGAAGGATTTTACAGAATGTAACCCTTCTGTAAAGTGGGGGATAACTGTACACATTTTGATACAAAACTATAATGACATCACAAGTAAAATTTAACTTATTTTTATAATACATATTTACATTAATTGAAGAACAACCCAATGATGACAATATAGAGAAAACATTTAATATTGGGTAATTAACCAATGTTTACAAAAACATTTCTTTACAGAATCTTTCACTCAACATACACTAGCAAAAGTGTTCATTAGGCAGAACATTCTTAAAGTGAGCATTTGGCAAATGGCCTACACCCTAAACAGAAAGATTGAACTGGGACAAGCAGAGCCTGCCTTAGAGTTTGCAGGGGACCCTCCTACTAAAACTCAAAATATGCCATTATCAACAAATATAAATTTAATCCAAAATATACAAAGTTATACACAGCTACAAGGATATTATCACATACAGTAATTATACAAACATTTTCAGTACAAGTAATGTAATTATAGTAATGCCAGCAATAAACAACTGAATGAACTTACAAGCATTATACGAGAGCTACTCAATATATTTTGCCCCACCTTTTTTTTTTTCTTTCCAAGTTTCCTTGTAAGTTCCAGAAATTTTGTACACAAGTAGTTACATACATTTTTCACAAGTTTTTATTTTTTCACATTGTCTCCATCTTTTTCTACGGCTTTCCTCCACCTCGAAACAAGGGCTTTTATTCCTTGCTGGTAAAAGTCCACTGGGTTCCACTGGACCCACCTCTTAACCTCCTCAACCACCTCGTCATCACTGAAACTTTCTTCCACAAATACCATTCTTCATTGGCACAAACAAATGGAAGTCTGAAGGTGCCAGATCCAGGGTGTATGGAGGGTGGGGTAACACAGTCGAGTGCATTTTTGTGATGGCCTCTTGCTTGCAAACTGTTGTGTGGTCTTGCTTTACTGTGCAAAAGAAGGGTATCTTCCAGTTTTCTCTCCAGTCAAACTTGCTTTATACATCTCTCTGGAGTCTCTGTAGCAATATATGCCTCTGATAAGATTGTTTGTCCTTTCTTCATGATGTTCACCAGAATCACCCCTTTCATGTCCCAGAAGATGGTGGCCATAACCTTTCTTGCAGAGGGAGCCATTTTGAACTTTTTCTTGTGTGGGGAGTCTGCATGATGCCATTCCATGGATTGGTGTTTTGTTTCAGGTTCAAAGTTGTGTTCCCAAGTCTCAATTCATGAAAGGAAGTCATCCCCTTCTGTCTCGTATGTCTAACCAACGACTCAGAAGCAATTTCTTTTCTTTGGACTTTGTGATCTTCAGTCAGTTCGCAAGGAACAAACCATGAACACACTTTTGAGTATCCCAGTTGCTGAATTATTGTAATCACACTTCCTTCACTAATTCCTAGCTTCAATGATAACTGCTTGTATGTGACGCGCCAATTTGATCGAATGATGCTGTTAGCATGTTGCACAGTGTGAGATGTCACAGCCAATGCCAGGCAACTGCTGCATGGTTCATCATCGAAGCTGACTCTCCTCCTCTCCGATGATCTCGCACATTTAGACCAGCATCCAACTGTGCTTCGATAAACCACAGCATCTCCATAAACATTTTGTAGACATTTGTGAATATTTCTAACTGTTTCCTTCTCTGTGGTTGAGAACTCGATAACAGCTCTCTGTTTATGACGCACATCACTGTCAGACACCATTTTTGAAACTGCCTTAACCATCAGTTTTATACAAGGGCGTTTAAAAGCTGTTTTATACAAGGAGGGGATGTTCAAACTGGAAAAATCCAGTTATGTGAAGCGCAGAAAGTTCAAACTTATGACCCAAAAGACATTTCAGCTCCATGGCCTATTATTTAGCTAAGAAAAAAGGGTAGGGCAAAATATTGAGTGCCCCTAGTATTATATTCCCTTGATAATCAACAAATTACTATTTCTTTAGTCATAAATTTAGTGTGGGCCCAAAGCAGCTGCATCAGCCTAAGGCTGGCACTGGGGCCAAGCCAATACGCGAAGAACAACTATACAACAGTAAGTCAAAGCAATGCATACTCTAATTATTTATATGAAATTGTGAAATGTAGGGCCTAATCCTAGCCTAAATATTTTCTACCACTACAATGACCCCTTGGTCATCCATTCAGGATCCATACCACCCTAATATTTCTTGTTCCCTTATTTAATTAAGCATTCTGTTAGTTGTTCTTTCAGTGATGTTAATTTCTTAAGCCAGAATTTTTGTTTTTTCTGGCCTAGTACTATACTTTCTTTATTTTCCTATTAATCTCTAGTGTCATTATTTCTTCCATTTCCATATGTTTGATATCCTCACCTCCTCTCTTCACTATTCTCAACTTGCATCTTCATTATGTCAGACCTTACTCTCATGAATACTCTTCCAGAACTGCTTGACTAATTCTTTTTGAAGGGGTGTTGTAACTTCAGTTTATCCTTTCTAAACCCCCTGTACAGTTTTGATAGGTTCTCTGCAAATGTCTTTTTCCTTTTCTCCTCATTTATTCTGAAATGTCTCTATGATCTTTTAAATTTTGAGGACAACTAAACCTCAATATACTTTGTGTTATTTGCCTTAGTTTCTATTCTTTCTCTCTAATATTCCTTTCTGCCTGTGGTGACCTAGTTTCTTTATGGATGAAACTTTCAAGAGCATTTGAAGCTCATTTACTGTGCTGCAGCGTGGAACATATCCCATATTTAAATGCTTTTTCTCAGTTGCTTTATATTCTTTTATGACCGAGTTTAATTACAAATTTTTGCCAAGAGTTGGACAAGTGCCATTAGACTCAAATTTACTCCCAAAGGCACATTTCAAGGTGGTTACAGTTTCTCAGATTACATCTGTACTTCCAGTGTGAATGGTCATCCTGGTATCTGATCCAGATACTGTGATAAGTTCTTTTTACTACACCTGTTACTGGTGTTATATATATTTATTATGTTATGTTCCTTTTCTATCTCCGCTCTGTTTTTGCCAGCCACTTGGCACACTTACATAAATGATATTTGATTTTCTTTGCCTTTAATACTTCGATAATGTCAAACTTCACTGCCCCATTTTCAATCAGTTCTTCTTCTGCGATCACTCTGTCATGAAATATGTTGAGTGTCATTTCCTGTAGTTGGTTGGGGCTCATGCTATCAGGATTGTTCATTAGTTGCTATGCCACTATTTTTGCAAATCTTCCAGTGTAGTAAACTACATATTCTGTTGTTTCTCTTTGTATAGTGGTCATCTGTCATGAAGGTTTGGCACCCTCATATTAGGTACCTGACAATTTGTTTGTTGGTAGAAGAAACAACACTTGTCATTGTTGGAGACCCCTCACTTTTTTAAATCAAATTGTGTAGCGAGTTTGATCTTGTGCTCCTATTATCATCCTCTATCAAATTTCAATTCCTCTTTTTAGCCATTCCAGTGACTTGTGTATGTCCATGCAATGCTCATTGATACAAGTTAATCCTGAGCTCTCTTTTCTAGATGGTTACTGTTCCCCTTAATGCCTCAATTTGTACTTCACCATTTGCTATTGATGCTTTAATATCCTCCAGATAGTTCTTAAGTTTTTCTACTATTTCTACAGCTTCAGTTCTGACAGCTATTATATCTAATGTATGGGGACTCCAGTCATTCTTGATACTGGTTCTTCATACAGGTTGATATTTTCTCTCTCTCTCATTAATTCCATAATTATTTGGAACACTTGCATCTATTACCAAAGGCATTTTTGTTTTTTGTTTTGTTTTTATTGCTCTGTTTTGTGTGTTCCTGTGGGTATGATGGTGTCATGGAAAATGGTAATTTCTTCATTTCCAATGACTGCTTGTGGGTTATGATCCCACCTTTTCCCTTTTGGTGACTGGGATCTGGGGCTTTTTGCATAGGCACCAATGGATAAGACTACATATCTTGTTATGTCTGCATAATATCCATCCTCCACAAGTGTTTGTACACCAACAGTAGGTGCTCCATACTCTCTTCTTCCTGTTAGCAGAACTGGCATTTATCATTGAGTGAAATGTCAGCCATCTTTTTAAATCCATTTGTGTACAGGAATACCTCAAAATTCATCAGTTTTGCAATCCATCATCCATATTCGCAGATCCGTCTTTTTTTGAAAAAATGTGAAAAAAATATTGAAATTGATGAAATTCAGCTGTTTACCAACGCAATATATTACATAGTTTGCCAAAAAATGAGTAGAATTTTATTACTTAATCTGTTTAATAACATAATACAATAAAATGTTTTCTCATTGAAACATGTTATAATCTACCTCAAATTTCGTCTTTTCATATTTCATCATGTTATTCTGGAATGAATTAACAACGAATTTTGATGTATTCCTGTATAGTGCTTCATCTTAAGCATCCATCACAATTTACTCTCCATCAAAACCTCAGGTGCCTCTATATAACCACTCAAACAATCTCTCCTTATCAATGTAATCTTTTTCTATTTCTGCTGCAAATTTGCCTACTCTGGCACTTTGCCTCAACTGCTCTACTTTTTCATTTTGTTGATCTCCAGTAAACTCTTTCCAACTCTTTCATGCTATTACAGGTGATTGTCTTTTTGGTACTTATGTCACTTCATGAATATTAGCTGGTGAAAAGAATTTTGCTAGTTGGGTGACTGAGGGTTTTGGCTATGATTCCTGTCATGGTGTTTGTGTAAGAGATTCTTCCATCTGTCTATTGTCAGAATCTTCCACACAGCTGTCTCCTTACTTTCAGCATGCAGCTTTAAGTCATCCATAAACAAATGGTTTATGGTCATAGTTGGATCTGTCTTCCCTCTGACAAGTTGCAGCCCCGATTACTTCTTTTCAGAAGTTTGTTTAAGGGGTTCAGGGTGAGGCAATAAAACAGAGGTAACAAACGGTTACCCTGGAAAATACCTCTATGGATATGGACATCCCCTAATTTGATTTCACTCTGTTCATGGGTTTGGGTTATATTCATTCTCCAATGCTCCATTCTTCTGCTTAGAAAATGTATTGTCTTATTGTCTGTATTGTATAGCTTCATACATTCTAAAACCCATGAATGGGGCACACTGTCAAAAGCATTCTGATTTCTCCATTTTATTTTGGTATTAATAATGGTAATTATGTATATAGACATATTCAGTCAATTGATCTAACCAGTGTCATGTACTGAACTGTCGGCAAAACATTAGGACTGATCAATTTGTGATGTGTGATCTTTATGGGGCTCCACCCCTGTACCCCCGAGACCTAAATTATACAAATAATGTAATGTGAGCTTGTGAGCTTTCAAATGGTATATGTTTTATGAGTGTATGTTTAATATTGAAAAATGGAGCACTCCTAGAGATTTACCAATTATACAAATGATAATGTAATAACATGTTAAGTTATGCACTTTTTTAGTCTTTATCTAGGGCACATGACAAATGAAGTTCTCAAAGTTGAAACCACATAAACAGCACATCATAATTCTATCTTCTATCACAAACACGACCAAACTGAATCCAATTAAAAAAATAAAATAGCCAGAACAGAAACCAACCAACTAATTAAGTCGCAGAGTAGCAAAAAAATAGCCCAATCAGAAAAATGTCACATCAAATCGATATCGTTAATTAAATAATATCTTCATAACTATGATCAACCAAAAATTTTTTTTACTTAAAGGAAAGGTTTTATTATTTTCTACACACTGCAATAATTTTTATTAGAAACTGAGGTGAGGGGGATATTGTATACAATTACCATAGTCTGTTTAATCCAAAAGTTTGGGAGCTGGTCTGTTCCTCACTTTTGAAGTTGGTAAAGCTTGCCCATTTTATCCAAGTGTTTTGCATTATGTCAATGTTTTCTATTTGTTGTTTATCTCTATTGCCTGTCTCACTTCCTCTATCAAATCAGCTGCATTCTTGTGTTGCACTACTGGGAAAAGTTGCCTCCAGTAGTTATCCACAGCATTTTGGTCCAGCAGTTGCTTTACTTTTATTATGTCTCATATTAGATTTTTATAAAGAGCACTTGGGTTCTTTGCAAATGAATTATTTTGTTTTTAGCTTTTTACCATAGCTCTCTTTATTTGTTGAGCTAATACGTTAATTTAATTTATGAACTCTAAAATGCTCTCAAAGATCACATTTCCATGCTGTAGTGTAAGAACAAATATCACATTTAAAAGGTTTTCCTCTTTTCTGGCTTATATTCTTTCGATTTTTTCTTTTCACATTCTGGGGACCCCAGCCCAGGGTCAAACTGGATCTGTGTTTATCTGTTAATGATGCTTCCAAGGGCTCTTTTCAAGATAGTGACACTATCCTGAATTGTTTCTAGTTATATTTCTGGGGCTATTGGGTTGTTAGGTATCTGTTCTAGATAAAAATTTAAATTCTTTTTGAGCAGCCCAGTTGCTCCCATTATCACTGGTATTTCTATTTCATATAGCAACCAGGTTCTTTTACATCATTTTTTAGATCTAGGTATTTGGTTATCTTTCCCCTTTCTGCTTGGTTTAGTCCAAAATAATTGGGGATGCTTACATCAGTAATCTGTCACTTTCTTTTCTCTATCCCATAATACTATACCAAGGTTCATGGCTCTTTTTTGGATATATGAGGGGTTGTGCATCTTAAGGTACCTAAGCGCCACCACAGGCAAAAATGTGTTTTTGATGGTTATCACTATTTTCACCCTTCCTCTATCGCATGGTTTGGGTTATAATGACCTTACAACACTAGAAGTATGGTTGAAAACCTTATGAAGCACACTACTTTGCTTAACTTGCTGAACTTTGGAGGTGATTTCTGGCAAATTTTAATTTTGGCACTTAAGTACCTTAAGATGCAGGACTTCTCATATCTTCCTGTAGGAATTATTTTGTCATTATATTAGATGACCAACACTTTCCACCTCATCATGACAATCTACACCTATCATTATTACGGAGTCCAGCCATTTTTTTTAAATATATTTGTTACAAGTGCAAGATATTAGGCACCCAGTATTAGCTGTTCTCCATCATACAGCAGAACTCTTCTCCTTATCCATTCCAATAATCCTTCTTTAGGATCATCCATAAATGATGTAACACAAAATTTCAAATTTTTTAGACCCCTCCCCCCTTTCTCCATGTCACGCTCACAAACTATGTAAAATTGTAAAAAAAATATAGTAAAATAACATTTATTTAAAAATTCATTCAAATAGTAGCTTTTTTATTAATATCTAGAAATGCAAGCAGCCAGATGTATGAGAATTTACATTTTTCAGCTGAATAATATTACACTTGTCAACAAAAAGAATCTTATAAATATTTTAGTTTTTGCATTAAACTTTTCAAAATGTCAATGTAACACAAAAATTTTAGACCTGTAACAAAAGGTCACAAAATTACAGACCCCCCCCTCCCCTAAAAGTGTGCCATCATTTATGGATGCCCGTTGCCCCCTTTATTCATGTTATCCTTCTGAAGTTCCTGATAGTATTTTCCAGCCCTTTGGTGTTGGTTCCCATTCTTCTGTATGTTTGGCTTATTGTTCTAGGACAAATATTTTTGCAACTTTTCCTAGCAATTCACATGCCCAATAACTTAATCATAATGGGGGTATCTGAAATGAATAGAAAAAACAAACGGCGAAACGAAGAAAAAGGTGGAGGACATAATAAAAGATAGACTGAATTTGGGGAATATTAAGATCAAAAGTGCTTTTAGATTAAAAAACAATTTCCACCACAAAAAGCAAATTCTAGAGTTAATGACATGACTGAATCTAAAATGCCCACTTCAGCTATAAATATAACATGTGAGGATGAAACTCAGAGATGTAATACTAAAAAACAGGAAAACTGAAAGGATCAAAAATCTTCATCAATGACGATGTATGTGAGGAAACACGTAAAATTCGTAAAGAAAAGCTCCCTAAACTCATAGAAGCGAGGAGACTCGGAAAGTTGCCTACTTCCTTGGAGCGAAGTTAATTATTAGAGAGAGACTCCTCCAGCGCAGAATACTTCGGTCAAAGGAGTTCACCTCGTTAGTGAAAAAGCATTCGAAGCTATGAGAACTAAGAAAACGCCAGCTGACAGTCGGCACACAGGAGGCCTGCGAATAACTCTGCATACAATCTCAAGAGTCGACTTTCCCATTCTTGGCTCAACTGGGCAGTAACCCCTTATTCCAGTATTCTGTATTTAGTGAAATTGTTTGAGAACTACTGTTAAATGGCTTTCATCGATAAAGACTTTCATAGTATATGTGCCGATATTAATCACTTCAATTCATTACCAAACAATTCTGCATCCAGTTTAGAGAATCTAGAACAGGAATCTGGTATAGGCAATTGTATGGTCTCATCGATAGATGAGTTTAATATCTTTGTATTACAAAAAGATATTTATAAAAATCTTTCACTGCTGAATCTAAATTCAAAGCTTACCTAGGAACTATAACTACTTATTGGCCCTCTTGAAAACTTCTACAGTCAAATTTAGTGTTATAATTCTCACAGAAACCTGGTTAAATAATGGGTTCCAACCCCCCCCCCCCCCCATTTGCAGCTTACATGTTTATTATATCAAAATAGTTTTTAGTGATTATAAAAATATATAAAATTCTTTATTTATTGCAGGTATTAAAATTACTGTAGCTGATAAAGTGATAATATAATGGCTTCTCAATTAATTGGTGATTCGGAGAGGCAACGTGTGATAGATCGCATACGAGCAATAACATTTTGGGAAGCTCGTGATGCTGGAGCCACCTTTATAACACGTTCATGGGTTGCCAAAAAGTTGCAAAGAAGTGAGGACTTCGTCAAAAGAAATTGAAATAAAACTTTGGATGAATGTGAAATGGATACAACCAAATCTGGGTGCCCAAATTTGCCACTCTCTCAGGAAACAAAGGACATCATTGAAAGTGGTACGCGTAAGCAGAAAAACAGCTATGCTAAACTTTCTAGAGAGATCAAAGTGTTGAGAGGAGAGATCGTTAGTGGTGAGATCATTCGACTATACTGTCATAGGCAAGGTTTAAAGTCTTGGCATGAACTTCCAAAGTCAAGAAAAACTCAACTTAACATTGATGACAGAATGTGGTTTGCCCATTATCTTGAAGATTGGGATGTGGATGATTTCATGCATTTAGCTGTCTCCGATGAATTTTTTGTTTACGTAACACGTTGGCCTAACTACCAAAATGATTGAGTGTGGGCCACACCACCAAATGAAATCAATGACAATGAACATTATCACGAATTATTAAAAAGTCCACTGTGTTGGTGTGTTTGTTTTGTTCACTGCAAAGAAGCTCATGTGGGTGCTGAAGCCAAATGGTCAGAGCTGGGATGGACAGTATTTTCGTGATATTATTCTATCCCAGCATGTCATTCCTTTTCTAAGAAACCCAAACAATGTTATGGATGTCGATCAGGTCACACTTCTGCACAATAAGGCCCCCTGCTTTAAGGCATTAGCCACTCAACAGTTGTTGCAGAACCATGAGATCGATTTCTTTGGAAATGAAAAATGGCCAGGAAATTCTCCTGACCTGAACGTCTGTGAACAC
The DNA here is from genome assembly GCA_023014485.1 of Bathynomus jamesi. NCBI lineage: Eukaryota > Metazoa > Arthropoda > Malacostraca > Isopoda > Cirolanidae > Bathynomus > Bathynomus jamesi. Next base: position 531,185 of record JAJOZX010000397.1, on the reverse strand, counting down.
ATTGGATCAGTTATAAAGGACAAGGTTGAATGTCTCGTTTCAAGAACCTGCAGCAAATCGATTTTCGAAGGATACAATGACGCAACACATTGAAACTGTTTTAGCAAATTTGCGTAATGATCAGAATCTATTCACGTCACTTTTGGCAAGCTACCCAAAGCGAATTCAGGCTGTCTTGGAAGCCAATGGCGGAACACCAAGTTTTAATTGTTTCTCATTAAATGCAGGATTAAATTCTCTTTTGTAAGGTATGTTTAATTTTACTGTACCTCTAATGGTTTAGGCCATGGGCCAGGGGGCTAAGGTTTATTGGAGCCCTGTAGTAGTATTAAAAACCTATATAATATAGATAATTACATTGCTTATCATACTGTAAGAGATGGTCAGATTGGAGGGGGTATCTCTGTGCATCAAACTTACAACTCTAACAAAGTATTTTCTCTATGTAATAGTGACAATGAAAACCTGATTGTGAATATAAAAGACAAAAGTAATGTATATTCTGTCCATGCAATATATAGACTAGTGATGTAGGTCACATCCGCATCCGCACATTTTCTCGCATCCGCATCCGCACTTTGTACTGCGGATGTCGTGCGGATGTGGACCGTTGAGATAAAATGTCATTAATAAGTGGAAATTATCAAATTCTACTATATTAATAGAACTAGTTCATTGTGCGCAAAAGTGATGCAAGCGACAAGACGAGAGGCTGTTCTTGTATGAAGTTACTCTCTTGCAACCTACTTAGATCTACGTTACAAAGCTAAGTTATTTTCACCTAGTACATTAGAACGAGTTAAATCATCACTTGGCAAAGCAGTTGAAGAGCTTCAATCTCTTGAATCTGTCGCTTCACCACCCACCAAAAGAATAAAAGTTTCAGTGACAGAACCAACACCTTCAACAAGCAAATCTATCACAGAATCTCTCTCTCAGTTTCTTGAGTCAAGCAGCAATGACGAGACCTACGCGATGTCAAAAGATGTAGTAAAAATGATCGAGAGCTATCAACAAGAAAAATGCCTGGCTGCATGTGACAATCCTATTAGTTGGTGGAAAAATACGCAGAATATCTATCCATACTTGAGTAAACTTGCAAGGAAACATTTAGCCTGTCCTCCAACAAACGTACCAAGCGAGAGATTATTTAGCAGTGCTGGATTAATATATGATGAAAAGAGAAACAGACTGGCAACAGAAAAGGCAGAAAAATTAATGTTCCTTAAGCATAACCTTCCTATAATTAAGTTTGAACATTAAACGATGAACATCTTAGTTTACTTTATTTTAATTACTCATTTATAAATATGCCTAATAAAACTTTAAACTTAATATAAATAGTTATCAAGCTAATTAAAGATCTCTTTCTATAAGGGTGGAGGTTGGGGAAAGAGGTCGGTGGGGTGCATTTGAGTTGGGTTCACGTCCCGCATCCTGGTAACACAATTATGGTTTCTAATTGTGGCTGAAACTCAACAAAATATAACGAATTTATTTGCAGACGAATTCACTAATTGATTTCTATATTAGTTAGATGCTTGATATTATTTTATATGTTCAGAGAAAAGTACAGCAATTATTGTACAATTAATCAATTATACTACATTATAGCTACAGCTCTCTCTATACAGTATAATAACTTATTATATACGTTAAACACAACAATTCTCGAATATATCCTAAAAAATAACGAAAATGTAGACATCCGCATCCGCGGATTTTGAAATCAAACATCCTCATCCGCATCCGCGGATGTGAAAAAAATGACATCCGCTACATCACTAATATAGACCACCTAATACTAATATCAATAGCATTTTAATTCACTTAGATAACATGTTATGCAACTTCAATAAATCGAATGCCATAGTTGCGGGAGACTTCAACATCAATTTGCAATCTGAAGCAATCTCTCATAAATTTTTAAACTTAATGAATTCTTTCTATCTTAGTCATTCTATTACCAAACCCACTCAAGTCTGCAGCTATGGCAATCAAATAACAGAATCTACGATTGATAATATATTTGTAAATAGCAATGCCCTTGTAAACTCTGGAATTATAACCACTAATATCAGTGATCATTTTCCTACTTACGCTATATTCAATAACACTGTTCGGGTTGCGGACAAAACAACTATTGATTATAGAATATTCTCAGAGGTTAACAAAAGAAAATTTATTGGGGCTGTAGAAAATACTTGACTTGACTGTGACGAACCTTTAAATGACCCAGATCATGTGTTTCAGTTCTTCTATGACACCTTATTCCATATTTTTAATATTTGCTTTCCTTTAAGGAGAAAAACAGTTTCACCCAAAAGTGTCGCAAATCCATGGATCACTCCAGGAATTATCACTTCAATAAAGAACAGAGATAAATTATTCAAATTGCAATTGCAGAGCAAAATTCCTAAAATACAATATACTCAATACAGAAACAAATTAACTAAAATAATCAAAAATGCAAAATATAACTATCATAACACTCAATTTTCCAAACATAAAGGAGACATGAAAAACACTTGGACAGCCATAAACAATCTTCTTGGAAAACAAATTAAGAAAAATTCAATAGAGAAATTAAATGTTGATAATAAAGAAATTACTGATGATACTGCTATTGCAGACTCTTTAAATGCACATTTTACTTCAATAGCTGATAAGTTTCACTCACAATTAATAAATAATGATCACTCACCTCTAGAATATATGCCACCCAGCCCACTAAATTCATTTTCTTTTGTTCCTGCTACCTCTACTGAGGTCCAGAATATTATTGGTAAATAAAAAAATAAAAAAATAACATTCATAATATTCCTGTACCTACACTGAAACTAGTTAAAGATAAGATATCTGCAACTTTGGCTAAAATTATCAATCAAAGTATTTCCAGAGGAATATTCCCATCAATGCTAAAAACTGGTTGTATAATAACACCCCTTTTTAAAGGGAGTGATCCTACACTAGCAACAAATTACAGGCCAGTGTGTTCATTATCTGTGTTCAGCAAAGTTTTAGAAAAAATTTAAAAAGTAGAATGCAGCAATATTTAGAATCCTACAATTTATTATCTCCAAATCAATATGGCTTCCGTAATAATAAAACAATGGAAATGGCTATTTTAAATCTTATGGAAAATGTAAATATAGCTAAGGAGAACAAAGAAATAATGATATCAATATTTATGGATTTGAGTAAGGCATTTGATGATACAACTGTCTCTTTTTCTTGCAAAGATGTTAATACAGCTAAGAATATATTTCATTCAGAATTCATCAGTGTAATGAAATGGTTGAACACCAATAAACTCTTCCTAAGTACCAGTAAAACAAATTTCATGATTTTTACTAATAAAAGAAATGTATATCTTGATGAACTTAATATTAATGAAATTGACATAAAGCAGTGTACTGTAACAAAATTTCTTGGTGTAATGCTAGATAAGAATTTGCAATGGAGTGATCATGTAAATTATATCACAAAAAAGATTTCAAGGAGCATTGCTATAATGTTTAAACTTAGAAATGTAGTCCCTAAACAAGTTTTATTGACTATCATACTCTTGTTCTTCCTTATATAACATACTGCACCCTTGTTTGGGAAAACTCCGCTAACAATGCATTAAATGGTATCTTTGTCATCCAAAAATGAGCAATTTAAGGTTATTGTCTGATGCTGATTTCCTTGATCACTCTAGTGCATTATTTAAAGAGCTAAACCTACTAAAGCTTAATGATATAACCAAACTGGCACATTTTGTTTTTATTTACAAGTGTAAGAACAAAATCATTAATTTGCAATGGGTAAATAGATATTTTGTAACTCATCAAAAAATCTACTTGTATCAGACCAGAAATAGATCAAAGCTTGTTATACCTCAATTTAGATTGTCTTCATCTCAAAAACTACCCATTTTCATTGGATTGAAACTATGGAATGACTTGCATGCCGATATAAAAAATATTATGAATGTAAATTTGTTTAAAACCAAGTTGAAATCCTGATTAATAATGGGATACTAGCAAAAATTTTGGATAAATGTCCACTAATATTGTTTAATACTGTCCATTAATATTGTTTAATATTGTAATACAGATTTTAACTATTAATAATACTTATTTACTTATTTATTTATTTATTATTATTAATTTATAACAACTAGCTGCTTATTTTTAATAAGAGCCCAGTAAAGCCTAAAGCTTAAGGGCCAAATTAAATAAAATAAATAGTCGAGCTTCAAAATTATTCATGTCATTGTAAAAATTGTAAATTGTAAAAAGACTACTGTATTTATTTTATTATTAATAAAGGTTATTTTTATTATTTAATAAAGGCTGATACTCTCTGTGTCTATTTCTTCTGTCATACTGTTCCCTGCAAAGTGCTGGGCCAGTTTGGTTATAGAAGTTTGTTGAGTTACTCTTGTGATGTGGTATTCATGAACCAGAGGTATTGCAGGGTTAGAAGAGCTCCTCAGATACTACCCAATGCTGATGGTCAATGATCACTGATCAGTGCAGATGGTTAACCTGTCAATCCCATCCCTCCCAATTTTCTTGGCAGGTACAATCTGGAAAGACACTGGTTCCTCTATGCTATTCTATTCAGAGCAAGGAATTTCCTAGTCTTAACATTTAGTTTGTTCAGTTCTGATTGCAGCCAGTCTATTATCCATATACTATATATAATTAATAACAGGAATGGCGAGTTAATTTGTAACCATTATTTTGTTACATACTCTCCACTGATTTTCTCTTGCAATTTGCCAATGTTCTGATTACCTTTCTCTTCTATTCCAAGGTATACTGGTAATGCTGTCTGCAATCAGACCAGTAAATAGTTTTTGGTGGTAGTGAGGCAGCAAATTGAGAAGTACAGTATTTATTGTATCAAAAGTTTTAGAGATGAAGGTTGTATCTACACTTGTATGCCATTCTAGTGTTTCTTCTTCTCCCTGCAAAATTCTGTGAAAAGTGGGAGTGTAATGATGGTATAATGCTATGTTTTATTTCAGCCATAAATTTGAGAGCTTATCTTGGGCAGGTTTTTTAAAGTTGGAGAATTTTGCCAATTTCTTTCTTACCTTATTTTCCATCATAAAAAACTCATCCATTTCCAGTTTACCCTCATTTGCTACCCTGATGGTTTCTATCCAGTCAGCATCCTGGTTATGCCATTCTGGGGCTTCAAAGAAGGGATTCCAGTATGACTCCAACTGGGTCTGATCTGGTGGGTCATGGACTACTATTCTTTCTCTTTAGATTTTGGTAAAAGCCTCTGGGGTTGGATGAAAATTGTTTGTTATAGTTTTTCATGTTTATCTGCTTTTGTTTAGTCCTGATTCTCTTGGCCATGGCTGGGATTCTAGCATCTTGTCATGTAGTTCACTCTCTCAAATTATACTTGTATTTATTGATTTTTCCTTGTTGTGGAGATACTTGAAAATATTGTTTTATTTGGTTCAGTTCATGCCTGGCTTGTGCAAATTGTTTAGTTAATTCAATTTTCCAGGAGGAGGTTTTGGTTTACAATTATATTTTGAACGGAGGGGGGGGGTGAAATTTGGAACAAGTTCCTTTTCCATATACAGGACTTGAAAATAATGAAAAAAGTTTATATAAACACATGCCTGAAATCACTTTATTTCCGAGTTACAGCCCTTTGTGTTCCAGCAAGTATCCACCTTACCTTTAAAGGAAGTGCTCAAAATGACCACCTTGCGCTTGAATACACGCCTCGTCATAGACTGCCTGATGCATTCCAGGTATTGGAGAAGCATTTCAATGTTGTCAATGGGTGTCACGTAAACAATGGATTTCAGATAACCCCACAGGTAAAAACAGAGTGGATTTAGGTCTGGGGAGTGAGCAGGCCACGCAATGGGTCCTCCACAGCCCATCCATTTATCAGAGAAATGGTCAACTAAAATGAGGTGGAGCACCATCATTCATAAACCACATACAATGTCAGACACCAAGAGGAACTTCTAGTAAATTGCTTAAATCATTTTTTAAAAAATTGGAATAGGATTCTCCTGTTAATCTTCCAGGCAAAACAAAAGGATCGATTAAGTTGTCAGCAATAAGTCATGTCCATACATTGATACTAAGTTGTTGTTGGTCTTGACTGGATGATGGCATGCAGATTCTCTTTGGCCCAGTGATGAGTGTTGTGAAAATTGATCACGCCATTTCTTGTGAAGGCAGCCTCATCAGAAAACAACACGGAGGATAGAAAAAGAGGATCATGAGCACAATGTTGAAGGAACCAAGTACAAAAAGCCTCATGGTGGGAAATCAGCTTCAGTAAGGCCTTGTACTCTCTGAATGTGATATTGGTAAAGCTGTTGTTCCCATAAAATTCTCCACACAGTTGTGTATCTTACACCCTCTGCTGATGCTATCCTTCAGGTGCTGACACTAGGATGTTCCTCCATGTGATTCAGGACCCCCTCCTCCAACTCAACAGTTCTGGCACTGATTGGTCTATCACCATCTGAAACTTGCTTGTTGAATGATCCTGTATCACCAAGACACTCATCTATTCTCTGAAAGATCTTATCTGGCAGATGGCAATTCAGAAACCTTTCTGCATAGAGAAATCTTGCTGCGGCCGCATTACACTCAGCAAGTCCATACATGAGATGCATGTCTGCCATTTCTCTGTTTGAATAAGCCTCCATTCTCACTTCAAATGGACACTATCACTGGATAGCACAAAAACTTTTAAAAAGGTTTTTTTTTCACTGGACTGCACTTATTCATGGTAAGAAGTCACAAATACAAACAGTGAAACACCACAATGCATCTGACTGACTGACTAATGGATCTACACTCAATGATATTGAAACATGTCACAGTGTATACAAAACATTACAATCAGCAAGGCCATACATGAAATAAGTCTCGTACACACTCACAAACATTGTCAGCAAAGAGTTTGCAGAAAGAATTGCTGGGACACAAAACAGGCTGTAACTCTGAAACAAAGCAATTTTGGGCATATGTTTATATAAGCTTTTTCATTGTTTTCAGGTCCTGAATCCACCCTGTTAGTGCATCCTACATGTTATGAAACACCCTGTAGAGGCCAGCAGTATAATATATTTGATTAAGTTCAATGAGATCTGTGTTGGCTGAGACTAATCTATTAATTGCTACATTTACTCTGTATATAACAGTTGTTTAAACTGTCTATTTTCACTAAGTTTGATCAATTGCAGCTGGTTTTCCATAGTCATAGTTTTAACTATTTCAATTTGATTTGCTAATTCCTCCTCTATTTCTATTTGCTGTAAATCTATATCTTCATGCTATGGTGGTGGAGAAGGGGGAGGGGTTCCTGATGTGGATATGGAAGGTAATGGTAAGTCAGAGGATCCAGGTGAACTAGGTGGTGAGCCACCCATTACTATCTGGTGGTTTGAGTTGGTTAGAGAATATTGGCTGGTATGCTGTTTGCTTTGTGTGTTCAATGGGCTATCAGATGAATCATCTCTAGCATTTTGTGCTGTGCCAAGGCACTGAAATATTGGAATAGGGTTCATTATTGGGCTTGTTTCATTATGGATAAGCTTATCTATTTCTTGTTCATTAAATACTTTCTGGGCTATGAAGTTGTACTTCTGAAAAGTCAATCTTACAGCTGGAGTCTTTCTCTCATATGCGCAAAAGTGGAAGATGATTTCTCTCCATTCCCTTGTATGTCCTGCTCTTTCTTTCTAGCATACTTTGTAGCCCATATCAGTGTCCATTTCTCTTCTCTTGTCCATAATCTTTTCCTTTTCCTCCCTCTTTCTTCTTCTTCTCTGGCAATGTAGTCCTCATTTGCTTTCCTGAGGGCTCTTTGCTTGATGTGAATGATTTCCTCCTCTATAAGTTACTTATGCACTTGTGAGGCTAGTGATTGTAACTTCTTGACAGAGGTTTTTCTCTTTTTTTTCCAGTAGGTTGGATTTCCTGATCTGTTCCACTAGGATTACATTCTTCTGTCTGCTCCATTTCTCAAACTGCGAGTATTTGTAGTAGTGCAAAATTGTCTTTTCTTCAATGGTCCACTTTATCTTATCATACCAGCATAGGGTTTCTCTTGGGTCACTTTTTGTTGATACTGCTGGGTCCAGGGTCTTTATTTTGACATGGTGGGGTCCCCTGCAATGATCCCTTTGGTAAAGTTGTTTCTCCTCCTGGTTTGAGAAAAGTTGCACCATTGTTCTCCACACCCACACTGGTGCATAAGCAGGTTGGGGGGACCTTTTTATCCTGGGCAACATCCTACCAATATGAGTTTTGCTTAGTAGACTTTCCATATTTCTTTTTGGTTTAGGCAAGTTTAGTTGGAGTTACACATTTGTGTTTCTCATAGCCTATTGCTAAACCCCTTGATGGTGGGACTCAAGACAAACAAGGAATATGCCTTATAGGTATCAATCTTGCAGTATGAACTCTTAAATGCACTCGTAGATGACTATTTTGTGCGGAGTATAAGAACAAATATCATATTTAAAAGGTTTTTCTCTTTTGATTTATACTCTTTTTAGTATTTTTAATACCTATAAGTGGTGCTTCCACCCAAAGCCAAACACCAACTATATCTGAACTTGGCCTAGCATTGATTTGCCACTAGGATTACGTTCTTTTATTTTCTCCAATGGTCCAGTTTATTGTGTCATACCAACATATGTTTCTTGTTGGGCCCATTGTCCAGTCTAACTGCTGGAGTCCAGGGTCAATACCATGACCTGGTGGAATCCCCTGCATTGATCCCTTTGGTGAAGTTTCTTCTCCTCTGGGACTGAAAAAAGTTGCACCATTGCTCTCCTCACTGACCCTGGTGCGTAAGCGGGTTGAGGGGACCTTTTTATCCTGGGTGACATCTTGCCAGTGTGAGAGCTTTCCTTAGTAAACATTACATCCCATTCTTGCTTGTGGAAAGCTACATACAGGTGGGAGGAACTTCAGTATGAGCTCTTAACCCTTTCACTCCTGTCCCCTTGGGCCAAATATTTCCTCTCTGGCCTAATAAAAAGCACGAAAATGCGGTAATTTTAAGTGTCACTTTCATTACCAAATGTATCATTACTGCTATTATTATTATCACTGTCACTATCACTTATTTTCCTCAAAATCACTATCACATAGTAACTGATTTATGTCGCTAACTGAACATGTGCGTGAACTACTTTTCTGTGCCTGTGGAGGCAACACCAAATTTTTACATCCCTTTGCCTTAACTCTTCAAGGGCTACTGAGTATATAAATATTTGTTCCAATAATATATAACTTTGTCTCAGACTCAGTGAAGGTTTACAAGTACTGTATTAATGACTAATTAGTTGCCAATAAGTAAATAAATATTTTTATTAGAAAAAACGTAGACCTACGTGGCTCGGCTGTGACAGCCATTTTCTTTCCACATAGATCTACATGGCTTGAAGTGAAAGGGTTAAATGACTTCTAAGATTTTCTCCAGTTTGAACTCTTAAATGCTTTTGAAGAGTACCTTTCTGTGCTGCAGTGTAAGAACAAATATCACATTTAAAAGGTTTTTCTCAGTTTATACTCCTTTTAGTATTTTTAATAGCTGTAAGTGGGGCTTCCACCCGAAGCCAAACACTTCAACTATATCTGAACTTGGCTTAGCGTTGATTTGCTGCTAAGATTAAGTTCTTTTCTTTTCTCCAATGGTCCAGTTTATTGTGTCATACCGACATATGTTTCTTGTTGGGCCCATTGTCCGATGTAACTGCTGGGGTCCAGGGTCAAGCCCTTGACCTGATGGGATCCCTGCATTGATCCCTTTGGTGAATTTTTTTCTCCTCTGGGACTGAGAAAAGTTGCACCATTGCTCTCCTCACCCACCCTGGTGCATAAGTGGATTGAGGGGACCTTTTTATCCTGGGTGACATCCTGCCAGTGTGTGAGCTTTCCTTAATAGACATTACATCCCATTCTTGTTTGTGGAAAGCTACATACAGGTGGGAGGGTTTCCCCTGCACCCGTCCCTTATTTTGTTGCCTTTTCTGACACACTGGGACCACATGGGAAGTATTCTAGTGTAAACTCTTAAATGATCTCCAAGACTACTTTTGTGTGCTGTAGTGTAAGAACAAACCTTACATTTAAAAAGTTTCTCTTTTGTGGTTTATACTCCTTTTAGTATTTTTAACAGCTGTAAGTGGGGCTTCCACCCGAAGCCAAACACTTCAACTATATCTGAACTTGGCTTAGCGTTGATTTGCTGCTAGGATTATGTTCTTTTCTTTTCTCCAATGGTCCAGTTTATTGTGTCATATCAACATATGTTTTTGTTGGGCCCAGTGCCTGATGGAAAAGCTGGGGTCCAGGGTCAATACTATGACCTGGTGGGATCCCCAGCATTGATCCCTTTGGTGAATTTTTTTCTCCTCTGGGACTGAGAAAAGTTGCACCATTGCTCACTTCACCCACCCTGGTGCGTAAGCGGGTTGAGGGGACCTTTTTATCCTGGCAACGTCCTGCCAGTGTGTGAGCTTTCCATAGTAGACATTATGTCCAGTTCTTGTTTGTGGAAAGCTACATACAGGTGAGAGGGGTTTCCCCCGCACCCATCCCTTATTTTTAGTTGCCTTTTACAACACACTGGGACCACATGGGAAACATTCTTTAAATCCCCTATCCCCAGGGATTCTCCACTATGAATTCCTAAATGAACTATGTGGTGAGAACTTGTTACAGTACTAAAAGAACAAACTCCACATTTAAAAGGTTTTTCTCTTTTGGTTTATACTCTTTTTAAAATGCATTTTACAGCTGTGAGTGGGCTTCCACCCAAAGCTAAACACTCCAACTACTCCTGAACTTGGCCTAGCATTTGTTTGAGGATGGCAACTTTTCTCTTTCTCCACTATGAATTCTTAAATGAGCCTTGAGATGAGAACCTCTTGCTGCACTATAGGAGCATTCTTCACACTTAAAAGGTCTTTCTCCAGTGTGAATTTTTAAATGCCTTTTGACAGCAGATCTTTGTGCTGCACTATAGGAACAATAACTACATTTAAAAGGTTTCTCTCCAGTGTGAATTCTTAAATGTGCTTGCAAATCAGTTTTTCTTGCTGCACTAAAAGAACACTCTCCACACTTAAAAGGTCTTTCTCCAGTGTGAATTCGTAAATGTGCTTGCAAATGAGTTTTTCTTGCTGTACCAAAAGAACAATCTCCACATTTGAAAGGTTTTTCTCCAGTGTGGGTTCTTGAGTGAATCTTAAGACAATGTTTTACTTTTGTCTGGTATGAACAGAATGAGCACTTAAATTTGTTCTTTTGTACAACTTTAGGATTCTCTTTATTCTTAACATTAAATAAGCCATCAACAAAATGTGCACCAAATGCAGAGGTACTTTCTGCTGATTCCTCATCATCAACAAAAGACTTGTTCTTCTCAAAGTCTGAATTTACTGCTAATGTTAAGTTCTGCTTGGAATGTCCCTTAATTCCGATTTCATTGATGTTCAAATCTAATGGTTCTCCAGTATGAACTTTTAAATGCTCTCGAAGATGACTTTTCCATGCTGTAGTGTAAGAACAAATATCACATTTAAAATGTTTTTCTCTTTTTTGCCCAGTATGAACTCTTAAATGCTCTCGAAGATGACTTTTCTGTGCTGCAGTGTAAGAACAAATATCACATTTAAAAGGTCTTTCTCCAGTATGAACTCTTAAATGTTGTTGAACACTACTTCTCTGTGCTGCAGTATAAGAACAAATATCACATTTAAAAGGTTTTTCTCCAGTATGAACTCTTAAATGCCTTCGAAGATTACTTCTGTGTGCTGCAGTGTAAGAACAAACATCACATTTAAAAGGTTTTTCTCCAGTATGAACTCTTAAATGACTTCTAAGATTTTTCTTCAACTTTGTCCAGTAAGTGCAAATATAACATTTAAATATAATCTTTTCTACGAGTTGGCCTTTATGGTTTCCATTATGTTCAAAATTAAGTAAAGACTTTGTTGTTTTAAGTTCTAATTTTGCTGTTGGGTTCTGCTTTGGTTTGAAATACTGTAAATGATTTATGTAAAATTAGTTTAGTTCGAACATTTGGTTTTAAGCCAATTACTCGGCTAAAACCATAATATTTATGCTTCATATTTTTCCTGCTACAGAGAATGCAAACAAACCTATCATTGATCAAAATACAAAATTTTTTAATTCTGCAGTTTACCATATTGTTTCTACACCATTCATTTTTCACTTAGTTTTTATTCAATGGTTTGATTAAAATATTCTTGAATAATTTTGTGGATGATAAGTTCTACATCAGCTAATTTCTAAAAACTTCTACACCATAAAGTGATCTTGTACTGTAAAGGATTTGCAGACAACCTATACTTTTGTCTTGTCTGCGTGAGCAGATGAGTTAAGGGCTGATTTGATAAGCATTTGCATCTATGTGTGGCTCAAGTCTGCCCACACCTACCACAACTAGGAGGTACTGATGCCCCTGAGCTTCTGTAGCTTAAGTTTGCCTTACATTTACTATTATGGCAAAATATACTAACCATCTTCCATACAAATTAAAAAATTCTCTATAGCAGTGGTTCCCAAAGTGTGTTCCGCGGAACCCCAAGGTTCCGCGAAAAAATTCAGGGGTTCCGCGAGCTAAAGTTTAAAATAACAAATATTTTATTTAAAAAAAATATAAATTACTCATTTTCAAAAAAATAAGTCTAGCGAAGAAAATATGAAATTTTGCACGAAGGAAAATAAAGCATAAGTATGGTTTGAGCGAAATATTTAGAAACGGCAATAGGCTTGAACGAAACATTTCGAACGTAACAGCAGCGCCCTCTGTAAGAGTTGCCAATTTTTTTTTGGCTATACTTATCATGTTTTGCGTATTTGATTTACTTTTTAAAAGAAAATTTCCATAAATAGCAACTAAATTATCATTAATGGAAAACATTTATTAATATTAGTACATAATCTGCATGTAAAATGATGTAAACTGCGTTTGGAGACGTAGCCAACATGTTTTGAACTTGTCATAATCTATTTCTATAGTAGTCGAGGTACTCGACTCGAGCGTGTGTTATCAGTTTGTTTTGTAAGCTTTGGAAGTGAAGTGATCTGAGGTGGTTATACAAAAGGACTTTATTAACTGCAGCAGAATGCGCAGTAAAAATATCAGTATTTTCCTAATGTTTACATGGGATATTGTGCATCTGTTATTATTCATTTTTCGTAATTGTAATATTTCAAAATTCGTGAAAATTAACCCTTCAATGGATCGATGGTTAAAATATGGGTTTCGTAAAAAAACTGAAATTACTAGTAATGCAGAAACTAGTGAAACAAAAGCATCTATAGAAGATACAGAAATTGCAGAAGCTGCACAACCACCAACTTCTAGTGTGATTAATCCACAAAAAAGAAATCTGCTTCCTCCGATTCTGTGCAGACATCTATGAAAAAACGTAAATATGATCCTAATTTTTGTTATATGGTTTTACTAGTATTGGTGACGAAGAAGCCCCAGATGCCCTTTGCTTACTTTGTAACAAAATATTAGCAAACAGTTCTTTAGCACCAGCAAAGTTACAGAGACATATGGAAACAAACCATCAGACTTTTAAAAATAAAGATATTTCTTTTTTTGAAAGAAAACTTGAAAGTCTGAATAGCTCTAGAAGTGTCTTATTAAAAAATGTAAAACAGACAATGAAAATGCAACAGAAGCGTCATATAAAGCATGTTACCGCATTGCTCTTGCTGGTGAGGCACATACTATTGGTGAATCACTTATAAAACCTTCATTAAAAGATATAATATCTTGCGTGTTTAATGAAGATTCTGTTCAGAAAGTTGAGGCTGTATCTCTTTCCAACAATACGGTGTCAAGACGTATTAATGATATTGCTAATGACATTCAAAATGAACTTATTTCACGATTGCGTGTATGTGATGCTTATGTATTACAAATAGATGAGTCCACAGACGTTGCTGGACTAGCAATTTTACTTGTGTTTGCTAGATATGACTTTAATAAGAAAATTGAAGATGATTTGCTCCTTTTTGCAAACGTTTAGAATTGCATACCACAGGAAATGATATATTTAATTGAATTGGTAATTTTATGAAAACGCATGATATAGGCTTTGAAAAATGTATTTCAGTATGCAGCGATGGAGCAAAGGCAATGACAGGAAAATTAGCTGGCGCTGTAACACGAATCAAGAATGTTGCAAAAAACTGCAACAGTAATCACTGCATTCTTCACAGATATGCATTAGTGACAAAAAGGATTTCAGCTTCATTAAAGATAATTTTGGACGAAGCAGTGCAGATTATCAATTTTATTAAATCTCGGCCATTGCAATCACGAATTTTTAAGGCCTTGTGTGAAGATCTGGGTAGTCTTCATAACACTCTACTTTTACATACAGAAATTAGGTGGCTCTCACGAGGAAATGTTCTTGTGAGAATGTTTGAATTGAGGAGAGAATTGTTGTCTTATTTTATTGATCATAAATTTAGATTATCTGACAGATTAACAAATATGGCATGGCTAGCAAGGATTGCATATTTAGCAGATATTTTTTCAAAATTGAATGAAACATGTCTATCTCTGCAAGGGAAAGAAGTAAACATTTTTCAAGCGCAAGATCAAATGGTATCTTTATCACGTAAATTGCAGTACTGGATCTCAGATGTGGAACAAAATACTCTTGACTGTTTTCCGCTTCTTAGTGACTTTCTCCAAGAATCCGAAGTGGAATTAGATGTTGAAATCCTCAATGATATTAAAAATCATCTCAACAGCTTATCAGAATCTCTGAGTATTTTCCAAATTTGAAGAACAAAGACCATTACTGGGTACAGAATCCATTCAAAGTTAAAGAAAAGCCAACAGGATTTCTAGCAGTGAATTATGAAAATTTAATAGAAATTACTTCAGATACTCAATTAAAGGCCAAGTTTGAAGAAGTTCCGGTAGCTATTTTCTGGGGAAATTTAAGTGACGAATATCCGGAATTATCAAAACGAGCCATACGAGTGCTATTGCCATTTGCAACAACATATTTGTGTGAATCAGGATTTTCAAGATATGCGAGCACGAAAACAGAATATCGCAGCAGACTGGATGCTGCACCAGATATGAGAATTCAATTATCCAACATTAAACCAAATTTCCAGAGGATACTGGAGTCTAAGAAGCAGAAGCATTCTTCCCATTAGGTATTCATTTCATTTTTGTTAAACTAATTATGTACAAATTTACAAAAATTAAGGTGTTTTTTATTCGAATTTTTTTATTTATTTTTTAATATAAATAAGTTCTCTTTTTATCCCACAATTTGTGGTTTTTAATATTCTTGAATATAGGTAGGGGTTCCACGCTTTTTTAAATAATGTCAAAGGGTTCCGCGGCAAAAAAAGTTTGGGAACCACTGCTCTATAGTGATTAAAATCATTTTGGCACTGAAATTCCTAACATTATCTAAATGCTGTGGAAGTAAAATTTAGTTTATTAATATCTGGTTCAGAGACAATGTACAGAAAAGTCAGTGAATGATTTAGTTTAGTAAAGCAAGCTTCAAATGGGAAAAAGTTTTCTTACTAAAAACAATAATCAAACTTCATTTGTTCTTTAAACCTGAGTTCAAACTAATTTCAGTCAACCAAAACCATATGAATAGCAATGATGATTTGGTGGGTTGTTTAACCTCAATAGTAACACTGAAGGTCAATTTATCCTACAAAGGTAAACCCATAGAAAACACCTTAATCACTTAAATCTGAGCTCAGTTGAGAGCCAAACCTATATCCTTCAGATTAACAGTCCAATGCCTTTCATTGATGCAGAGGGGGCCAAGGGTGAATGCCTGTAAAATACTCTCCCCTTCCCCCAAAAGAGAGTACTAAAATCAAAGTCCAGAGTTTTTGCAATGTTTGGACACATGGCACATCAAAAGTTAAAGGTCAAAGATATGGGGAAAGATGGACTGAGGAAGATTGTTCCAGAGTTGACCAGTTCAGTAGATGAAAGATTGAGAATACCGATTAACCCTTGTGTTACAGAGGTGGACAGAAGAGTGATGAGAATGTGTTGGAAGTCTGGTACTGCATGCTTTCATTAAAGGAGGCAACATGCTGTTAGTGTGTTCAGAAGAGCAGTGTCTGTTATAGCAGAAACAGTAATGAGAATGAGGCAACATTGCAGTGGAGAGAAAAAAATGAAGACAGGCAGTACAAGGTGGGAAATTGATGAAACAAAAAGCCCTTGATTCCACACAGTCAAGTAGAGCTGTGTGGGTTCACTCTGCCAGAGCTGGCACTTCCGCAAACCGCAAATTCCGCAATTGCGGAAGTATGTTTTTCGTTTGCGGATTTGTGTTTGCGGCAAAGTCATCGCAAATTAGTGAATTTGCATTGCGGAACTAAGACCGCAAACGCAAATCTTTCCGCAAATTTCCTACGTGGGTCAGATATAATGAAGCCCAAAAGGGCCAGCCTGACCTCTGACAACTTCCAACGTCTCGTGTTCATGAAGGGGAACATGGACTTATTAAAACTGGATTTGGCTCAGTTACTGGAGGAGGACGACTGAACTTGTTGACAAAGCCAGAGGCGTACACTTGTAGAGGCTAGAGGGGTTGAGTTGTACAGTGAGTTCAAGTTGTGTACAGTCACAGTGTTAACTTAATTTAACTTGTGTAATGTAATGTGTGTACAGTTACTACAGTTACAGTACAGTCTTCTCTAACGTGTCTAAGTCTCAAAATTTATGAAATTCAAATGATTAAATTTATTATTTAATTTATTTACTATTTACTTGCAGGTGGTGTTTTTGTTCAATATAATATATCAATATATGTAGTATTTTATTTCTTCTACAATAGTGATTTATTGTAAAAATTATTTAGCCTTGTTTTTAATAAAAACAAGGCTAAAACATTAAACATTAAAAAGATATAAAAACTTTTTATACCTCTTTAATGTTTTGGATACTTTTTATAGTTAAAATTGCGATTGCAGAATTTGTGGTTTGCGGAAGTGTTTGCAGAAGGGTCATTCTCTGTCAGATCAACCAAAAAAAATTGAAATTAACACCCTCATCTCTCATATTTTGCTGAAATTTGGTTTATAGGGAGTTTGTGAGCCCTGAATCCACTTCTGAAATTATAAGGTCAATCCAACCAACGGTTCAAGAGATATGACCTCGGGCAATTTGAGGTCACTCGCGAGGTTACTAACATTTGGCGAGCCATAACTTGGGTAATAATTGTCATAATTATATAGAAGTATATATATTTAGAATCAGAAAATGACAAGGAATCCAAATATGCAAGTTTTAGAACTCTAGGTTGAAAAATAAAAAAGTTACACTGTAACCAAAATTTGAGGTCACGATTTGACCTCTGGGGTATCAAATGAGAATTTTTTTTAAATGTAAAAAATGAAGGCATAGGCATTGGCTATTAGAATCAGCAAAAAAAAGTTTATGTTAGTATTTTTCATGTAACTAACATATAAGTGAACACCATATTCATAAGTTGTGCGTCAATTCTACCTATTTTTTCACACTTAAGCTCATAATTTGACCTATAGAAATTAAAATTACATTTTTTATAGATATAAAAAACAAAGTCAGAGTTCTTGACTAATAGAAACAATCATAAAAAGTTTGTTTATGTTGGTACTTTTCATGTAACTAACTTATAAGTGAACACCATATTTATAAATTGCTTGTCATTTCAAGGAATTTTTATATCTTAGCTATCAATTTGACCTCAAGCTCCAAGAATTTAATAAAAATTGTATTTCACTGCTAATCTACACTGGCAATAATAGTTATAATAGTGAAGGGGAAGACTAAGCTCACATGTAGCCTAAACAAACCTGTTGAAACATGTTGCTACTTGTCTAAGTGCAGAATCAACACAGATAGTTGCAAAATTCCTTGTCTACAGGTTAGTACAGTTCCAGCCAGCACTGTGGGTGGCTGGTGGGTATGGTGTTTTAATGAGCCTCAGAGACTATCAAGGCCTAAAATATTAAGTGTGTATAGCTATATATTTTCTAAAAAATATATATTACCTAATTGTAAATCCTATATCTTTACAGATCAAAATGCAATGGTTCGGCACTTGAAATACTGCCAGGACCCTATTCAAAAACACAAGAAACGCATAACAATCAATCTTAGAAAAGTGACTGATGTACTTGTTGAAAAATGTGCTGGAAGAGTGAAAAAAGACTCATTGTTGTGTGTGAACTGCTGGACACTGATAATGAAAAACCCCACTATACTTAGTACCACTGAAAACAACGAGTCTGAGCAGGATTCAAATGAATCATCTACTATCAGTGGCTTGAGTAACATCTCTTCAATTCAAGATCTGGACAATGACAGTGATTGCTTGATAAAGGAAAATCCTTCAACTTCAGTTGAACCAGTTCTAGCATTTCTGGACCAAACACCAGTTAAAAAAAGTAAGTAATAAATTAATATAATAACTTATACTTTACTACAAGGTCTGTTTGATCTACTATATAGCCAATTATATAGCATTTAAGGTACTATAATTAATATTTAATTACTAATATTCAGGTGTGTGAAACCTTTTTTTCTGTTCTTTTCAGAAGGGCTGTCATTAAGCCAGAAAAAGCGCAAGGCTCGTGGTAAGCTATCATCTGCTCAGAAACACCTGAAGGAGAGGCTAGAACTCAGTTATGGTGTTCAAATTACCAAGGAGGTAAGTGATACTTCAAAACCTGAAACTAAATCTGAAAAACATCTAGACAAATTAATGAATGAATTGAAACAGTCATTCCTGGAGAGCAAATGTCACCATCACAAACTACAAATATTGACACTCTCACCATACACAATTGAAAAAACAGCTAGTTTCTTTCAAACTACAACATACATGATGAAAAGAAGCCGTTCACTTAAATCAGAACATGGAATCCTTCCGAAGATTCCACTAATGAGCAAAGGAAAAGTGATATCTGAAGAACACAAAGATATAGTTAGAAGATTCTATGAGTCAGAAGAGGTTAGTCGTATGTGTCCTGGCCAAAAGGATTGCGTGAAAGTTATCAGTGCTGAAGGTGCAATGAAGGTGCAAAAACAATTGGTCCTCGGGAATTTAAGAGAGATGTTTGAACTATATAAAAATGATGAAAAGAATCCCAAAATAGGATTTTCCACATTTGCAAAATTACGGCCATCATATTGTGTGCTTGCCGGTAGTGGTGGGACTCATTCTGTCTGTGTCTGCACATACCATCAAAATCCAAAATTGCAGCTGGCTGCATTGGGAGAAAGAGGTCTTTCATACAAGGATCTTATGGATTACAGTGTCTGCAGTACAGAAAGAGAGACTTGCATGATGCAACTTTGCAATGATTGCCCAAGAGAAGAGGGTGTCCTGGATTTCTTGAGTTACTTGACAGTGTGAAATCAGCTCCAAATGAAATATCTTACAAGCAATGGGTGACTGTTGACCGTTGTACAATGGTTGATAAGGTGGAGCCACTTCATGAATACTTATCATCCCTAAGCATGAAAATATCCCGCATGGTTCGTCATCACTTTGTTGCTCAGCAACAATCACAGTACTTCAAGCAGTTGAAAGAAACACTACCACCTCAGAGCGAGGTAGTTATAGTAGGTGATTTCTCTGAGAATTATTCTTTCATTGTCCAGGATGCTGCCCAAGGGTTTCACTGGCACAATTCACAGTGTACAATTCACCCTTTTGTCATCTATTATAGATCATCTGCAGACCAGGAACTTAGCCATTTTAGTGTCTGTTTCTTATCTGCATCACTAAAACACAACACTATAATGGTTTACTCATTCATATTGAAGCTTATGACATATGTTAAATTCAGATGCCCACAATTGAAGAAGGTGCACTATTTCTCAGATGGATGTGCTGGCCAATAAGAACAGATACAACTTCACAAATCTCTGTTACCATGAAGAGGATTTTGGTCTGTCTTGTGAATGGCACTTCTTTGCTACATCCCATGGCAAAAATGCATGTGATGGGATTGGAGGAACAGTGAAAAGAGCTACTGCTCGTGCCAGTTTGCAGAGAACTACAGAGAGGCAAATTCTTACACCAGAACACATGTTTCAGTTTTGTGAAGAAAACTTGAGCAAGAAGATAAATTTTTTCTTTGTAACTACAGCTGATTTGAAAGATGCAGAAGAACGGTTGGAACATCGATTCAAGGATAGTAGGGCTATTCCTGGAACTCAGAAATATCATAGATTTGTTCCCCTAAACAAGGAAGAACTGATGGTGTATCCCATTTCAAGTGGCATTGGAGAAAAGAAAAGAATAAGGAAAAGTCATTTTACTAATGAACCTGCAATGCTTGGTAACCTAAAATGTGTCAAACCAGGAGAGTATGCTGGCTGCATTTATGACATGCAAGTTTGGTATGGAATTGTGGAGGAATATTGTGAAGAGTTTGATGATTTCACTGTGAACTTTCTACATCCCTCTGGGTCATCAGGATCAAGTGCATATTATTATCCATCAAACAAGGATTCATGTGCAGTGCCAGGACATCATATATTAACTGTAATGAGTTGTCCTACCCTAAGAGGAGGCAGCAGAATTCAATACATTTTTCCACAAAAAGAAATTGATGAGAGCATCGAGCATGCAAAAATTGTATTAGGCTAGCACATGAATCCTCTAAGTAGGTCTTCCCCTTTCACTATTATAACTATTATTGCCAGTGTAGATTAGCAATGAAATACAATTTTACATTTTTTGCCTTTGTTTTTATATCTAAAAAAATGTAATTTTAATTTCTATAGGTCAAATTATGAGCTTAAGTGTGAAAAAATAGGTAGAATTGACGCACAACTTATGAATATGTGTTCACTTATATGTTAGTTACATGAAAAATACTAACAAACAAACTTTTTTTTGCTGATTCTAATAGCCAATGCCTATGCCTTCATTTTTTACATTTAAAAAAAAATTCTCATTTGATACCCCAGAGGTCAAATCGTGACCTCAAATTTTGGTTACAGTGTAACTTTTTTATTTTTCAACCTAGAGTTCTAAAACTTGCATATTTGGATTCCTTGTCGTTTTCTGATTCTAAATATATATACTTTTATATAATTGTGACCATTATTACCCAAGTTATGGGTCGCCAAATGTTAGTGACCTCGCAAGTGACCTCAAATTTCCTGAGGTCATATCTCTTGAACCGTTGGTCAGATTGACCTTATAATTTCAGAAATGGATTCAGGGCCCACAAACTCCCTATAAACCAAATTTCAGCAAAATCTGAGAGATGAGGGTGTTAGGCACTGGTTGATCTGACAGAGAATGACCCAGAAGTGCCCAGCACTGTAAAAATTGGAAATATGGTTTGCGTTTGCGGCACCAAAAATGGCAAGCAGTTTGTGGATTTGCGGTTGCGGAAGGTAAGGTTTGAGTTTGCGGAATTGATTTTGAGTTTGCGGTGCCCAGCTCTGCACTCTGCCCAGTTGAACCAACCCTCAAAGGAGCAAATAGACTTCTCCATGTACAGAGACAGCAAATGAGTGGGAATGAAGAAACTGCAGAGTCAGCACAACACACAACCTCTAAGAAGCTGTTTTACAAGAAAACACCAAGAATTTACAGAAAGAGGAAGGATCAAGTTGTGTATTGTTAAAGATAAAGATATATTTATGTGGAAGATTATGATAAGACAAATAAAGGAACCAAGTTTTTGAGGCATTGAAATCCACAAGGATTTTTCTGTCTCAGTCAGAGATAGCAGAAAGATCAGAGGTCTTGTGTGTCATAGCTGATTCATGCGAGTAATTGTTATGAGGGACATTTTGTGAAGTGGGTACAGAAATGAAATGTGGAATCATTGGCATAGGAGTGGATAGGATCGGAAGTACAACTTAAAAGATCATTAGTTAATAAATAAAAGGAATGTGACAGGACAGGCCTCTGAATAACACCACTATTAATAGCCTTTGGAGAAGACCAGTGGTCATTCAAAAACTTTAGAAAGGCAAGAAATCAAAGTAATTGGATGATAGTTAGAGGGTTCAAAGAGGTCACCCTTCTTTGGAACAGGATGAATGAAATGAATGAATGAAAAGTAGCACATCAAAGATAAAGATGAAATAGTTTGCATAGGCTGGGTGTAAGCACAGAAGTACAATTCTTCAGAACATCAGAAGGGACCCTTCAGGACTGTACACCTTCCTACAGTCAAGCACAGATAGGGCAGAAAAAAAAAACGTCTTTAAAAGGTATTCTAATTTCAAGCATAATTAAGTCAGATGGGAGAGGGGAGGAGGCTACGCTACTCTGACTGATTGGCAAATAGTTATATGCAGACCAATTCTAATTAAAATGGCTTAATCAAATATTTTCATCAAGAATTAATTCAGAAACAGACATTACATGTTCTATGTTTCACTATTTCAAAACTGTCTGCCAAAATAACCCATTCATTTCACTGTTCTGGAGCTTGCTTATCAGTTAAAACTTTGGAGCACAGTCTTCATTCATCTTCACTTCCATCATATTATTAATACCTTGAGTTAAACTCTAGCCAGAGCAAGATTTTCATTTAATATCCAGTTATAGTTTTATACTTTAGAAAAAGGCTGCAGCTCCTCCTTTCCAGTGCCATACCCAGATGTCCAGTACATCCCTACTGCATTAGGGTGTGTCAGTTTTGTCAACTTTTTTCAAATCAATTTTGGTAGTGAAAATATAGTGTCTTTTCATGTCAAAACTTGAAATTGGCCAACCAAACTGAAATAAAATAACCCTTACCTACATCAATTTTACCTTAGTTTCAGAAATTGACTCTTTTACTAAATAATAGGACATAAATTGATTAACTATTCATCTGTCACAGAATTATCCCACTGATCACATATGGAATGTTTTCAAGGTCATATAGTTGTTGTACAATGTACAAGTCACAACATGAATAGAACTGTCCCTCACTCTCAGTCCTCAGTTGCCTTAGATGTCATAGATGGTGGTTTGCTGTTATTGCTCTTGTACCTACTTCATAGTTATTCTACTAGACGAATACTACAGTTTAACTAAGTATGGATTATTGATTACTACAATTATTTATTATTATCATATTCTTCTGTCTAATTATGTTGTAATCCCATGAAATATTTTTTTATTGAATTTTAGAACATCTAATGACTAAACTTTGAAACATCGTAATTGATATAAAATACTTAAATGTTTTTTCTTTCTTTTCAGATATTCCTAAGATGCCAAAATTGAAGACAAGAGGTCAGTCGTCATGCCACTTGAGCCTGTTAGTCGGTACAGGCAAGGAGCTTCCCGCATCAGAACTACCAACAGTGCGAGACATGCTGAGACTAGTGTTACTCCTTCGTGAACAAAATACACAGAGAAAGAGCTCATAAGGGACATGATTCCCCTCTTCTGCATCAGTGGAAAAAAGCTAATGTGTTATTCAAACCACCTGTACTCAATCAGTATAGAACTATTGAGCTAAAATTAACAAAGCTGTGGCACAAAGCAGTTGAGACATCACTTGGTAAAGGAAAACTAGCAAAGAAAAATAAATTTCTGCACACACTTGATACTCTTCTTGACATTTTTAACTGCCAGTGTCCCATAGAGTTGTGTTCTGAAGCCAATTGTTCTCCCTCATGCAGAAGAGAACCTCACCCTCACATTGTCACTGTTCTCATGAGAAGAAGATCCCTGTTTTGGAGCTGGCTTTCATAAAGGCGCAGAGAATAAAAGCAGGAGGCCAAGGAAGTATGCAGATTGGTTCGGCAGATTATTCAGAAACCAAAAAACAGATTGTTATTGCTAAGAAAAAAGAGAAAATCTGAGAGAGGGAAGAAAGGAAGAAAAAGAAGAGTGAAGAAGCCACCCAAAGAGATGAAGAGCTCTATCAAGAAGTTTCTCACTTCTTTGAAAGCTCTTAAGATGAACAGAAAGAAACAACATCAGATGATAGCTCCAAAATGCCATCTGAACCTTCGCCAAAGAGAATGAAATACAACACTAAAGACATCTCAAACATTGCCCTTGCCAGTATTTGACACCATACAGGGCTATGAGAGACTGCAGAGATTGCCACTGCCGCTTGGATAGATGCAGGCCTCATAAGCTGAGAGGATACATCCTTAGTGATAGATCATAATAAGATACGAGCACAAGAAAAAATAATGAAGGAAATATCTGATCAGATGAAAAAGATTTGAAGGAGGTAGGTCTCTCTTACCTTTTGTTTGATGGAGGAAGAGATGACACAAAAGTTCTCCTAGAGGTAGAGGGAATGGACAGAAAGTTTCCCGGTCTCATCAAAGAAGAACACTACTCTGTGTGTTCCAAACCTGGTGGCCACTATTTGTTTCACTTTGTTCCTGAAGCAGAAGTAGAAGGCAAGAAACATGCAGAGGGAATTGCTGATCAAATAATATGTTGGCTTCAAGAAAGAAGACTTGACAGTTCACTGCAGGCCTTTGGTGAAGACTCAACTGTGGTGAACACTGGATGGCAGGCAGTGTTATGATGCATTTAGAGAAAAAACTTGGAAGAAGGCTTGTTTGGATTGTATGTGATTTGCACACAGGGGAACTACCTCTTCATCGTCTCATCCAGGAACTTGATGGTCCTACAAAGAGCAACAACGAGTGGTCAGGCCCCCTTGGCAACATGCTAGATGAAGCAATGGAATTAGAAATAAATACCAAATTTCTAAAGGTTGAAGTAGGCCCTTCCCTTCCAGTGTTGTCAGAAGAAGTTATCAAAGACCTCAGCACAGATCAATCTTACGCTTATCATATTGTTCAAGCAATCAGATCAGGAGAGTTGCCCCAAAATCTGGCTCTCTTGGAGATTGGACCCGTAAGTCACAGTCATTGGTTAACTACAGAGATTCGTTTCTGCAGGATTTGGGTTTCCAAACATGCACTAAAGGGCAAAATGCTACAGAATTTGATGTTGATTGTTGAATTTATTATTGGGTTTTATCTTCCTCACTGGTTCAATGTAAAACTTAATCCAATGTGGATGGAGGGGCCTAACCATATCTTCTTTCGATTACAGCTACTGAGAACCCAAAGGAAAGTAGTGGTGGATATCGTGTTACCTGTGGTGAGAAAGTCCGCTTGGTATGCTAGGCCAGAGGCAGTTTTGCAAGCAATACTCTGCAGCCAATGTACCAAAGAGCGAACTGAGGCTGTGGAAATCATTCTAAAGCTTAGAGGAACATCACTAGATGATGACCAGCTGGGAGACTGCTCTGTTCAGACAAGGAAGGTACCTCCGATAAACGTCAATGCCACGAAATTGTCAGAATTAGTTAACTTGAGTTCAGAAGTTTTGGAGCCACCACTGACATGTATAACGAACAAAGATTTAACACAACTTAAAGAGGCCCCAATGCAAGTGCCAAAGTGGCCTTCTCACACTCAGAGTGTGGAGAGATGTGTGAAAATGGTCACAGAAGCAGCTAGTCAAGTTTACAGTCACAAGAGGCAAGAAGGCTACATCAAAGCGCAAGTAGCAAGCCGAATGCTGATGTCAAGGAACCGCAGTAAAAAGGACATGACTGCATTGGTTACTTTCAAATAAAGACTGAATGATATCTTATTGCCACTTTAAATGTTGATAGAATGTTTGCGCACATTTGTTATTTTGTTATGAATTTACGGAAAAATTGAATTTTTGAATTAAAATTGATGTAGGTATGAGTTATTTTTTATTGTTTTTGAAGCAAGGATATTATTTTGTATGCCAAATGATTACATTAAATTGCTACCAAATCACATGATTTTCAATTTAGTCATTTCACCCCCAAAATTGACACACCCTACTACTGCATTCATCTTTGCTTCATCATTTAAATCAAACTCATTACTGAGACTCATTGCAAGTATCAAAATTGTTATAATCAACTATGTAAAACAAAAAATAGTAAAATCACTTGCTTTTCAAATTCATTTCAAATAATTTCTTGACAAAGTAAACTCATAAATGTTTCAGTTTCAAATATCAAGTGCGTTTTGTCATTAATTAGGCCTTCTACTCTGCTTTACTATTTGACTACTGTTAGTACTATCACTAGACTTCTTTCAAATGAACTGAGAAAGCTTTTTCATCTTACCTCTTTATTTAAAGGCTTACCATCAGTTCTCAGTTTATGGTCATCAATGTTCAGTTTTCTAAGCTTAACCAGTGGGTATTTGGAACACTGAATTCTTTTAAACAGAATTTCCTTACTCAATAACACATTACAATCTTGTTTATGATTCTCAACTTTTGAAATTTCCTCTGAATTTGAATCATAAAGTTCAAGGCTTTCTTTCTGACATGAATCTTCAGAGCTCTGTAACAAAGTATTAAAATACATTACATATTACAGTACATGTAAATATTTGACAAACATAAAAAATAATTGTGAATTTTGATAATTTTAGAAAACTATAGAAGTAAAAAGTTTTATCACAAGAAATCTTCAAAAAGTTATTTTACAAGTAGGGTGTCCAGATTTGTGCTTGGAAAAACTTGGACAGGGACAGATCTATGAATTTGAAAAAGGGGGAGGTGAAGTGCAGATATAATTATGCCTGAAATATATGCCAAGGGAAATGAGGTTCACAATTAGGGGGTTTGTGGGAGTGTAAGCTCCCCCAATGGGGTCCAGGGTGGAGCCCCAGGGAGCCCAAGCATTGTGGGCTGTTTTCAGCATGAGAAATGTCTTTTTCCAGACCACTAATTTAGCATATGCCTAAATATTTCCAGATGAAATTATGTGTTGATAAAATATAACTTTTTAACAGAGTAAATGAATACTAAAAATAATAATAATACACACCTTATAGTTTCATATTCACATGGTATATAATTAATAACTTAAAATATGTAAAAGCAAAACAAAATATTTTATCAAATCCCCACTTTACAAAGAGATAAACACCAGCCCCCCCTCAGTAATGTCAGAATACCAACTAACTTTATACTCGTGTGGGCCATGATTCATTTAACTTACTCTCAAAATTTCTGAAATCCAATGACAGACAAGTAATTTTTTTGTCCCAAAAACTATTTTCTGAAGACTGGGGCACAGACACCCTAATTACAAGACTTTCAGATTCAGGTTCTCTATGAGAATGAGTGATTAGTTAACCAATTGCAACATCACTGTCACTGACGCCAAATATACACTTACTTAGAGAATAAAAGATAAAAATTAAAATCCATAAAACTGAGACAAATGACAAATTGTAAAATGAAAAATGAATAACAAGAATAAAATGAAGGAAGCAAAAGTAAAAATGGGTAAATATTGATGCTTAAAAGGATTATTTTTGAGAGACTGACAGCCTTCTGAGCATCTTAAACTTAAAAACACTGGTACTGGGATAATACAATCCTGCCCAAAGCTCCAAAGTGAGTACAAGTGCTATCCTCATCTCAGTACTTTTCATGATGATGCCATTATAAGTTTCCAAGACTGGGACACTAGGGCATATCATACTCTGGGTTCAGGGTTGAAATTTTGGAAAAAAAATGTGGCTAATATGTATTCCTATGTAAAAATTAATTCTAAGATGGGTTTATTATTTGCAACTTTTTCGAAAAATCTCATTTTCATCGTCAAAATCATGATTTTCTGATTTGAAGGCTGCCTAATGCAGCCTCAGGGCACCCAAACCAAAGCGCGCAGCTGTTCTGCATATGATTTAGTCTAAAAGCTGTTTTTCTGACCTCATCCTTGCTTTCTTGCATGTTTCAACACCTCTGGGTGCTGAAAAAATATTTAGATTTCACATAAAACTTAAGAATTTTGTTTTTCTTCAAAGAATAGGCGCGGCTCACCAGCTCTACTCTGATCGTGTAGCGGGAGACTTGCCACCTCCACGTGTTGGTTTACATGCCTGTTCTTCCTGGATCCCTGAAAAGCATGGCCTCATAAAATCTTATATTATGATTTTATGAGGACTTTCAGCTCTTATGAGCATGAACAATGGCTTCAGCCTCTTCATCAGCCACTCAAACCTGAAAAGCTCTTAAGTATGTCCTGCTTTGATCTGAACACTGGGAGCATTTCTCGATGGTCTATCTTGGCTCTCACCCACCCATCTCTCCTCTCGTGACCATACACAGCTTGGGAAGCAGTTGAGACTTCCTGTACAGCTCTCTCACAGGACTGAGTATGAACGGAGAAAGCGTCCACTTTGAGTGGTTTTCCTGAGATCCTCAAGCTCAGTCAAGGTCATCTTGCAGGCGAAAATAGGCTCGTAAATATTCTCTGATTCCCAGCTGATGAGATCCTCAGGTGAAGTGGCTTGCAGATTGACTTTGGGATTTTTATGGGGGCCTCACTGTTGTATCACCAAAGTCTCTTCCTTCTCTATCTGGCACAGCAAAAGCTCTCTGATGCTCATCCTCAATGCACAGGAATGAAGCCAGGACATTCTCAGGATGTGCGTGGTAAGCTCCTCTTACCACTGCAGCAGAGATGATGTTCCTGATCTCAGTAGTCTGGTTCCTCATCAGCTTCAGGCTTGAAAATACGTGTGCAGGACCAAATTTGTGGTGGTGCTTCACTTTGATGTCATAGTACATTTTGAAGTAGAAGTTAAGGCAGAACTTCACGGAGACCTCAAGCCTCCTCAACACCTCCCCCTTCAGTCCGTGCCCCCTCATCCACAACAGCAAGATGGCCTGTGCAGTAGTGAGCCACCTGGATTGGTTCAGAGGTCCACACTTGAGACCAGCCAACTGTGGACTGAGACTTCCAGACTTGATGACTTTGATCAGAAGATAGCAGTTATGCTGGTCTGTGGAGAGAGATTTGACTATCTCTACTGGCAGCTCTATGATATCTTCAGTTCCTTCCACTGGTTTGAAGTTGAAGTTGACCTCAAGTTCATTCACTTTCTCAAGGAGTTTTCCAATAGGCCCACTGAACCCTGACCGGGGAGTTACAAGGCTGTCCAGCTTGATGATTAAGTGCCTCAGGGGGAGCTCATTCACATGGAGCTGACAGATCATCCAGTGGCACTTGCGACCCAGCATCTTCTCCAATAGGGCTATGGCACCTCCAGACCACCCGGTGTTGGTGGAGTCTCCTCCAATCATTACAAGACTCTCGTCAGCTCCATGATCCAGAAGCCACTCATGCAGGCTCTGAGCAATCTTATGAGCAGGCTTTTCTCCTTCCTCAGGTTCCTCGGGAGTGAAATGGAAGAGGTACTTTCCTTGAGGCTCCCACGTGATAGTGTAATACTCCTCGATCACTTTGCCAGGATGAAATCTCCCTGTCACTTCATCATATTTCAACACCTTTGTGTTCCTATCCTGCTTGCCATCAAAGAATATCCCAGAGATCTTCTCCTCCTCTGACCTCTGCATGAGAGCTTCAACTGATGAGGCCATTACTTCCTTCTTGGCCTTCCAGACTTTTATGCCATCTATGGCCAAGTAAGCCTTGTCTTTGGAAAGATGACTGGCCTTGATGAGGTTGTTCAGGAAGCCAGTGGCAACTGCAGCTGCTGGAACATTTGCCACCCTGTACCTCAAAGCTGCTGAAGCTGTCCCTTGGATCTTCATGTAGTTTCGTGTAGCAGAAGTTGGAGTTTTGGCAGGTACTTCAGCGGGAACGTCCATAGGAGCTTCAGTAGCCTCAGCATTGCCAGAGGCTTCTTTTGCAGCTTCTTCCAAGTTTGGCTCTTCATCCTCAAAGTCTTTCATGAGAAGCTCCTCATTAGTAGCCTCTCTTCTTCCTCTTCACAGCAGAAGCATCTTCAGCCTCCTTCCTCTTCGCTGCTTTGATCTGTCTCCTGCTGTCTTTGAAATCTACAGAAGACATCTGGATTCCTGAAGCTTCGGAAGTCTTCACTCTCTGGTAGCAGGTCCAGCTTAGGAATCTTCACCTCCCAAGGACAATTACAGTTCACATGGGCCTTGAGGGAGCATCCTAAGCATCCACTCCCCTCTGAGCCACACAAGAAGATCTGATGCTTGCAAACGCAGACTTCACAGAATTTATCCAGATCAGCCATCCTCTTCTCCTGGGTAGCAGACTTAACTCTCCCATTCACAACGTCTGTCATCTCCTTCCATTTCAACAAGATCTTATATGAGAGCGATTTTTCCGTGATTGTCACAGGTGGGGAAACTTTACATTCGACTTCCTCCACTGAGTTATCACGAGTGAAGCCAGCTCATCAGTCATCTCTCAGATAGGGTATTTAGACCTTTGGATGTCATGAATGATGAACTTTTCCTCCTGCAGACACATCCCTCTCTGAAGAACGGCTCTCCAAGTCGGCACCTTGCTAGGAATTAATTCCTTCCCTAGGCCCACAACATCCAAGAGCTTTGAACCTGACATTTTCCTGGTTAGGGGGTCAGAGTTGGCCATCACGTCTACTCGGTGCTTATTCTTGCTCTTGTCCAATCTGTAGCAAATTCACATCAGTATGTTTAGTGTTCTTTCACCATAAATATAGACAAGGAATATAATTTTTGGTTATAATCAGGGTTGCCAACCAGCATTTTTAATTACCAAAGTAACCTAAATTTGGTAATGAATATTTATTTTAGTAAGAGAAAACTGAATTTGGCATTGCACATTTAATTTAAAATTTGTAATAATGGTGTAAAAGCTTAACCCTTTGTCATTCAGTACTATTTAATTTTAGCGTAGGTTCATTTTTTTACTTGAAATATGCATAGGAGGTATACATAAGCATTTTTAGCAATTTTTTTTCTGTAAGAACAATTCTAAATGAAATAATTTGTGTCCATTAGTCAACAAAGGTCTAATAAGGTAATTAGTAGGTGGTAGTTAGTACTCTCTCATTATATATATATATATATATATATATATATATATATATATATATATACACAGGGTGTCCCATAAGTCTGGCATCATAGGAGAAATTCATATTTTTCTATTTCTACAAACCATAATTGTACCTGTACCAACAATTTCCTAGTCACTGGATAGGACATCGAGGGCCTGTGGAATGGCCAGCTAGAAGCCCGGATCTCACGCCACTAGATTTTTATCTCTGGGGCCACTTGAAAGCGCTGGTATAAGCAGAGAAAATTAGGAGTGTTGAACATTTGCAGCAGCGCATTATTGGGGCATGTAATACCATTACTCCTGACATCATTCACCATGTGCTTACTGACTGGGTATCACGTCTGAATTTGTGTATTGAAAATTATAGTGGACATATTGAGCACGTTCTGTAAATAAAAGCTTTTGTTTTGCCTTTTTTTATTATTTTTCTTATGATGCCAGACTTATGGGACACCCTATATATATATATATATATATATATATATATATATAAACAGTATATAAAAATAATCATAATGAAAAATTCATTTCATGTATCCAATTGGACACACGTGTTTTCATAGACAGAAATTTACCCTATGAAAACTTTGTGTCCATTTCGAAACGAACTTTGAATAGTCTTTTCTTCACAGTTATTAAAATATTACTTTAACAAAGTAAACAGGGGGCTTCCTTAATACTTCTAGAAAGAAATTATAGTCAAAACAAATATAATAATGGTGATTAAACTTAGGAAAATTACAAAAAACACTTAACAAAAAAAATGGCATCCACTCACTTCTACTTCACAATTATAACTGGCATAATTGCTCAGAGCCATCTATTGAGAGAATGTTGAACTTTGCCTTCTGCGTCCAAATGGTTACAAAGATTCAAATGGAGTAGAATTTTTCTTAGGTATGTATGTATTAAACCTGTGTAAGATTTAAGCAAAGTTAATGTGTCTAAATGGCAACAAATTACGACAAAGGGTTAAAAATATGAGGTGGTGTTCAACTGAATATTCGGTATTTTAACAGAGCACAAAACCGCAATTTTGAACATGATAATGCGATTTTTGGGAAAAGTTGCAGAAAAGAACCCCCCCTTAGAATTAAATTTTACATAAAAATACATATTAGCCAGTGACATTCAGATTCGGAAAAGTATGATATGCCCTACTGGGACACTCACTCTACAAATGGAGTGCAGTCAAGAGAACTATACAATCTTTACAGTAGAGCTAAGGGCCTCTCTAACAAATACTATTTATTGCATAAGGAAGATATCGTCAATTCAAAAATATGCAAGTGGAGTTTCCTTCTATCAGGACATACGAGGGTAACCCCAGGGCAGCTGTAGCCACATCTTCACAAATTGCAGTTAATTGGGATTAACAATGACATTCCCACTCTACTGCCAGACAATGAGAAATACAGCTCAAATCCTCAAAAGGAATAGGGTATTCAGACAGAGGTGCAGGGAGCAAGTGAACTTTGGGAACTGGTTTGCATCTTTATTCCCAGTAATGGTACACTGGGAAGGTACCCAACAAAATTCAACCCACCATCCATGACAACCATTTCAAAAGTACCATTTTAAAATATCTAAAAATATGAGGTGAAGATAATTAGACTCCAAAATTAATATTTTACATTTATAACTAATGTTGTATAAAGTTAAAAAATACTTAGAACTAATTATAACCAGTTAGTACTTAGCTTTTTTGCTTTGTTACTCAGAAGTTCAGGTAACACTTTATAATCATTCCTTCACAAACACCTTCATTTGAATAAACGAATCTATGACCAGTCTTATAATTCAATAACAATATTTTTATTAGGTACTAATTAAACATATCTTCTCTATTCAATGGGTCTATTACTTTTCAATGAATAGCAATACAATCCTAACTCTATTACTTTTTTTTTTTTAACATGTAATCCCTACACAGTCAAAATCATAATTTTAGCTCTATATGTGATCCATTTGCTGTCCAAAATCATAACTTAACTAAATTGTAACCCTATGTGATCCAAATTGTAACTCCCTCTGTGATCCAATCACTTTCCAAAGCGTAACTCCACTTTTAAAAAAAAAACCTCTCAAAATCTTATAATCTCTTTAATCTTGTTTTTCTTTATATCCATGGTTAATAATTATTAGGTTTGTTTAACCTCCTTTGCAACATCTAAGGTCATATGATGGAGGGGACCTACAGCTTTATGTGGGATCCAAACCATGGGTTGATACATAATCTGGATGAGGAGGACAGTCTCCCATCCAACTACTACCCAGACCCAATGTTGCTTAACTTTGCTGATTAATGGGAAGTGGTGTTATGACCTTCGCTATGATGTGTATGTCCCAAGCAGCAAACTCCCACAAGGAAGCCTAGTTACCAGTGTCAGCTACTAGTGATGACATATTACATTATTATTATTATTTTCTTTTATTTACATTCTTTCGTTCTAATTTGGCAATGACTTATTTACATAGTCCACTAATTTTATAGTGACTACAAACACTGTATTCTAAGTTAGCTTCCTTTTTATTTGTACTAGGAACCATTATATACTTTATTGATTTTAGTTCTAATAATTATTCAGAAATATGAGAGGTCTCTCTACATCAAAAGGAACAGATATTAAAGTTTTATTTAGAGACAGTGCAACAAATGAAGAGTAAAGCAAAGAATTTAAGAAGTCTAAGTTTGCAGAGTTAGAGAAAGTTTTTTTTGAAGTGGTTCAAACTAGCACAGTGAGGATAAACCACTTTCTGGACTGCTTATTATGAAGAAAGCCAAGCAGTTTTATGACCTCATGGAAATTGATGAACCATATGAATTCCCTGTTGGATGGCTTAATCAGTTTAAGGATAGACATGGTATTCACAAGCTTGCCATTGTAGGAGAAAGGTTCTGCTGACTCTGAAAGTGTTATGAAGTATGATGACATTTTTGAAAAACTAATTCAGGAATGTAACCTTAATGCAAAACAAATATTCAATGCGGATGAGACTGCACTATTTTGGCGGTGTTATTGGTGTTTTTGTGTGTTATAGTATATTTATTAAAGTAAATGTTATTTTTATAGATTCAACAGCAATTCTTTTTATTATGTATATTACAATTGCCATTTTTCCATTCCCATGAAAAATCTATTAATCCAAAGTGTTTGGTCCAGACCCCTTTTGTATAATGCAATTTTGCTCTACTCCAAACTTAAAATTGACCAATTTATTTGTAAATTTATATGGTTATCAGAGATATCACTTCATGTAACATTCCTAACTGAATCAACCTTGTAAGAAAACCATTCTAACTCATTTAATTTTCACAGTGGGACCCAAATATAAGCAAATAGGAAAGTTCTCCTAAGAAATTATTTCAAAATTAAATTTATAAAGGACTGAAAAGGTAAAATACAAATTCACTTTGTCATCACATCTATCAGTATGCTTTGCTTTTCAAATTCAAAGCATCTTCAAGATACAAGACTTTAGTAAGTTATTAAAAATCAACAAATATATGCAAACCATATAATTTAAGTTTCTCTATGTGATAGTGGCATCTTATTAATGTAGCATGCACTGTAAATCTGAAACCTCATTCTATAAAGCTTTTATACAACTTTGAAGTATTTCTGAGTATAGACTGCACACTTATCTACCTTTTCATGCTAGCCTATTGTGAAAAGGGGATACTGCAAAATAATGATTAAATAGATTTCATACACAACTCTCTACCAACTTTTTCACACAGAGAAGCTAGACAATAATATATAGTGCCCCTCACTACTGTGGTGGAGAATAACTACAAGAACTAGACAGATAAGTATCATAATGGCTTACTTTAGCAAAGGTGTACTCAAGCAAAACAACACATATTTACCGAACAGTGAGTTCATTATCAGTGAAATCTGGTTCTTCTCTACCAGAAAGAACTATCATCCATTCATCTTTGATCCAATCACTCTGAATATGGTTTCCTTTTCATCAAATTCAATATATATTTTCTATATCAATTTATTCCTACATTTAGAAAAACTGCCTTATAATCTATTGATGCTTTAAACATGAGTTCACCAATTTAATGCTTTCATAAATGTATCAATAAATAAAACACCAACCTTACTGAAAATCTCAATTCATCAAAAGAATCAAATGAACTTCAAAATATCATATTTTCTTTTTCTTGTGGCATGAATGCAAACCCACTTACACTATATAAGAAAAACAATTTTTCATAACTATTTCTTACCTCCCACTCATCACAGGTATTTCCATGGCCAATTGTATCTGCTGTGCAATAATTTCCTTCATAGGAATCAACCTCCTCTTTAATATCAACTTCATCTTTAATGTTCCAATAAATTTTTTTCAGATCATATTCACTTTCATCTTTTTTCAGTTTGAAACTCATGACATCAAATGAGTGATGGAAAAAATTTCCTTTACAAGAGTTTCTCTCTCTCCTTAGTTAACAGTTCATTATACTGATGGACACAAAATATTCTCCTGAAAATAATAAAACACCCTATATAGAGTGAATGTTGTAATCCTTGGGGCTTTGGTCTATACTGATAAAATCATGATAGATTTTACTGGAAAATTTTCAAATTAGAAAGCTCTTATTTTGCTTTTGTTGTTTCTTTCAAAGAAGTACCATACTGTATACCTGACCTAATTTAGGAAGGGTTTTAACACATGAAGACAAAGTTCTGTGCAAAGCTAATGGCACCAAATCTATTATAAAAATAAAAATGGGATTTACAATATTAAGACAGAAAAAGAGGCTATTTCATGTTATAACCAATAAACCTAACATACATTGGTCTATAATTAATTCTTTAAAGCTAATAGTCATGGCTGAGGTTTTCATTACCATTTTAATTTTCAAACATGAAATAAAAAACTTTGTCATCTTAAAAGGAATGAAAAACCATATTCAGAATCTGTAAAATCTGACACCCAAACTTTTAAAATTCTTAAAGCTCATACTTTCAAGTAATATTTAAAATATGATGCTTGTAAATACACTATGTGAAAGTGTACAAGAAAAATTTATACCTGAATTATGAAACTGTATCCATGTATCTGGAGTTTTAAGGTGTCAGTTATAATGACTATTATTGTAAAATTCTCAGGAATAATCTTTAGGAGAATATTCTCGAGAATTTTCTTGAGAATATTCTCTGAACTGAGAATTTTCTCTTTTAGAACATCTGAGTTTTTTTTTTTCAACTATTCCGATACAACTTAACTTCGGTTCCTGTCAAAATGGAGGAATTCTAAGTCAGAAGTGAATGATAGGATGAGTGAAGAAATAAATAAATTAACTAGGGCAAAAAATTTATTGAATCATTGTATAAAGACTGTATTTCAATTCAAAGTACAGTATTTATCAGGGATGGCAGTGATTAAATCAAAGTGATGTAATCACCTGATTAAATCAATTGATTTTTTTATGAAAAAATCATTTTTTTTATTTTTTCAAAATTATATAGACATTAATATATCAGACAAAACACTTCAGAAACAAATAAAAATATCCCTTGTAATAATTAAGTATTCAATTTCAGTTTTTCAGTATCATAGCTTTTTTATGAAAAAATCATGGCAAAAAAAGAAATACTTCAAAAAGAACTACCTACCATAAAAAACTCAAGACAATTATTACAATCACAATTCATAAGGAAATCACATGTAGATACTTGCTCTTGCTATACACAACCACAACTAACCAAGGAAACAATTTGCCATCCTTTATATACTATTTTCTCCCAATTCCAGAGTATTCTAGAATGTTCTGGAGTTGTCAAGAACATTCTCACACATTTTAGAAAGTTCCATAAGGTTCTGAAATATTCTAAAATTCTCTAAAAAGCTGCAAAACAATCTAAAAATGTTTTAAAACTAAAAAAAAAAGAAAATTCTGAAATATTCTCAGCAAATAATATTTTGGGAGAATATTCTCAGAATATTCTCGCCTCACATCACTAATAATGACAATGATGCTCAAGTATAAGGGCTGGGCAGGTTACCAAAGAAAAATTTCACTGAAGACCGTACTGCTTAATGCTACAGGATTCATATGTACATAAATAAAAATGGGATAGAACAATCAAAGTTCAAATTTTCAAAATTTTGGGGAAAATTTGCAACACAAATACTATATAAAAATGCATGCCAAGTATGGGACACACTATGCTGCAGATCCAGTGAACTTCAGAATCCCAAGGCTACTAGCCAGGGCAAAAGTGCTCTGTAAATATGAAGGTTCATCAGTAACTTTGTTGGTATGTGTGAAGGATTTCTCTTAACTTTATCAAGAATATGAATAAGTGAACTGAGCAAGGAATGTTGTACTAGGCTGAGACAACACTCACAGTGTATTACCCAAAGTGAATTACATTGAAACTATTGAGTCCTAGTGATTTTAAACCTAATTCTCATATCAAAGACAAGGATATACAGGGTGGGCCGTAAGTTTCCATACATAGGAAAAATTAAACGTTTGTTTTTATGTTTCAGATACCCTAAGAATATGCGTTTGATGTAAGATCTTGTTTACTGATGAAGCAAATTTTTACGTCAATGGAGAGGTTAATCGGCAAAACATACGTTATTGGAGTAATGCTAACCCTAACTGGCTGAGTCCGACGAAGATGCAAGGTGCCGGTAAAGTGATGGTGTGGGCCGGGATATGGGGTGACAGAATTATTGGACCAATTTTTGTCAGTGGAAATCTTAATGCCGAAAGGTATCTTATCTTAACATGTTGCAAGAAGAGATTTTCCCATCCCTGCTAAACGAGGAAGGTAACTTCCCAGTTTACTTCCAGCAAGATGGAGCTCCACCTCATTATGGTCTTCATGTGCGTCGGTATTTGGATCAGCAGTTTCCGGATGCTTAGATTGGTCGGCGTGGTCCTGTGGAGTGGCCTCCCAGATCCCCAGATCTCACCCCCCCTTGATTTCTATCTTTGGGGGCACTTGAAGGCCATGGTGTATCAGGAAAAGATACGAGACATAAATCATCTAAAGGAACGTATCACCAACGCCATTACAAGCATAACGTCAACTGTGCTAATGCGTGTTCATCAACAGTGGGGAACACGTATTGAAATGTGTTTTCAAAACAATGGCAACCATGTAGAGCATATTATATAAATAAAAATGGTTGTTCATAAAAAAATGTTTATTTTTCCTATGTATGGAAACTTACGGCCCACCCTGAAGATCCAAGGAAAGTTAGGACTGATGAATGGCACAAAGTCACAAGGCAGGCAAGGAACAGGATTAAAGAGAATAGTAATCATGTAGTAGTAACTAATAATAGGTTTGAAATACTTTTTAATTTAGATGAAGCAATAAATTATTAATTTACCATAGTTGGGAAATCTATCATTAGGAATAACAACAATGAATTTTGCAGTAAGGGAAAGAGAATCAGCAGAAGAATAAGTTATGTATTCTGGGTAGTAATATTTTGCATGTAAATGAGGTAATGAGGTAGTTACTTTCTAAACATGTAATAAAATTCCAGTTCAGTATCCAAAATCATAGGAGAAACTAATTTTAAATCATATATTCTTATGTAAATATAATGTTTCACATAATTTCATTTCTTTTATTTTGCTGTATTTCAATGATATTCTTAAATACAAATTTTTAAAATACTGTATACCAATTCTTCAAAATGTCTGAAGTGTTCAGATAAAACATTAGATTGAAAATCAACAAAGAAGTTGCTTCATTTTCTTGAAGAATAATCCAAGATTTCTTCAGTTAAAAAATATTTTCCAAACTTTAGAGAAAGCCTCAAAACCATACTTAGTAATTACAAAAATTTAGGTATTATTTGCATTAGTGAGGCAGGATTACAGAAGCAGTACTTAATCAAACTAGAATAGAGTACGAGTTAAATAGCTCTATACCCACTTCATCGACAAGACCAAAACATCAGCATTAAAAAGCTAACAATCTAACTTAATCTAATCTAATATCTTGTCAAAAGAATGTAAAGTTCATCAGATGTTGTAAAGCCAAGTTAAATGGCTACATAGCAGAGCATTAAAAATGTGGAATATTTGGGACTGAGGCTTTTCAGATTTCTGAATAGTCCAGATTTCAGAAGTTTTTTTTTGTTTTTGTGTATAACTTTGAATTTCTGAGAACAATACTAAGACATCAACAACTTGTATGTACAAGGAATTCATAAAGCATATTACATACTACTGTCGTGGCTGCATAGGTCATAGTCCCAAGGTGTCAGTATCTTCAAACCACCCAGCACCCTTTAAAATTTCCAGGTTCATGACAGTCAAAAGCCTGGGTAAGGGAATCATATTCTCACACTAATTGAAAACTCTGAAAATCAACTTATTATTCTGGGTCAGGATTCTCTCACATCAGCTATTTCTGGGAGATTATTTGGGTCCAACCCACATGTTAACTGTAAGCTACTTTCCAAGATCTATTTATTAAATCTCCATCCCCACACAGCAAAAAAAAAAAAAGTCCCAATCACACGCAGTCCAAGAAAAGAACTGCAATTCTGAGGTAAACCTGATAGAAATAAACTTATCTATTTTTATCCCTTTATTATGTCTAGAATGCGTGATCTGTATGAGAAATTAGAAACTCGAGAGGGGCAAAAGGAAATATTCAGGTTGGCTAAAAGCAGGAATAAAGCCACAAAGGATTTTACTCAAGTGAAACAGGTTAAAAGAGAGGATGGGACAGTACTGTGGAGATAGAAAGATATACAGGTTAGATGGAAGGAATATTTTCAGGAACTATTAAATGAGGAAAACCCTAGGTTGGTCCATGAGGATGGGCTACCGAATATGGCAATGACGAGGAAGGTAGAAAGAGCGGAAGTGAAGAAGGCGTTGGATAAAATTAAGTGGTAAAGCAACGGGTCCTGATGAGATACCGGCAGAGGTATGGAAGGCACTTGGCGATGAAGGAGTGGATCTGCATGATCTAATGAAAAAGCTCTGTAACCAAGAGGTGGTTCCGGAGGAATGGTGCGCCAGTATCATAGTACCCATATTCAAAGAGAAAGGGGATATACAAGAATGCTCAAATTATAGGGGTATCAAGCTGATATTGCACACCATGAAGGTGTGGGAGCGAATTGTGGACTTAAGGCTGAGGGAGGCAGCAGGTGTGTTGACAGAGCAATTCGGTTTTATGCCCGGATGAAGTACGTCTGATGCTATTTTTGCATTACAACAGTTGGAGGAAAGGTACAGGGAAGGACAGAAGGCATTGCACATGGTTTTCATAGATTTAGAGAAGGCGTATGATAGGATACCGAGACAAGAGGTTTGGAGGTGCCTGAGGGAGAAGATAGTCCCAGAGAAGTACGTCAGATTGATTCAGGAAATGTATAGAGGGGTTATGACGAAAGTGAGGTGTAGTGTTGGTGTGATGGAGAGTTTTGGAGTTGGGGTTGGTCTGCATCAGGGGTCAGCACTGAGTCCATTCCTATTCAATGTGGTGTTGGTTGTGTTGACTGAGGTGGTTAGAAGGGTTGCTCCTTGGTGCATGATGTATGCCGATGATGTACTGTTGTGGGCAGAGACAAGACAGGAGGTACAACAACAGCTAGAAAATTGGAGGGAGGCATTGGAAAGTAGGGGTATGAAAGTTAGTCGGAAGAAGACTGACTATCTGAGATGTAATGTACAACCAGATGAAGGAGGGGGAGTGATTTTAAATGGTGAACTCATCAAATGGGTAGATTGTTTTAAATACTTGGGATCAACAATTGAGGTAGAAGGGGGAGCAGAGGGAGAGGTGAATCATAGGATACAGTCGGGATGGAGGAGCTGGAGAGAGGTGTCAGGAGTCCTCTGTGATTGTAGGATGCTGGTGTACGGAATGGAGATGGTGCCAATGAAGACGACTAGTGACAGAAAGATGGATGTGGCTGAAATGAAAATGTTGCGATGGTGGATGTGTGGTGTAACTAGAAGGGATCAAATCAGAAATGAACGCATTAGAGGAATGGTGAAAGTAGTATAGGCATCAAGAAAAGTCCAAGAAGCCAGACTGAGATGGTATGGGCACATGATGAGAAGAGAGGAGGATTACGTGGGACATGGGGTGCTGGAAATGGAGGTGCCGGGATGGAGAAGATGTAGACAGAAGATGAGGTGGAGGGATTGTGTGGTGGCAGACATTCGGGAGAAAAATTTAGACGAGGTGGAGGGATTGAGTGGAGGGATTGTGTGGAGGGATTGTGTGGAGGGATTGTGTGGAGGGATTGTGTGGAGGGATTGCGTGGTGGCAGACACCCGGGAGAAAAATTTTGATGAGGTGGAGGGATTGCGTGGTGGCAGACATCCGGGAGAAAAATTTGGAGGAGACTCATCAAGAACAGCAACCCCATATAGAGATGGGATTAAGTTGCAGAAGAAATGTCTAGAATAAATACAATTATTCAGTATAAAATTATAAACACACAACAC
The DNA here is from genome assembly GCA_023014485.1 of Bathynomus jamesi. Classification (NCBI taxonomy): domain Eukaryota; kingdom Metazoa; phylum Arthropoda; class Malacostraca; order Isopoda; family Cirolanidae; genus Bathynomus; species Bathynomus jamesi. Next base: position 489,857 of record JAJOZX010000397.1, on the reverse strand, counting down.
TGGCAATGCATCACAATTAAAAAAAAACACTGGAAAGCAAGTGGAAGACAAGCATGGGAAATGATTTTTAAAGAATGTAAACTTTGGCCGAGCCCAGCTACACTCCAAGTTTGACCCTGTGACCTGATTTTTTATAAAAAGCAAATGTCTAGTTAGTAGTTTTGGGTTCACAACCCTGATTCCAGTGACAAGCCATGAGTGGCCAACTGTGGTTCACACAACCTCAATGAACTTCAACTAGTTGAGTTGAGTCCCACCTGGTTGCCTAGACAACACAAGATCATTAGTTACATGCATAGGGTACAATTAATCAATAAAAATAATTAAGAGACAATTAATAAATAAATAATAACTGCAATCACAACTTCATAATTAATCACTGGTAAGAATAATCATCATAGAATAAACAAGACACTCTGGACCACAAGCTGACAAGCACCAAAATTAAAAAATGGAGAAAAATGCAGTTAAGGTTTGTCAACTTGCAAAATGCCATAACTTTTGAACCAATAATGATATTTGATTGATTTTGACCATGCATACAAGTTCACAATCTGCTCCCTGACTCACCCATGGGATAGGGGAAGAAGGGTGGGGAAACATAGTGATATAAATAACTCAATTCTGGCCACACTTGTGCTTGGCAGGTTGTGCTCTGGAGCCCCTCAAATGCAAAATAAAAACAAATAACATTAATAATCATGAAAAACAATCCCACACAATTTAAGCAGCCTGTAAGCAACAGGAAACCAAGCATGTACAAGTAAATCTCGAGTTAAATATAGTAACTAGTTACAAATGATGCTAAACAATCTACAGGATGAGTCAAAAGTCCAGAAACATAGGAAGGATAGGAAACTTTTATTGCAAAAAGACATGTGTTACAAGTAATGTTATAAAGATATGCTGTATTTGTTCTCCTTTCACTTTGACATTTCTGGACTCTGTTTACCCACTTAACCTGGACTCTTTCCAGGACATTGGGCTGGTTTGCAGCACAGGCTTCTCTAATGCGCTGCTTCAAGTGCACTGTGTCCCGGATCTTCAGACCATACACAATGGGTTTGAGGTGTCCCCAGAAGTAAAAGTCCAGCAGTGTCAGGTCAGGGGGGACTGGGGAGGCCACTCCACTGGACCATGATGACCAAGCCAACACCCTGGAAATTATTGTAATAATTTCCAATTATTTCCTATTTTTCCAGACTTTTGACTCACCCTGTATATCCAATTATCCTAATGAGTGACTAAAATGACAGAATTAGGTTAAATGCAAGTGAAAGGTACTCAGGCAGTCATTGTAAGCTGGAGCAATAATTAAAAACTCTGGTGTCTAATCCTAACCTAGCTAAATTGTTATTCAACAAAGTTTTTCTCTTTCTGATAAATATGGTTGATTTTTGTGTTCTATTTTACGCTGATTACGAAAATGAACGCAGATATTTTCTGTCACTCGCAGTTTTTAAGGGATTGCAATTTAAAACTATTTGAGATTGAAATAGCATTCCTCAGTTCACATCATAATACAAGATTTATTGTTAGTCATTTATGTTCTATAAAATCTTTATATTATGCATATTATTATTTATATTTATATGCTTATAACATGTACAGGGTAAGTCAAAAGTCTGGAAACACAGGAATGGCTTTTCACTGCAAATATACATATATATTTGCATTGAAAACCATAATTCCTATGTTTCCAGACTTTTAATTCACCCTGTATATATTTAAGTATTCTGCATATAAATGAGGGTAATTCAATAAGTATCTGCACTTTTTATTTTCACAATTTTATTTTCACATCTGATAGATTATAAACATCACTTCTCAACATACTCTCCCTGCTTCAGGTCATCATTACTTTGGAATTGCTGACCTCTCAAAGCGTTTTTTAGTGGTCCAAACAGATAAAAATCAGAGGGTGCCAGGTCTGGACTGTAGGCTGGATGGTTGAAAACTTCAAATTTAAGTTCTTAAAGGCATTTTCTAGTCTGTGCAGTGGTATGAGGGCACGCATTGTTGTGTAACAGAATAACACCTTCCGACAATCTCCCATTGCAAAGAAGTTCAAAGTGCAGCCATCAGCAGGTAAAGTTATGCTAACACTGTTTTGGGATAAACAAGGCCCTATCTTTGAAGATTATCTAGAGCGTAGAACTACAGTAACAAGTGCATCATATTTTGACATGCTTCGGAATGAGTTAAAGCAAGCAATTTGCATGAAACAGAGAGGGAGATTGTTGGAAGGTGTTATTCTGTTACACAAGAAGAGGACCAGTGATCATTTTCCCTACTCCTGACTTCAGCAGATGGCTGCCATGATGCACTTCCTGACCAGTAACGAATTCATAGTAGTAATCTGCCGACCCAATCAGCACTGCAATATCCACAACTTGATCAGACTCAATATTTGTTGCTGCTAGCAGAACTCTGCATTCTCTCAAATGAGAATGAATCTTCTGAGGGCCAAGAGCGTAAATATTTGAGGGTAAAGTCTCAATGAGAATAGCCTCCATGGAGATAATTCCTTTACCAGTCAAGATTGGTATTTCAGTAATATCATACAATCGAGCTTGGCCCTTCTTTTGAAAGCCTTCAATCCTACACAACCTTTTTGATAGAAGTAAATCCATTTGCTTTGGTGCCAGATTTAAGGATAAAACTCCTCTGCAAACCTTGACCAAACAATGCACAGTGTGAAACATTTCCTTTCAGAGCTATCACTTCAACCATGGCAGTGGGCAATATGACATTAGATCTTGTGAATTTAGCCACTGCAACTGCAGACAAGGTTGAATCTGTAGAATCATGCGATTCATCTGAAATTGTCACCTTATTGCTGTTTAGTTTAGGTTTCGAATGAGCTGTATTCAAGGGCAACATTATCCTGAACTTCCTTTGCCTTTAAAGCATAAAGCTGCATTGAGTAAGCCTTCGCAGTGTTTACAATTAAACATGCTAAGGCAATATTTTGCAGAGTGGTAGGAACCTATACACTTCAAGCATAGTTGCAAATTCCTAGCTCTCCAAGATTTATCCTTTAGAGCATTACCTCCCCTTCACTAACCACAATATTTCCAAAATATTACCATTATCAAAAGGTATTATGTCTATGACCGTAGGGATATTCGTTACATCTTCTATAGTAAAAACTGACGTAAAAAATTCATTTAGCTAGATAGCCATTTCCTTGTTTTCAGAAACTAGATCTCCATTTACATTTTTCAAAGGCCCCAACACACTTTTTACTGGATTTCTATTATTGATGTATTGAAAGAATCGCTTGGGGTTTTCTTTACCATTACAAGCTATGGAGACTTCAAATTCACGCTTGGACTTTTATATATATATATATATATATATACACAGGGTGTCCCATAAGTCCGGCATCATAGGAAAAATAATAAAAAAGGGCAAAACAAAAGCTTTTATTTACAGAACGTGCTCAATATGTCCACCATTGTTTTCAATACACAAATTCAGACGTGATACCCAGTCAGCAAGCACACAGTGAATGATGTTAGGAGTAATGGTATTACATGCCCCAATAATGCGCTGCCGCAAATGTTCAACACTCGTAATTTTCTCTGCATATACCAGCGCTTTCAAGTGGCCCCAGAGATAAAAATCTAGTGGTGTCAGATCCGGGCTTCTGGCTGGCCATTCCACAGGCCCTCAACATCCTATCCAATGACCAGGGAATTGTTGGTACAGGTATTCCCTTACTTGGGTGCTGTAATGTGCAGGAGTCACTGTATCATCATCAGTGGACCTCCTTGAAGGTCCACTGCGTGGTTTATCTTCTATGGATCCTGTTTCCTTGAACTTTGCAACAAGTCTGCTAACACAACTCTGTGTTATTGGCTCACGGTCTGGATGCAATCTATTAAATTCAGCAGCGGCCTCTCTTTGACTCTGATTTCCTATGAGTAGAATTATCTGGATTCATTCTTCCTTGCTCACATACATTATGGCCTGTAGAAAGAGAAAAATATGAATTATGGTTTGTAGAAATAGAAAAATATGAATTTTTCCTATGATGCCGGACTTATGGGACACCCTGTATATATATACAGGGTGTCCGAGAATTATCTGTACAAGTTTTGGCTGTTATTAAAAGTCAACCATGAAGTGTAGAAATTCCAGTGTTGTCCCATTTTACAGAGAATCTCATTAAGTTTTTTCTGATACCAAGTTTTGACAAGTTTTTTAGAAATTCCAGTGTGTCCAAAAATTATCTGTACAATTTCATCTTTTAATAAAATTCTTGATAACACACGTAAAATTCTTAAACAAGATTATTTAGAATCTGTATTTTCAAAAGTTTCTTTTATTAAAGTAACGTTGTTACAAACATTCGATATGTGCACCATCAGTGATTCGCAAAACATCCAATCGATAATCCAAATGTTGCCATGTACGCTGCAGCATATCCACATCAATTCGCTCAATAGCAGCTGTGATTCTTGCTTTTAAATCATCAATGTCTGTCACCCGCGTACAAAAAAGAAAAAACTTGTCAAAACTTGTTATCAGAAAAAACTTAATGAGTTTCTCTGTAAAATGGGACAACACTGGAATTTCTACACTTCATGGTTGACTTTTAATAACAGCCAAAAATTGTACAGATAATTCTCGGACACCCGGTATATATTACACTGCCCAACACCAATTTTGCTGATTTAATTCTAACACCTGTTTTTAGGTAACTTTGGTGTGCTGATTTAAAAAATCACCTTAGTTTTTGCCTATCACATCAGGTTTTCGAGCAATCAAATAGGGATATTTTGGAGATATCGCATTTTGGCAGGGTTATGCCCAATTTTTTTTCTTTTCAAAAAATAAGTTTTTACATACTCAGAATCAGCATGGAAAAGTAAACAATTATGCAGGGAGTGAACTTTAATATACAATGGTAATATTGACATAAAGTGATTAAAAGTGTTTAAATAAGCAAAAAATAAATCCATATTAAAGCAAGCACAGGACCAGTTTTCTTAACATTGTCTTTTTCTTGTTTTCTTACTTTTCAGTGCTGATAAATTTTCTCTTATAGGACTTCCTAGAATGAGAGATGTCAAGACAATCTCTTTGCAGGCTCCAGCAGTAGTCAGCCATCATATGGGTATCCCATCTTCCTTGGTATCATTCTTCCATCACTTTCATATCTTGGTGGAACCTTTCACCTTGCTCTTCACTAACATCACCAAGATTTTCTGGAAATTTATCCAGATGACTGTTGAGATAGTGAACTTTAATGCTCATGTTGCAACCCAACTGCTGAAAGTTTACAAGTAAATCCTTTACAAGATCTTTATAATTTTCAGACTTTTTGTTTCCTAGCAAGTTCTTAACTACTGCCACAAAAGCATTCCAAGCTCTTGCCTCCGTTTTGGTCATTGAGTTACTGAACTGCGGATCTTTCATCAGTTTTCTTATCTGGGGACCATCGAATATACCAGCTTTAAGATTCTCATCACTAAGACCTGGAAAGGCTGCACATATGTAATTAAAGCAATCACCTTCTTTATTCAAAGCTTTTACAAACTGCTTCATATTGCATTGCATGAAAACCTGATGTGATGGACAAAATCTAAGGTGATTTTTTAAATCAGCACATCAATATTATCCAGAAACAGGTCTTAGAATTAAATCAGCAGCAAAAAATTTTTTTTTTATTGGGCAGTGTTATATATATATACAGGGTGTTTCAGGAGGAAAGGTCAATACTTCGGGAGGTGATAGTATTGGTCATTGTGAGAAAAAAAGTTCATATGAACATGTGTCCAATTCTGAATGGTTACGGAGATAGAGCTGTTTGAATCTACAAATACAAAAGCATTGTTGATGGTAATCAAGAAAGAAACCAATTACTGTTTCTAACAGTTAATGTTTAAACATTGGCATTTTGAACAGTATCAGATACAGAAATGACAAATTTGTTACAGTTTACAATACATTTTCGAAAATCTCACGGTCAACCTCAATGCACTTTGCAACTCATGTGAGAAGATCGCGTGTTGTTCGTCCGAGTTGATCTTGACGTTCCTTTATGCGGGCAGCAGCATCCAAAATGCGCGCGAGCAATTCGTCTCGTGTATCCACCTTTCTTTTGTAAACTTGACTTTTCATCCACCCCAACAAACAATAATCTAACGGAGAGGTGTTTGGAGACCTGGGTGGCCATTGAATGGGACCACCGCGGCCGATCCATCAACCAGGGAAATTTTGATTTAGGTATTGCATCACCAGATGGGTAGAATGTGGAGGAGCTCCATCATGCTGAAAGTACATACCAGCGTGTGTAGCCAAGGGAACATCCTCCAATAGTCCTGGCAATTCATTTTGCAGAAATTCTAGGTAACTTTTTCCTGTAAGACGATTCTCTAAAGTAACAGGGCCAATCAGCTGATCATCGATGATACCGCACCACACATTGGCAGAGAAGCGGTTAAAAATTTGTTTCCACAGTGGCATTTGGATTTTCGTCTAACCACTGATGAGAGTTGTGTTGTTGATACTGTCACGGGTGAAAGTAGCTTCATCAGTGAACAGTATTAATTAATTGAAGCAATCAGCGATTAGCATTTACCCAATGACAAAATTCCAGTCGCATGGCAGTGTCTCCTGGTTGAAGGTGTACACGCTGTACATGATAAGGATGCAAGCCTTCCTCACATAATGTTCGCCATACTCTTGTGTGTGGTACACCGAGACATGTAGAAATTCTTCATGAGCTAGTAGTAGGACTACGCTCTACCAACTGAAGAATGTTTTCCACTTCATCCACATCTTGTTCACCTTTACGTTCAGATAAAACATGAGCGCTGGGAAGTGTACCAATCTCACGCAATGTGTTGAAAACCCTGGTAAACACTCTTCGATCCGGAATTCTGCAGTTCAGAAACCATCAACGGTATTCTGCAACAGCAGCTGTTGCACTTCCATCACAAAAACCGTAGACATACACCATATCTGCATATTTGGCATGTGTGAAGGTGTGTGGCATTCTTAACACTGCTTCAAACACCAAACAATGTCACTCACAACAGTCAGCTGTCGATTGGCTTATGTTACATGCTTACATTACAGCTTACATGGTTCAAGATTATAGGGGAGGGAAGGAGGAGGAAGAGCTGTGCGTGCATCAGATTTAAATAGCACTATCTCCGTAACCATTCAGAATTAGACACATGTTCATATGAACTTTTTTCTCACAATGACCAATACTATCACCTCCCAAAGTATTGACTTTCCTCCTGAAATACCCTGTATATATTATATTTTTTTTATATACAGGTACTCCCCGACTTACGACAGGGTTAAGTTCCAACAAACCTGTCGTAAGTCGAAATGGTCGTAAGTCGAAAATAACCACAATGGTAGTGATGTGCGTTAACATATACGTAGTTCAATCAAAGTAAAATAACAAAACATACAAATTATACAAATAATAGTAAATAATAGTAAATAATAGTAGTAAATAATACTGTAAATAAAAATCGTTATTTTATTTAATTTATTTAACATGACAGTTGTCATCGTAAGTCCGGATGGACATAAGTCGGGTGGTTGTAACTCGGGGAGTATCTGTATATATATATGCATGAATCTGTCTAAGGAATTTTGGACAGGTACTTTCCTGTTATCCTGGACCCCAGCATTCTTGCCAGATTCCAAATTTCATTGCCAATTTTTTTTTTTTAAATGTTAAGTAACTAACCAAACCTAACCTAACCTAACTTAACCAGGGGGTTTGGTTAGCTTAGGTTAGGTTAGGTACTTAACATTTAAAAAAAAAAATTGGCAATGAAATTTGGCAATCTGCCAAGTGGCATCCAAATCTGGCAAGTCTGGGGTCCAGAATAACATGAAAGTACAGAAAAAGTCCTATCTTGTTGTTCAGCATTACTAAATTACCTTCTTCACCTCTTCACAAAGTCCAAATAATTGTTATTTTCCACATGAAGATGATATTTGCTGGATAAGAAAGAAGGGTATAATTTATGAAATGTCGAGTCCAAATATCCAGCCTCGCATTAAAATTGTTTACTCTTTCCAGCCAAAGGAAATCAAACTAGTGGAGCCCTGAGATAAACTTATAATAATATTGTATAAATATAATATTGTATAAATAAAAATATTGTATAAATTTATAATATTGTATAAATATATGATACAGCTGTCTGTAAATACAAAACAGCTCTATTGAGTCAATGTTCATCTAAATATTCATGTTAAATGATGTCATTTTGGAAGTTTTGTTGAAGTGTTCTTAGGTATACTTGGAAATAATGTTCTTTATTGGATATGAATAGATGTTTCCCACTTCCCAACTACTGTAAGGTGTAGCTATATTTTTTTTTCATGCAGGAAGGAGGGGCCAAGGGGAAAATGCCTGCAAAGTGACTTCCCCCAAAAAATAAGATAGCCAAAATCAAGGGCCAGGGTTTTGGAGATGCCTGGACACTGCATTTGAAAGATTGGAGGTCACAGACAGGAGGAAAGATGGATTGAGGAAGATTGTTCCAGAGTTCACCAGTTGAGTAGATGAAAGATTGAAAATACCAATTAACCCTTGCATTAGAGACAGCTGGACAGAAAAGGGATGAGAATGTGTTGAACATCTGGTACTGCATGCCCTCCTTAAAGGAGGAGACAGTTCAGAAGAGCAGTCAGTGTCCATTATAATAGCAATAGTAAAGAGAGAGTGAGGCAACATTGCAGCGAAGAAAGAGGGATTGAAGACAGTCAGTAAGAGGTGGGGAATTGATGAGATGAAAAAGCCTTTGATTCCACCTAGTCAAGTAGGGGTGTGTGGGTTGAGCCGCCCAACAAACAAGAAGCATACTCCATACAGGGACAGAGAAGACCTTTATACAGAGACAGCAACTGAGTGGGGTTGAAGAAACTGCAGACACAGTATAGCACACCAAACCTCTTAGAAGCTGTTTTGGAAAGACGGTACTGTACAGTATCTGTGATCTTTCCAGGAAAGATCATGAGAAAAGGAAACTCCAAAAATGTGAAGAGAAGAGGAAGGATTGAGTTGTGTATTGTTGAAGGTAAGGGAATAGTTGTGGGGAAGATTGTGACAAATAGGCAGATGGAGGAATTGAGTTTTTGAGGCATTGAAAGCCACAAGGTTTTCTCTGTCCCAATCATAGATGGCAGAAAGATCAGAGGTCAGGTGTACTATAGCTGTCCTACTCAAACCATGGAGTGACTGTTGAGAAGGATGCTTTGTAAAGGAGGTGGAGAAGAGTAGAATCACTAGCATAGGAGTGGATATGACAGGAAGTAAGACTTAATAGATCATTGAGAAATAAAAGGAAGAGAGTGGGTGACAGGACAGAACCCTGAGGAACACCACTGTTAATAGCTTTATAGGATGAGGACAGTGGCCATCTACAACCATAGCTAAAGATCAGCCAGAAAGGAAATTAGATAGGAAGGCACAGAGAGAGAATGATAGAAATGGAAGGAGGGCAGTTTGGAAATGAAAGATTTGAGCCAGACTAGCATTATTTAAATCTAAAAACACTACCTTTAGATGCTAAAACAGTTCTCTCTTTCTTTCCACTGATGAATCTTTATGATTTTTATTGCTATTTCTGGCAAGCTTTATCTTACTATTTTTTATTCTTCCAAATCAAACTATTTTACACATTTCTTAATTGTCCAATACCCATAGTTATCCAAGTTCACAAGGTTACTACTGCTCTTAAATTCACTGAATGTCCTCCTCTTGTTTTATTATTTTAGCTATTTCCCAATTCCACTACAAAATTTTCCTAATCTTGTCATTCCTAATAATTCTGAAAGGAATACACCTACATTGTATATCCTCTAAAATTCCTTTAAACCAAGACCACATCTTGATAGCATTTTTATTGGCAAATTCATTATCCTACTTAATTAAGCTAAACAACTCCCTCAACTTACTATAGTCACCCTTTGAGAAGCAAGGAACTAGATGGTCATCATTGACTACATTCCTATTTGGTTCCATCTTAAAATGTGTGACATATTGATCACCATTCCCTAATGACTCTCCTACTGCAAGTTTCCTAATACAGGCAACTCCTGAAATTGACCAACTTGAAAATTTGACCATTATAAATTATAACTTCAATTCAACCTTTGACTGGTTGAAGCATGCTTATTTGACCAAGCCAAGTTGGGAGGCAACATGACTTAGAAATGGATTGGGCAGATGTCAATAATGAGTTAGTTGCAGAGGAGTTGACTAACAAAGATCTCATCAAATTGCAACAATCCAGTGAGACCAGGAAAGATGGTGATGATGATGTTATGGTTTCTCCAACTTTAAAAGACATCAGCAAGATCTTCAAGAGTCTCGATAACCTCATAAACTTGATTGAAGAAAAAACCCTAATGCTGAGAAGAATTCATTGGTGTGAAGAGCTTTTCATAAGGACATATCTTGTTACAGGGTCTTTTATGAACAAAAGAAGAATGCAGTTCAACTGAAGCTGGATAAATTCTTTAAGAAGCTTCACAGACCACAGCCAGCAGAAGTGCAACAACATCTGCTGCAAAGACTCTTCCAAAATCCACAGCCAATAGCCCCTCTTCTTCCAACTTCTCATAATAAACCAAGTCCAGTAAGCCCAGTTCAAAAACATTTAAGGTAAGAAAATATTTTTAATTGCATTATTTCTTTAGTCTTAAGTTGTTTTATACTTTTTATTTAATGATTTAAAATTGCTTTCTTAACACTTTAGTAATGTTAATTTATCTTTATATAACATGAAAAGAAAATTTTTTTCCTCAATATGCTGGAAAATAGGTATCCCCCAATTATAACATGAAAGTCTATGGGAAAATGGCTCTTGACATTTGATTGTTGAAATTCCACTGCATTTTCAGGAATGCATCCCAGTCAAATCTCGGGAGTTGCCTGAAACCTCATAATATTATAGAGAACTCAATCCAAGATTGCTTGATCCCTACTTGGTTTCTCTACAAATTGCATTAGAAAGTTATGATTACAGCATTCAATGAAGATACCTTCCCTATTAATTCCTTTTAAAAAGTTCCAGTCTATATGAGGCAAGTTGAAATCTCCCATAATTAATGTTTTATCAGTACAATCTGTCTTTATTTCCTGAACCATACTGTCACCAACAACGTGTATTTCATTTGGAGGTCTGTAAAATGCACCTACCCAAATGTACTCTTTGATACTTGATACACAAATATCAATCCAAATTGATTCCACCCTGTTGTCTAATTAATATCTTCTTTCTGGACTAAAATTAAATCATTCTTAATGTATACAACCAAACCACCTTTGCCTATTCATTCTCTGATAAATGTACAATCATTTATCTTATACTCTGTTATACTGTCACTACTATACTGCATCACTAATCCAAGACTTTAATACATACAGTATATCAGATAATAATCCAAACTACATTTCATTTGGATAACATGAACCCATTCAGGCCTATTGAGGTTATTCAAGTCATAAGCTATATTTCATAATAAAATTGTACAAAATATCAATCTCAAGTCAGCTAATTAACATACAACTATTTACAGAGCTACCAAAGTAGCCTACATAACTTAAGCTAAGAATATACACTATTTACAATCTACAAACTCTCTCTCATTCATGAAAACATCCAAAATTCCAAACCTGAAAACATTTTGAACATCTGTATCATACCTCCCCTCAAACATCATCTCTCACAACTAAACATACCTAGTTCCATTAATCTTTCCCTGTATTCCAATCTTTTTAGGTTAGGATTAAACTTGGTTGCAGTACATTGCATACCTTCAAGCATATCAATATCAAGTTTAAGGTGAGGGGACTTAGCTTGAATGCAGTATTATCAGTGAGGCCTAACATAAGAATTATATAATTTATTGATCACTTCTTTACTCTTGTAACTAATATTTCTCTTAATAATACCTAGCATTTTTTCTTTATTTCTATCCTCCACACACTGCTTACAAAATTTTACATTACTACTAACTAACTACTACCATTAACTTTCATAGAACTATGTGTTGTCTTCCTCATGAGATCTTTACTTTGTTAGTAATAGTTGGCACACTACCTCATGGTTGGATCATTGTGTGTGTACACCCGATGCAAATCAAGCATTCTGAATATGGAAATTTTGTACTCCTGTGCTAGTTCTGACCATATGCCTCTATTAATTGAGTATGGCATTAATTGTATTCCAATGCTCTTACAGGTAAATCATACGCAAAGTGAAGTTAGACTGATCCAGAGTTGATGATGAGGGCAAACAACAATATTGTAACAAGTCTGATGTATTGGTAAGTGATATATGTATCCCTAATGATGCTCTAGCTTGTCAGGATGTAAAGTGTACAATTCAAACATATTTTGGAATTTAAAGACATGTATGAACAAATTGTTTCTTCTCTCAATAATACTAGCTTAGACTTAAATACCTTTAGGAGAAAAAACTATACATGTAGACCTGGCTAGAATGATTGTGTGGCTGAATTTCATTAATGCATCCAGAGATACTTTTTCAATGTGGTGTGCAACCAAGGCAAGACCCTGTATTACAACAAAAATAGAGTGCTAATTCAACTCTGTACACAAGTTGTGATGCTACCTATAGTCCAGATATAAGAGTTAGTGTATTTGAGACTAAATAGGCCAAAAAATGCTTACATTGTAACAAATCATGTGGTATTGATGGTATTTCTACTGAGCATCTGAAATTTAGTAGTGACAGATTAGTGCCTCTGTTTGCTTTGTGCTTTACAGGTTTACTGATACATGGTGTTTTGCCAGATACAATGTTATCCATTCTTTTGGTGCCAGAACTAAAAGAAAGATAAGGTTAAAATCAATAGTAAAGATAACTATAAGCCAATAGTTTTGGCCAGTATTATATCTAAGGTATTTGAATATTTACTCATTAATAGACTTGAATGTTAACCTGTATACTAGTGATAACCAATTTGGTTTCAAAAAGAATCTAGACCACATCTCAATAGCATTTTTATTCGCAAATTCATTTTCCCACTTTACTGAGCCTAACTCCCTAAATTTACCCTTTGAGAAGCAAGGGACTAGATGGTCATTATTGACTAGATCCCTATTTAATTCTTCTTGAAACATATGATCCAATGGTCACTGTTGCCTAATGACTCTCCTACTGCATATTCCCTATTACGTTCATAATCTACATTTAAGATTAACAGTATTTACTTTACCAATACCCTGATGCTTTATGCCCTCTGTTGATCTAAAGTTATCTTTCAAAACCCCAAAGAACTCACATTTTCCTCCAGGAGCCTCCCATACAAAGCAGTTCCCCTTCCAGTAAGATGTAATCCATCCTTACTGTAAAGCTCCCTCCTTCCATAAAAATTATCCCACAAATCTATGAACTTAACCCCTTCACTACATAGCATCCTAACTTTAATATTTAAGGCCAAAATTTGACTTGTAAACTCCATACTAACCTTAATCCTTGGTAAAATGCCCACTACATAACACCTGCTCTGCCTGTGTTTTAAAGTTTCTATCACTTCCCTATACCTCTGCTTAACTGCTTCTGAATTTCTGTTTAACTTAAATCTACCATCTTTATCCTTGCTTGTTAAGTCATTTATACCTACATAAATTATAATATTACCTCAGGTTACAGGCAACTTCTTCACTACATCATTGACTTTAGAAATATTACCACCTGGAATACATATTCTTCTATGGGTTTTCCTTCCCTTATTGCAAAATTCATTGTCCTGATCCTAATAATACAGTTCCCAACCATGGTAGATTCACACTGTACTACTTCATCTAAATTCCCTAATATATGAAACCTGTTACAGTACTAGTTGCTACAACATGATTACTATTCTCTCTAATCCTAGTTCTGGTTATTATTCATTTTTTGACCCAGTCACACCCAGCTATAACAGGAATATATATTGAATAACCAATCAAAACTGAATAAGAAAATATATATATTATCTTGTGCAAATTTGTATAAAATGTACTTTATAAAAAAAAAAAAATATTTTCTACTTTCTAATATGTATGTATATAAATTTCGCTTAATTTGTTTATTTTGGCTACCTTTTTTGGAGATTTTCATTCAACTATAAGTTACTTTGTTTATTTTTGGCTACTTTTTCTTGATTTTGCCTACTTCTTTCTGTTACTCGTTAGTTTGGTAATTTTCGTTCTAGAACCATGATGTGTCAGTCTTGTGAACTTGATTTTGAAGACCTAATCCACCTTGTTGGCCTCGATGAAGATAAAAGTTTAGATGTTTTTTCCAATCACGGCATAATTCCAACATCCGTGATTTGCCCTAAATGTAATACTGTCTGTATTTTAAGACAAGACTCAGAGATGTTTAGGTGCCGTAAAAAAATCCAAAAAATAAACGTGTGTGGATTTACTGTTTCTATCTTTAAGGGCATGTGGCTGGAACATTGCAACTTTCCAGTGAATAAAAACCTCTGCTTCATAAATATTTATTTGCAAAAATATTTTTCACAATGTTATGCCGAGAAAGTTATCAAACTTGGCAGTGAGTCCATTATTAACTGGAAATCTTTTTGTAAATAAGGTGACTGGTTATGTTAGGTTTAGCATGAATGCAAACTTTTCTGGTCGATTTTGAGGTGTTTTGCACGAATCTGCCATCCGTTTCCTGTGCAAATGTGTAGTTTTTGAGATGACAATTTCTCAAAAACTATGCATTTGCACAGGAAACGGATGGCAGATTCGTGCAAAACACCTCAAAATTGACCAGAAAAGTTTGCTCTCATTATAAAAAGAGACTGGGTCAAAAAATGAATAATTACCCTATTTCTTGAATGACCTTTGACTGTGCCATTCATCAGGCGTAACTTTACTTGGGCCTGCATCCCTGTCTCTAACACTAGGACTAGGCTTAGGTTCAACCTCACTACATCTTGTATAAGAAACAAGAAATTTTTATAATGGGCACACTAGGGGCCACTTCGGCCCATCAAGGTGGCTCCACTATGTAAAAACTGCCTGTACATTGGCAACAACCAATTTTTATAAAACTAATTAATTATCAATTTAAAACTAAAGATAGAATCTCTGGATCCAGAGGATCAAAGTCATAATAGGCTACTATCCACAAATATGTTACACTCTATATCTATTTATAAATGACATGCAAATATATCAGATCCAAAGAATCCAGTCAATTTCATTACAGTACCCATCAATACCAGTACCTTGCCAACAAAAAATAAATCACAGTCCATATCAATTGCAGACCAAGTCATAATTTACAACCATATACTTTACAATATATATACTTAGGAGGAAAAGTGTAGGTGTGGCTGTAAAGACTGTACAGTAATGTAGAAATGTGTGTGCACCCATTTTGGGTCTCCCATTTAAAGGTGTTTGTGGGGCAAGTGAAGATCATGAGTTTTTCAATACCTCACAGTACTATGTGGGGCACCGCTCAGCAGAGGAATCTCTTTAAATGGGGTGTGTAAGGACAGAGAGTATCCCCTAACCTAAGATGCTGCCTCCCTATACCCCACAACACCTGTGTTGAGCTGTGGGATCTATCACCCAAATGCACATAATATATATGAAATAAACTAGTACCATTCATGCAATAAAAATGGGCTTAAACACCATGACCAGATGTCCCTTGCAGACATCAAACTAGCCAACCTTCTTTTGAAAGAATCAAGTGTATCTGAAGTCACCACTTCTTCTGTCAGACTGTTCCAAAACTTAATTACTCTGTTTTCTTAAATTTGTTCTACATCTTGGCTTAAATAATTTCATACTATGACCTCTAGTCTGGTTATTGTGATCTTCAATGAAGAGAGACTCAAAATCTATCTTCTCCAACCCTTTTATCATTTTATACACCTCTATCATATCACCCCTTAACCTCCTCCTTTTTAATGAGAACATGCTTAGATACACCAGTCTTTCCTTATATGTCAATTGCCTTAGAAATGGGATCATTCTTGTTGCTTGTTTCTGTACTTCTTCCAGTTTATTAATATCTTGTATCAAATAGGGACTATTAAATTGAATGTAGTATTCAAGGAGGGGTCTCACATATAAAATGTATAGTTGCTTTCAATGTGTGTCTGCATGAGATTGAGTCTAGCATTTGCTTTATTTCTGATTACCGTACAATGATTTGAGGGTTTAAGTTCATTAGTCACAGTGACACCCAAGTCTTTCTCTTTATCATCATTTTGAATACAAATTCCATTCATATTGTATTCAAATTCTGGATTTTTTGGCCCAATATGCATAACCTTGCACTTATTAACATTAAATTTCATCTCCCACTTATCTGCCCAGGCTGTTACTCTGTCTAAGTCTTTTTGTATTGTCATTGCTCCTGCTACTGACTTAACATTATGGCCTAATTTTGTATCATCAGCAAATTTTGAGGTTTTACATGATAGGCCCTTCTCTAGATCATTTATATAGACAACAAAAAGCAGAGGTCCCAGGACAGACCCCTGTGGGACTCCGCTTAATACAGGTCTCCAAGTAGACTTATTTCCATTTAGATGAAAACTCTGTTTTCTGTTTCTCAGCAATTCTTCTATCCAGTCAGCTATATGACCTCTTATACCATGGGCTCTAACTTTTACCAACAATCTTGCATGAGGAACAGCATCAAATGCCTTTGCAAAATCTAAGTATACTATATCTACTGGCTCTTTATTGTCCAAATGCAATAGGACTCCATCATAAAATTCAATCAAGTTGGTTAGACAGGACCTTCCATTTCGAAAGCCATGCTGGCTATCATTTATAAGGTTGCACTCTTCAAGGAACTCAGTAACTTTACCTCTAATGACACTTTCGAGTAATTTACAAATAATGGAGGTGAGGCTGATGGGTCTGTAGTTTTTTGCCAAGTTTCTATTTCCTTTTTTAAAGATTGGACCCACATTTGCTTTCTTCCAATCCTCTGGAATTTCAGTACATATCAATGATTTATTAAAAATAATTTCTAGTGCCTGTGCTATATTCTTTTTGGCAGCTTTTATGACTATTGGATACATTTCATCTGGCCCTGGAGATTTTTCCACTTTTAATTTATCTATTGCTTTTAGGATATCTAGTTTTGTTACCCTTAATTCATTTATTTCTCTATCTTGTCCTGGTAGTATAAGATCAGGAATATTATTTAAATTTTCATTTGTGAATGCTGATGAGAAGTATTTGTTTAGTTCTTCAGTTATTTCAAGATCATCATCTATAGTTTTATCATCTATATAGAGGGGGCCAATTTTCTTTTTCTCTCTAATTTTCAAATTGAAGTGACTGAAAAACTTCTTAGGATTGTTTTTTGAATTCTTGGCTAGGCTTTTTTCCAGGTCTCATTTGCTATCTCTGATTGCTTTCTTGCAAATGCTTCTTTTACTTTTATATATTTTGGAGTCTGTGCCATTTTTAGTTCTTTTGAATTTATGAAATGCTTTGGTTTTTTCTCTGATTGCTCTTTTTACATTGCAGTTTATCCAAGGTTGTTTTTTATTTTTTCCAGTTCTGATTTTACACTGTGGGATATGCTTCCTTTGTATGTTCATTATTATACTTTTAAATTTTTCCCACATACTAGTTACTGTCTGTTCAGGCTGTAGAATATCTGTCCAATTTATTAGACACAGATCATTTACTAGTCCATTTATATTTCCTCTTTTAAAATCTGGGACTTCTACTTTATTTTCACTAGGTCTTGAATTACAAACAATATTAAACCGAAGGATACAATGATCACCTGAACCTAGTGTTTCTGAAACTGAGATATCCTGGAAGGTATCTGGATTATTTGTTAGAATTAAATCTAGAATGGCATCGGCCCTGGTTGGCTCCTCTACTAACTGGGTTAAACCATTCTCAATTATACAGTCTAAGAATCTCCCATTACTTTCTGGTGTTTGTAATATTTCCCAGTCTATATGCCTATAATTGAAATCTCTAACAATAATAATATTGCTTGTCATTGCTTTATTTATTTCATCAATAAGCTTATTTTCTACATACTTATTTTCTTCTCTACTTTTGGGGATTCCTCCAACTGAACATCCCTTAGGTGGTCTATAGATGCCCCCTATCCTGATTTTCCTGGCATTTTTATGCCCAATCTATCCATACAGATTCAACTATTTCCTCTTTAATGGAGGTAACTTCAACTGGATTCAGATTTGTCTTGGCATAAATAAATACTCCACCACCCTCTGAATATTTACGTTCATAATAAAAAAGTTTGGATCAATCCCAGAATAGGCACCTGAAATCATTTTTAGGTGCTTAATCTGGGATTGAGGCAAAACTTAGGTGCTTAATCTGGGATTGAGGAGAAAAAAATATAAACAGTTTTTAGAGATATAATTTCATTGTTTTTATCAATATTTGAAAAAATCAACTGTAACCTAACCTAATTTATATCTAAAATTTTTCTTTATTCATTAAACCACTTTAAACCTTTTATAACTTTGCCTTTATTACATTTGTAATAAACTTTGTATAAACAATACATTTTGTAATCATCAGGTTTTTTTATTTAATTCCTTGCAAGGTGCCTATTCTGGGATTGAGGTTGAACGCAGGTGCTTCATCTGGGATTGAGGTACATCAGATGCCTATTCTGGGATTGACCCAAAAGTTCATAGCCATCAATTTCATAAGTAATGGTATGATCTCTTTCACTAAATGGACTATTTGGTATCATACTGAATTTTGTCCATGTTTCAGTGACAATCATAACATCAGGATTTTCAATACCTATGTATGCCTTGAATTCATTTATTTCATCTCGGATACTTCTTGCATTTACATAGAAAAATGACAAAGAACCCTTGGAATATTTTGCTTGTAATTTAGTCTGGTTCTTGTTCTGTGATGGTATATTATTTGCATCTCTTTTACTTTCTTTGTTGACCTTTTTCTTTTGAGTTTTAATTATATTTTTTATTAGTTTATTGTTATCAAGAGTATTGGTATTTGTACTAATTTGGCCTATTCCTTTGGTTTTTAGTCAATTATATGATACAATCTTTGAGAGTAAATCAGTCCCTTTACTATTAAGGTGAATTCCATCTCTGTTATAGAACTCTCTTTTTTTTGTAAAATTTATTCCACAGTTCTATATATGTAATTTCCATGCTCTGACATAGTGTCTTGAGCCTACTATTTATATATAGTGCTTGCCAGAACCACTTATTATTCTCATGTATCCTGGGAATTATACCTGTGATAGATGTTTTAAGGTTAGGTCTCCGTTCCTTTAACTTCGTTAATAACTGTTTATATGACTCCATGATTTCTTCGGAGTGCTTACCCTTTATATCATTTCCACCTACATGTATAACCATATTCTCTGGTACAGTTAGGTCAATACCAGATCCTTTTTCTATAATTTTATCACTAATTCTATTTATCCCTGCACCTGGATAACAGTAAGCTATGCTACCTCTAGGTAATTTAGATCCTAGGCCCCTCACTTGAGAGTCACCTATAACGGATGTTGGTTCACACACACCTATAACTTTAGAGTGCCTGGGTTTATATGAGTCTGGATTATTATTGCTAACATTTTGTTTTATAGGCCTACTTTCTTCAGCTTTCTCATCTTGATCCTGGACCAGCGAGAAAGTATGAAACTGATTGGCTAGTTCTGTAAGGACACTTTTCCTTGGCTCTTGACTTCTAGCTTTCCAAGTTTTCCTAGGTTTAGTCCACTCATTTTCAGAAATTGTCTGAGGATATCTAGGCCTGGGCTCACTATGAGGCATAGGGACATTTAAGTTTACTTGAACTGCTACTGCAATATCTCTCTAAGTTGGTCTGGCCTCTCCCTCACTAATAGACCCTCTGGACTTATTAAAATTTTTTATTACAGTACTACACTTGTCACAAAACCACATCAAGTTGACATTAAGCTTAGAAGCAGCATTTATACCTTTATATATATCATTTGTAAGGCCTTTGCAGCTTACGTGATACCAATCATCACAGCTATCACATGCAATAGCTCTATCTTTACTCTTAACTTCCTTTTTACAAACTCTACGTCTACAGTCACTGTCAAAACCCATTTTCGTAGGGTAGGCTATGTTGCTAAGTTAGGTCGGTAATTTTTTACTATCAGTCCAGGCTCTAGAAACTGAAAATAAAGTTTACCATAAGACTCTCTACATTTTTTAAACAACTTTTATTAAGTACAATATGGAGGCAAATGCCGATTAAAGCTATAAAATTAATGTTAAGAAATTATTTTTTTGAGTGATAAAACTGCAGATCATGTTTTTGGGATGATAAAATGGCTGATCCCACGAAGGTTAGGAAGGTACCGCTAACAAAATTGAGGGGTTTGACCTGAACTCATAAGATTTTAGTGTCACGATGGCATTGGTTTGCGATGGTTGTAATTATTCAGTGTTTAACTTCATGCAAATTTTTTGATGATGATGAGGCTGCATTTAATTTTTATGTAGAACATGGTGTATTGCCAAAAGAATTTATTTGCCCTAAGAAAAACAAGGAAGGTATTGTTTGTGGTAATAAGTGTGTGTTCGATAAAAACAGAAAAGCATTTCGTTGCCATAGGTAAGAGCATGACTCCAGATTTGAAAAAATTTACTGGAGCACAGCTCTGAATTTACTTTTTTTCCCCTTACACCACTAGATAGGTTAATGATAGCACTCTTGAATTGACGACATACCAATTACAAATTGTTTTAGCTAAACATAATAATACAATAATGTACAATTTATAACTCACCTTAAGTTTATTTATTCATTGCAGCAGCAACAGTGGACGATGTTAGACCTTGCATGTAGGCATTTGTTGTGAATTTACCGCCATGTATGCTTGGCCACTGATCAATGGCTTTCTGTGTGATCATTACAGCAGATCTAGTGCCTGGAGCTGGACCCTCCTTCACAATTCTGCACAGCTTAGTCAAATGAGATGGCTTAATGGATCCTTTGTGTTCAACAATGTAACCAAGAATGGAGAATGTCCCTTCAGCTGGTGCTTCACTCCAGGCAGTTGATCCATCTTTATCAAAATGCTTTAATCTCTCTGTGATTCCTTTCCACAGCTGTTCTATATATTCTGTCAGCCAATTTATCACTGAGTCTTTGTAAAACTACTTTCAGATCTGGTTCTGGATGGTCTAGCAACTTCAGCAACCTGGTAGTAATCAGAACGTTTCTTGATGTATTTGTAAACTTCATTTAGGATGTAATCCTCAGCTGTTAGTTCCTTTTGCTGCCCTGTGGTATCATGCTTAAATTCAGAAACTACATCATTTGCATTTCCTCCATTAGCTAATTTGGAAATTGTTTCCATCACTCTTAACATAACAGTTTTCCCTCCTTCTTTATAAAATATATTTTCTACAAATTCTGCACTAACTGTGGTTTTTGAGCTACTTGCAACATAATCTTTGTTACATAGGAAATCAATACATAGAACTTGGCACTAATTTCTTTCTCTTGTGGATGATCAAAAAACACACAATTTTCCACAAATCTGTCAAATTGATCAAATTCGTAATTAACCATGCGAGTATCAGATTTGAGTTTTGGTCTCTTAAAACCAATGATATTGTCAAGAACCATATTGGTATAGTCAAGGCCTGATCTCAGATTTGAAGTGTGATTATGAATAAAGTCTAAAAGCTCACTTAGTTTACAAATTTTCTTCAATGCATCACAAGATGCATTAAGTCCCATCGAAATATGAAATTTTCTCCAAACAACTTTTTCATTTCGTTTTTAAATGGCTCGTTGTCCTTACAAAAAGCCCCATCTCCAACCATTCCAGATACCTTGGATTTAATTGCTTCTTCAGATAGTTTCAAGTGATTAGGAGACTTCAACACATCAAAAATTTCATTGGCCAAATAAACTCCTGATTTGCTGCGTACTAAATTTATCCCAGCAAGTTTTACAGTCTTATCTTCTTCACTCATAACTAATACAGCTAGCATGCTTAATCCCAAAATTGTTCCAATGTCAGCTGTTATTGTTACTGAAGTTTGTTCTAAGAACCACTTTACAGTTTGTTCTTTAAGTTGATTATCTAATAGCTCACAAATTGTCTCGCACGCATGTGTGCTATGATTCAAATTTCCAACCTCACAACCTGACCTATGTAATACAGCTAGAAGTACTGGATATAGAGCCCATGCAGTGTTTGTTTTCATTATGTAGTATAAGATGTTGCCACATAAGTCTTCTGTGTGTTTAGTAGTGTTCCGAGAAGATGTTTTCATCACTTCATAAACAGCAGCTCTTTGATGATGCTGAAGTTTAATTAAATGTCTCTTCAGGTGGGTTTTCAGATTTCTAAACCATCTCTCTTGATTTTCTCCTTGTTTGCATAAATAGGTTAAATCTTTAACATTGAAGTAACCTTTTATGTTAGAATGTTTGTCTGAAGCACATGCTTTGGGGTCTGTGCAAGCTATGCAATATAATGTAAACATTTTATCATCAGAAGCATCATCAATATCTTCTTGATTATCATCATCTTCATCCTCAACAGCTATATCTACATCAGGCATATTAGTGTCACTATTTGCAATGTTTTCCATTATATCACTTGGTACTGAAAATGAATCATCAGCATGCCCTAGATCCTTCTTTTCCACCAATTTGAATGTAGATTTGATCAAATCATTGTTCAGGATTTCTTGTATTGATTTACACTTGCTTAAATGGGCTATGGAAATGTCAAATTTGTTGCTTTTTGCTTTATTAGATTTGGATGCAACACTTGAACTTGAAGGCATATTTTGACTCTTCTCTTTATTAACCACAATAGCTTGGTGAGTTTCTTTTGTTAGGCGCAAAATTGCATTCAATATCTTCTGGATTTGGGAATTTTCAAATTCCTCTAAAGCAGTTTTGTTAGTCTGATGCGCAGATTCCTCACTTACCTTTTGTTTCTTAGGTGGAGGAGAAGCACTTTCTTCAGTCTGTGAAACATCTAGTGAAAAAGTTTCATTTTCTAGATTAGCAGTTGATGAAGTTGGTTCATTTTTCTGAGGTCTAGCACTAGCACATTTTGTGAACAAACTAAATGACTGCTTTGCCGTATCTCTTTGCTGCACTTCATCCTGGTATTTCTTTACTGCAATATCTAAGCTGTGGGCCCAAACTCTGGGACCTCTTGTATTGTAACAAATATTTTTTGGGGAATTAAAATGTTCCTCCCAGTTTTGCTTCTTTGAATATTTGTTCTTGCATTGACCACAAAAGTAACCCCTTTTAACACCCTCACTTTTCTCTCCAACTTCATCAATATTAGGATCCATTATTGATTATTGACTACCTGAAAAAATACAAAATAAGTAAAAGTTAGTAAATATAGTATGGTAAAAGTGAGTAAAAGTAAGTAAATATAGTACAATGAAAGTAAGTAAAAGTAAGTGCTTTAAACTTAGTAAAAGTAAGGAAGAGTAAGTAAAAGTAGGTAAGTTAAAGTAAGTAAAAGTAAGTTTAAACTTAACTAAACTTTTCAATTCTAGAGTCATGGTGGATTGCTTAAAACCGCACAAGTAATTATCTGGCCAATTTATCAAACCTGGCCGAGATCAATGGAACAGTCCAATCCTGATAATTTTATATTAAAAAAATATACGTTTTAATAAAATTTTAATTATCAAAACATTGAAGCTTAACAAAAAATAAAAATAATTGTTAAATATGGAATTACCAACTAAACTTAAAATAACTAAATTTGTAATTTAAAAAAATTGGTTTGTACAAGAACGTATACGCAAAAAAATTGCATAACGTCTAGCGGATGAACAAAACCCAAACCCAAATTTACTTTTTCTCATGGTCAAATTTACTGGAGCAATGCTCCCAAGATCCCAGGAATCTGGAGTCATGGGTAAGAGTAGTACCTAAAATTAGGTTAGGTTAGGTAGGTTAAGTTAGTATAGTTTTGCAGTGTATATATAATATATCCAGTGAATATATACAGTGTTCATTTTACTACATATATATAAATGTATATATATACCTTTTAGGTCACTCATGTTGGCTGTTTCTACAATTTCCATAATTTATATATCAATGGATTCGTTTTTACATCGCGAATTACCTGCATTTTAGGGTATTTTTTCACACTTACACCCCAAGACAAACTTTGGGTCCTAACTTAGTTTTGGGCCAGTTCCCTCACTTGAGACTATCCAAATCACATTCCTGGTGTAATAATGAATCCATTGATCTATAAATTATGGGAATTGAAGAGACCAGACTGATAGTAAAAAATTACCATTAGGTCCTAGGCTTAAAAATTTTGTTGACTCACCAACTTTGATACTATGAAGTTATATCAAAATAGTTACTCAGGTTAGGTCAAGTGGGAGTCTTACCTTCTTACTTTAACTTCTACCCTGGGACCTTATATTACGCTCAACCCATCCAGGTCTAACTTAAACTAGGCTAAGCTAGGCCTGAACAAACAGGTACAGGTAACACAGAGTGATCTTATACCAGTCAAAAAAAACAATTCCAAAATGCAGGATCAATTTCAAATGCAGCCCTGGAAAAATTTTTCAACACCACACTCCTGGTTTCAGTGATAAATAATTTGAACTTTTTTGTTAAGCAATTCTTGGCATGTGACGCCTAGGCACATCTGATTACAATACAAGCCTGTATTACTTAAAATTTTTGAAGTTTTTACTTTATAAAACATAACGCACCATAATAATCATAATACAGATATAACTTACCATAATAATACTTCTAAACCTGACCCAACAACCAAAAAAAAAATTAGTCTTTCCTCTATCAAACTCCATTTCTGGCCTAACTGTTACATTAATCTCACTAGCTACACTATCAGTCATAGGGCCAACTAACTTAAGCCCACTGGACTCTGAGCTCGCAGCTTTTGTAAACCTTGCCTTGAGCATGTCCCTAACCTCAGCTAAACACTTATTAAAAACCACAAAATATTTGGTGACTTCATACCCCTGTACATCTGTTCTGTAATTTTGATACAGGCTGAGTGATACCAATCATCACAACTCTCACATGCTACAGCCTTAACCCCTTCCCTAACTTCCTTCTTACAAACCTTTTGACTAGGTCAATAATCATAGGCCCTCTAGTGGACACTAATGACGCTTTGGCTTCCGATGCTCAGGTGATGGCGGGTATTTTTAACAACTTTTTTGTGACTTTTTTACCATAAAGTCATAAATAATGTCCCCGACATTGATGATATCGTTCCACTTAGTAGCGAGACTATTTTGAATGATATAACTGTTTACGAGGGTGAGATTGCGCATTATATAGATAAGCTAAAAGTTAGCAAGGCTCCAGGCCCTGTCGCACTTCATCCTAGACATTTGAAGGACATTATAGTAGGCCCCTTAACAAAAAATTTTAATAAGTCACTGGAAGCGGGGATTATTCCTGGAGACTTCAAATTAGCTAACATTATGCCCATTTTTAAAAAAGGCAACTGCACAGTAGCTAGCAATTATAGGCCTATTAGCTTAACGTCAATTGTCAGTAAGCTTTTGGAATCCGTAGTTAGGGACTGTATCATCGCTCACTTAGAAAGTCGCGATTTGATTAATAGTAGTCAGCATCAGGGCTGTGGAGTCGGCACATAAAAAACCGACTCCGACTCCTCAATTTTTTGTCTATCCGACTCCGAAGGTATATTAATTCTAAATCTGCTATGATGATAATTACACAAGAGGCATTTCATCACCACCACGTGAAGCATCATCATCTGTGGTCATTGTTACGGTAACTTTGTCTGTAGTAAAGAATCTTGTAAGTGGTGCTTGTCGTTCAGTAGATTTCTGATCTTTTGTTAACTTTGAAGTAGTTGGAAGGTTTTTATTACTATCTTTCTCAATGACAACTTCTAAAATTTTGGGATGGAAACACTGCAAATGTCTTTTCAAATTTGATGCTCTGGTTGGTGCATTTTTATCAGAGCCAGTAAAACCACTGATTTTTGCTTCACATAATTTTTCATCATCATCATCATCTTCTATCATACACTGACACACGAAATGTTTCCCATCTGTGGTTATTGTAAAATATTAAAAAACTGCAGACTTTGTTGGAAGTGTCTTTGCCATTGTGAAAGGGGTTTTAGACTTGAAAGTTAAAAACTTATGAAATTTAGAAAGAACTCGAAATTAAATAAGCATTAAAAATAAAAAATATTATCTGAAAAGAAAAAATGAATTAATGGCATTAGTGTCTGAAATGGAAAACATTGTGTTTATTATTTAAGTGGTTTAACCACCATAGCTGCCAGTGATATCACACACAAAAACATATTTTATTAAAATTTATATTGAGGTCAGAGTCGGAGTCGGTACATTTTTACCGACTCCAACTCCAACTCCAGCACCACCAAAATTGCTTCCGACTCCGACTCCACAGCCCTGGTCAGCATGGGTTTCAACACCACAATCTTATTTAACTAATTTGTTATGATTTTTATAACAAAATAGTGTGCAAATATGATAGGCATAGAGCGGCTATTTATTTAGACTTTAAAAAAGCATTTGATACAGTTCTGCATAGAAGATTAATTGTGAAGGTTAAAGCACACGGTATACCAGTCAGGTAGCTCACTGATGAGAGGAATGGCTTTGTGCTAGAAAACAGAGGGTCGTTGTTAATGGTAGTGAATCGGGGTGGTTGGATGTAGGTAGCAGTGTCCCACAAGGTTCAGTGTTAGGCCCATTGCTATTCGTAATCTACATTAATGACATAGATGTAGGCTTGACCAGTTACATGTCAAAATTTGCGGATGATACTAAAATAGGCAGGAAAGTTATTAATATGGCTGATAGAAATAGGCTCCAAGATGATGTAAATAGGATTATGGAGTGGATGGATAAGTGGCAGATGCAATTTAACGTAGACAAATACAAAGTTTTGCATATATGTTCTCGTAACAATAATTACAGGAATACCTCAAAATTCGTCATTAATTCATTCTGGAATAATACGACGAAATACAAAATGACGAAATTCAAGATAGATTATAACATGTTTCAATGAGAAAACATTTTACTATATTATGTTATTAAACAAATTCTACTCATTTTTTGGCAAAATATAATAATATATTGCATTGGTAAACAATTGAATTTGGTCAATTTCTATCATTTTTTTTTCACATTTTTTCAAAAAACGACGAATCTGCGAATATGGACGATGGATTATGAAACTATAGGTAGTAAAAGATTGATGAGAATCTGCATAATGACAAAATTCAAAATGACAAATTTCAAGGTATTCCTGTACACGTACACGATGGACAATAGACAGTTAGCAAGAGTTGACGAGGAAGTAGATTTAGGCATACACGTATCTAAGGATTTAAAAGTTAGGAAACAGTGCCTGGAGTCTTGCGCAAAAGCTAATAGGATGTTAGGTTTCATAGCACATAATTTCAAATTTAAATTGAAGACTATAATATTGCCCCTTTACAAGTCCTTAGGCCTCATTTAGAATATGCCATTCAGTTTTGGTACCTATATTTGCTTGAGGATATTGATAGGTTGGAAAGGGTTCAGCGTCATGCCACGAAACTAATTCCGTCATTGCCCAACAAGTCTTACAATGATAGGATTAAAGAATTAGACTTGTATTCACTCAAACTAGGAGATTAACGGGGGAGCTTATTGAAGTTTTCAAAATCATTAATAAAATCAATAACATAAATTTTGACAAACTGTTCACTTTCAATAATAGTAATACTTGTAATAACAGATTTAAGTTGCATGGCAGACGATTCAGATAGGCATTTTAAAAATATTAACATTGTTTAAAATAATAATAAAATTAGCAACAGGAGCTCTGAGGGTAGTTGTTGAGGATGAGTCTGTTGTTGATTAATGCCAGCTTGTGACATGCCAACGTGTGATATACCAACAATAAAATTATTAAAAAAAAAAAAATTAAACTAATACGAACGTAGATGTAGCTCGTAGCATAAACTAACCCACTTTTTATTATACTCTTCCTACTTTTTTTTTCTTCCTTCCTTTTCTTATCCTCTCTTTACTTGCATGTCTGTAGTTTGCATGGTATGACAGTGTTTGAGTTAAGACTGTGTTTGCATGGTTTGTAAGCATTCTTATTTTACTTCTTTTCATCTTTCACCCCTTTCCTATTCTCTTCAACTATTTTTCTGATTTGTCGGCACTGGCTGGCGGATGATGAGTCTTTCTCTCTCTCTTTTTCTGAATGAATGTTAACCCACAAATGATAGGGTTTGCTACTTAAACCCTTATTCTCCTCTTTTAACCGCCTACTCTTTCCTTTCTCACAGGCTAACCTTAGAGTGGATCTTAGGGTCTTCGTTAGCCTTAGCTTCTGTAGATCTATAGAACCTTGCAGTCACAGTCTAAAGTCATTTTAAATACTATTCTTTAACTCAGTTAAAAGCTTAAAGGTCTAAGTTAGGCTATTCCCTGAATGGAATAGCTAATGGGGGCCTCAGCTAATCAACCAAAATACTCAGTCAAATTAACCCTATAACGCCAGAATTTTTTGTAGGGTTAAGTTATGAATGCATACATTTGAAAAATTAACAATTTTTAGCAGTCATCCTTTTAGGGTTAAGCTTAAAGCTGAAGAATAGAGCTATTTATACTTTAATCTTAAATACTATTCTGCAGATGTAGGAATAATACACACCATTTTTGAAAAATTGG
The DNA here is from genome assembly GCA_023014485.1 of Bathynomus jamesi. Taxonomy (NCBI): domain Eukaryota; kingdom Metazoa; phylum Arthropoda; class Malacostraca; order Isopoda; family Cirolanidae; genus Bathynomus; species Bathynomus jamesi. Next base: position 461,117 of record JAJOZX010000397.1, on the reverse strand, counting down.
TAATTTTTTACTATCAGTCCAGTCTCTGGAAACTGAAAATAAAGTTTACCATAAGACTCTCTACATTTTTTTAAACAACTTTTATTAAGTACAATATGAAGGCAAATGCCGATTAAAGCTATAAAATTAATGTTAAGAAATTAGTTTTTTTGAGTGATAAAATCGCGGATCATGTTTTTGGGAGTGATAAAATGGCTGATCCCACAAAGGTTAGGAAGGTACCGCTAACAAAATCGGGGTGTTTGACCTGAACTCATAAGATTTTAGTGTCACAATGGCGTCAGTTTGCAATGGTTGTAATTATTCAGTGTGTTTAACTTCATGCAAATTTTTTGATGATGAAGAGGCTGCATTTAATTTTTATGTAGAACACAGTGTACTGCTAAAAGAATTTATTTGCCCTAAGAAAAACAAGGAAGGTATTGTTTGTGGTAATAAGTGTGTTCGATAAAAATAGAAAAGCATTTCGTTGCCATAGGTCAGTGCGTGATAAGAAACAGAGAAGGGGAACACGCATATATTGTGATTTTTTTCAGTCAGTTTGTAAAAATATGTGGCTAGAGGTTAGGTAAGGTAGGTTAGGTTAGGTTAGTATAGTTTTACGGTATATATAATATATATAATATATACAGTGAATATATACAGTGTTCGTTTTACTACATATATATAAATGTATGTATATACCTTTTAGGTCACTCATATTGGCTGTTTCTACAATTTCCATAATTTATATATCAATGGATTCGTTTTTACATCGCGAATGCGCCCTAGATAGTCTCTACTGAAGGAATTACCCGCATTTTAGGGTATTTTTTCACAATACCCCAAAACAAACTTCGTATCCTAACTTAGTTTTGGGCCAGTTCCCTCACTTGAGACTATCCAAATCGCATTCCTGGTGTAATAACGAATCCATTGATCTATAAATTATAGGAATTGAAGAGACCAGGCTGATAGTAAAAAATTACTGAATATTTTTTGAAAATATTTTCCTAAAAAGAAAAACAAAAAAAACTGGGTATACAGTTGACCTAACCAGGGCTTTCAATGTTATTCCGATGTTCGCTATTGAAGGCCCAGTTAGGTCAACCAATTGTCAAGGTCATACAGTTGACCTAACCGGGCCTTCAATGGCAGACATCGGAATAACATTGAAGCAGGGTTGGCAAAAACCCAGAAAACCCAGTTGGGTTGGGTTTTTGTGAAAAAACCCAGGTTTTTGCCAACCCTGCATTGAAGGCCCGGTTATGTCAACTGTGTGCCCTAACTGGGCTGAAACCTATAAATCCAAGAAGTTATGGAAAAATAAAATGTTTTTGGTAATGGTGTGTTATTCCAATGTCCGCCTACCATTCTATAACTCTGTTAAAAGCTTCAAGGTCTAAGTTAGGATATTCCCTGGATAGAATGAGCTAATGGGGGCCTAGGCTAATCAACCAAAATGTTGGGCTTGCATTGAATGAACCCTCAGATCTCTCCAAATACCCAGTTAAGTTAAGCTTAAAGCTTAGGAATAGAACTATTTATACTTTAATAATCCCAACAAAGCAAAATCTACAGAATTAATAATACAGGGTGTCCCAGAATTAACTATCTATTTCAATGAAATCGGACAAATTTTTTAAAAACACACTTTTATTTATGTTTATCATGTTTAATATGTGTTAAAAACGTATAAATTTCTAATTTTTTTTCATAATTTTATTTTCATATTTTTTTCAGTTTTATTTTCATTCTCTTTCAGAACCCTATTAATAATGAATACACAAGAACACATCTTTGTTGTAACATCCTGTATCAAAGGAATGCAATGTAATGAAATCAGAGAAAAATTTACAAGAAGATTCCACAGAACCGGTCCTACAGACAAAGCGATTCGTGAACTTGTGAACAAATTTAAAAGAACTGGATCCGTACACGACGAGGTGGGAAGAGGACGCCCAAGGACAGCATGTAACAGTACCGAACAGGTACGACAATTGTTTGAGGATGAACCAACAACTTCGGTTAGGGAGGCTGGTCGAAGACTCAACATATCCAAGACAACAGTTCATAGAATCTTGCGTTTGACACTGATGAAAAAGGCTTATCACATTCAAGTACTGCATGCCCTAAATGAAGAGGATTATCCAAATCGAGCAGCAAGGTGTGCAGAAATTGTGGATCAAATCGAAAATAAAAGTTTATTGGATAACATCTTATTCAGTGATGAGGCGACTTTCCACACGTGTGGTAAAGTCAATCGACACAACTGTCGTATCTGGTCCAATGAAAGACCGTCTGAAGTCATAGAATGGCAAAGAGACTCTCCAAAAGTTAACGTGTGGCTTGGAATGACCAAATCCAAAATTTATGGCCCATTTTCTTTGCGGAAGCAACTGTAACAGGTACCATCTACCTTGATATGCTTCAGCAGTTTCTCGAACCACAGCTTCTTGATGATGGCATTCTTGATAATGTTGTGTTTCAACAAGATGGAGCACCATGTCATTATGCTCTAATTGTTCGAGAATACCTCAACAGACGCCTTCCGAATCGGTGGATTGGACGTGGAGGACCTCGACCTTGGCCTCCGCGTTCTCCGGATGACACCCCTGGATTTCTTTGCATGGGGTTTCATAAAAACAAAGGTTTATCGCCAAAAGATCAATAGTTTAGCTGAACTTAAAGAACGCATCCAGTTGGCAGTGCGGGAGATAACACCTGAAATGCTTCAAAATGTGTTTCGCAGTGCTGAGGATAGATTTGAAATTTGCAGAGATACAGATGGTGCACATGTTGAAACTTCTCAATAAAGTTTTGACTTATGATTTATAAATCTATTTGTTTTTGTATCATAATTTAGTAATAAACACAAAATTATGTCAGTTTTTATTAAATTTGTCAGATTTCATTGAAATAGATAGTTCATTCTGGGACACCCTGTATAATACTTCAACAACTTGTAAAAAAGGTCAGAGCAAAACAGAGAAGGCACCACCACTTTCACTGTGATGTGATGATTATTATTATTATTATTGTTTTCTGTGCAGCCAACCACAAAGGGTCATTCACACACACACACACACACACACACACATATATATATATATATATATATATATATATGCATTACACTAAGTTATAAGTGACTAGAGATGTTGTGAATGAGAGCATGAATTATGAGATGAAAAAGAATATTACGGAAGCCAACTCCATCTCCAGTTCTGGGCCTATTTCCAGAACACACAAGGACAGAATGATGATATGGCCTGTAGTAAGCTAACTAATGAAGTGAAATTATGAGGGTAACATGGTAAAAATTTTATAGTGGGCAAACTAGGGGCCCTTCCACCCATCTGGGTGGCTCCACTGTTAATATAAACAAACCATAAATACAGTTACATGCAAAATTGAGATCCAATTGATCTCTGCAAATTGCAGATTGTTACACATCTACTAGCTGTACATTAACTTCAAAACTTTGGATCTTGTGGATCATTCATCAATACCACTACTGTACTAATTGTAGACATCATATGGTTATCTCATCACAAGAAGTTTTACATGGAACTATATAGCTATAACCTGAATAATGTAATACAAGCTCTACAGTTATGATAAAAGAAGTAGGTGGGACTGTAAAGACTGTATAGAGTATTTGAATGTACACCCATTCAGGGTCTCCTATTTAAAGGTGTCTATGAGCATGTGAACATAATGAGTCTTTCATACATTGCAGTGCTATGGGGGGCACTGTTCAGCAGAGAAATCTCTTTAAATGGGAGGTATAAAGACAGAGAGTATCCCCTAACCCAAGATGCTGCCTCCCTACATCCCATCACTCTGTGTGGGTGATGAGATTCACCCAAATAAAAAATAAACTATATATATACCATATATATGTAGGAAGGTTTCACAAACCTTTTCTCCACACCATTACCAGTTCCAGCAAAACATCATTACCAAATACCTCTTTCAGTCATTAATTTATCTAGTTTATCTTTGCAATAGATGATCTTGCGCTTCTTTTGATTCTTCTTCGTTATTAGTTCTTATTATTCAGTTTTCCCCCTTGTTTAGAAAGGGTCTTTATTATCTCGTTTATTTATTCAATTTAATCTCTATCTTATTTATATATGCGAGCCTGTCTTTGGGCATATATGCACCATCACCTGTAACAACAATAAAACAATGAAAGTAATGTATTAACAATTCAAATAAAAAGTGTTACTCCCCTGAGTATGTGTGTCCTTTTCTTTGAACTACTGGACACAACTCCACCTCCTCATCTGTAGAATAAGAGCGATTTAGTCACTCTTATCCTCTTCTCTTCCTCCTTCAGTTTTTTTTCAAACTCTCTCCTCCCACGTATCTTCTTATATTTTCTTCGGCAACTCCTCTCTTGGTCAACACATCCGCCACCTGCTCCAGACCTCGCACCCACTCCACCTCTGTCACTTCACCACTCTCCAAAGTTTCTTTAATTGCAGCTATATCAATTCTCAGCCGTTTACTACTGACACCAGTGTTTGATTTTATCGCCTTCATTAGTGTTTTGCTGTCAGTTTTCACTCTTATTTCAATCTTTCTGCCCCCCACTATCTCCTTCCATAGTTGATTGTAGTAAATTCCTCCCTCAATAGCCTCTCCAACACTCAGTGCCTCAGCTTCAATTGTAGCTTTTGCCACTCTTTTTGCCTTCCTCGACTTCCACCATATTGGACATTTTCTTCCCATATCATCTGCTAATGATATTATGTATCCGATTTGAGTTTGTTCGTTCTCCACATTTCCAAACGAGGCATCTGCATATATTTCCCAAAATATTTTCTCTTCATCCAATTTTTCTAGGACGATTTCTCCCCTTGATCTTTTTGCCTTCTTCACGATTTTTATTAATTTTCTCATATCCTGTGTTGTTCCCTCTTTAAACGCTCTACTTAGATCACTTACATCATAAGCTATTTCGGGTAAGATATGTTGTGATATCCAATTCAGTTGTCCCACAATTGATCGATAGAGAGTCAACTCTTTCCTTTTTAGGACTCTAAGACCTTGATAAAGCTTCCCTTCGGGTTCTTGTATACTCTCGATGTATTTCCTTTGCTCAATGAGTATTCTCTTTTCTTGTTGTCTTACGTGAACTCCTATATACTTGAAATTCTGCCTTCCTTGATCTCCCACCTTCAATTTTTCTTTCATCTTCGTAATAACTGTCTTAAGAAAATTATCATCTCCTCCGTAACAAAAATCGTCTACATGTGCACATAGGACTCCACTTACACTTCCTTGATCATCTTTCCAATAAAACATGTTTGGTTCCAGTTTGCTTTTAACTCCTCCAAGCTCCACCACCACCTTCACCACCTTCATATACCATGCTTTTGCCGCATCTTTAAGTCCGTAAACTGCTTTCTTCAACTGCCATAGAACACCACTTTCTACTTCACTGGGTGGTTTGACATACACTACTCTCTGTATTCTTTCTCCTTGTAAATATGCAGTTGCAATATCTAAAGTATGACACTTCCATCCCTTCTGATTAATTATGCATAGACACAATTTTAAAGTTTCTGGGTTACAAGTGGGTGCATCTTTTTCCCAGTCTTCCATTTCTTCCTCGAATCCTCTCGCCACCAATCTTGCTTTACAAATTCTTTTACCTGCTTTCACTTTTTCAGTCACCACCCACCTTGTGGACACACTTTTCTGACCAACATCTTCTACTTCTTCATACACTTCGTTATCTAGCCAGCTTTGTAATTCCTTTCGTTTGGCTTCCTCTACCTTTTCATCCTCAAAACCGAGCAGGACTTCCTCCTCGTCATCTATCTTCCTTATCTCTTCGTACTCTCTTAAATCAATCCAATCTTTCCTGCCGGTATTTATTTCTTGTATATTGTAGCTGTCTCCCCACTTTTTACTCGATCTTTTTCCAGCTAAACCCAAAATCTTCCATTCTTCGTTCGCCTGTTTCCTTATGCCGGGCCCTGACTCTATCTCCTTTTTTCAACTTAGGTATAATCTCTCTCTCTACCTCCTCCTCACGTTCATCTTCATCATCTTCTGATTCCTCTTCATCTTCCATCGCCTCATCATCATCACACACTGGATCTCCTCCATCTCTTCTCACCATAACCATGTCCCTTTCTTCTCTGTCAAAGTTGTTGTTATCGATCTCCTCTTCCTTTTCATTACCTCTTTCTCTCTCTTCTTTCATGACTTCATTTGTTCCTTGAATCCGAGTGATATGCACTCGCGCCACTTGCCTTAATGAATCCCCATGCTTCACAATCACAGTTTTCCCATCTACGCCAATTACCTTTGCTGGTCCTCTCCACTCTTTTTCATTTTCTCTTTTGTAGTAGACCTCATCATTGATAATCACATCTTCTATCTTATGTACCCTATATTTTTCCTCAGAGCAGTCCTTATTTTTAAACAAGATTCATTCTTAATGAATATTTCTCTTGCCTTATGCATCGCTTGTAGATTTTCCCTCACCATCTGTTCTTCATTTCCTTCTACAACACCACCAATGCTGAAGCCATCATTCAGAAGGTTCGGGTGTATCGGATTATGCCCAAACACTAATTGGTTTGGCGAAAAACCACCATAATTACTCAGACAATTCTTTGCCAACACCACCCATCCTAGAGCAATCTTAATGTTTACTTCTTCCGCCATCTTCCTCAAACTCTCCTTCAGTAATCCGACAGTCTTTTCACACAGTCCATTGCTCCATGGACTTTCTGCTGGTGTAGTCATCATTTTTATCTGCCATTTTTCACACATAATTCTCATTTTTTCGTTTTGAAATTCACCTCCATTGTCAGTCAGTATTTTTGCCGGTGTTCCGAAAATAGTCAACCATCCCTCCATCATTCCATTCATCACAGTCTCTGGTGTCTTGTCCTTTATCCACCTGGCTTGACAATATCTTGTCGCCATATCTACCATTACTAAGAATCTTCGTCCCTCAAGTTCTCCCAGATCAAGGGCTACCACCTCATTAAATTGTTTACTCCAACTCAAACCCACTACTGGCTTTGGTGGATTCTTCTTATATCTCTTACAAATATCGCACTCAGTTAGTTGTTCCAATAATCTGTTTTTCATCTTCTTTTTCTGCTCTTCCTCCAGTCCCTCACTCCATCCAGCATCCTCCGTCAACCTCCAAATTCTCTCTCCACTAGCGTGTCCGAATTGTAGATGTAACTTTCTTATGGCTGCACCAATCTCCTTATCTCCTTTTTCTTTCCATCCTTCTGTCCACACTTCTTCTCTTCTCCTTTGTGGTATCAAACCAATTCTCAGGTGTCCTCTTCTATCTTCTTTAAGCGTCACTTCTACGTTATTCATATCTCCTATCACCACCTTTTCCTCCTTCATGCATACCTTCATATCCATTTTACACATAGTTTCCTTCCCTATTAACCAGGGCACATCTCCTTTCAGTATTTCCGTTTTTATATACACTTTTTGTCCTCCTATATTGACAGGAATTTCCATGATGCCTCTTGATGGGAAGCTCGTCTTCCCAAAGGTAAAGACCTTTTTTGATGTTACAGTCTTTGCCCTCATTCTCTTAAGCTCCTCCTTATCCAACTCCATCACTATCTTTGATAGTCATAGTTCTCCACATACTGTTGATTTGCATCCAGTGTCTAAAATAGCTTCAATATCTCCCCATTCTTCTTCCTCAGTTATGACCTCACTCACGTAAATCTCTCTTCTTTCTCCTCCTCCTGTTCCTCGTGTTTCTTCTCTTTATCATTATCAGATCGACTAACCATCCCTTTGTTTTTATAATGCTTTGGACAATCATAGGCCCAATGCCATTCGGATTTGCAGATTGTACATGTTGTTACCTTTCCCTGTTGGTTCATCGGGTTTCTTCTTCCGGCTCCTTTCCTGCTCCAATTTCCTCTCCATCGACCTCCACCTCTATTGTTTAATCCTCTTCCTCCACCATATCCACGATTCATCTGGTCATGTTCCAACCACTCCTCTCCTTTTGCTTCCTCCTCCAAGGTTTCAAATATCCTCCTCATTATTCGTGTCACCGTTTCATATTTCATCTCCTCCTTTCCACATGCTGATAAAACTAATTGTTTTTGTTGTTCAGACAGGCTCGCTTGTTCCAGCACATGAAATCCCTTCACTTCTCCTTCAAACATCTCTCTACCTAATGTTGTTTTACAGTCCTTCGCGTTTTTTTCATACCGGAAAATGTAATCCTTCATCGTTTCACCCACTTCCCTCTTGATCTTGAAATACTTCTTCATATTTTCATAATTCTCCATCAAAGTCTCCTTTTTATACACTTTATCCAGAACTGACAAAATAATTGCTGCACCACCTTCTTGTTTAAGACTTCCTCGACTAATATCTTCGGTCACCTCCCATGCCTTCCCTCCTAAATTCATCCTTATTTCCAAACCAGGGTATACCACTTCTTCGCACACGATCAACCAATCCTCTACTCTCCCTCTCCAACTTCTAAATTCTTCTTGCTTCCCGTTGAAATGTGGACATCCTCTTCTCATCCTCCAGTCTCCACTGTCTTTATTGCTCATGTTGTCGAATTCGAACCACGCTCTGCTACCAGTGATAAAAAGTAGAATAATTTCTCACCTTCAATTTATTTAAGGTGTTCCTCGTGTTTCTTCTCTTCTCCTTTGTTTAAGAAAGTACCCCCACCCCGTGAATACCCAGAACAGCCGGCTATCCCCTAAATACCACGGTCTAGGTACCCCTTAAAAATAATGCTTTTGCTCTTCTTTGCAATAGATGATCTTGCGCTTCTTTTGATTCTTCTTCGTTATTAGTTCTTATTATTCAGTTTTCCCCCTTGTTTAGAAAGGGTCTTTATTATCTCGTTTATTTATTCAATTTAATCTCTATCTTATTTATATATGCGAGCCTGTCTTTGGGCATATATGCACCATCACCTGTAACAACAATAAAACAATGAAAGTAATGTATTAACAATTCAAATAAAAAGTGTTACTCCCCTGAGTATGTGTGTCCTTTTCTTTGAACTACTGGACACAACTCCACCTCCTCATCTGTAGAATAAGAGCGATTTAGTCAGTTTATTCTTAAAAATCTCCAAAGTATGGGAACTCACAACTTCTTCTAAGCTATTCTAGAATTTTACTATTTTATTTGAAAAACTATGTTGTACTAACTGTGATTTACATCTTTGCTGAAAAAGCTTAAGGCTATGGCCTCTTGTCCTATCATTGTGATCCTTTGTAAAAAGAGAGTGGAAGTCTATATTATCTAACTCGTTTATTATTTTATATACTTCTCTCATATCATCTCATAACCCTTCTTCGCTTAGGGAAAACATGTTTAGGTGCTCCAATCTCTCTTTGTAACTAAGGTGTCTAAGGCATGGTTACATGGTATCATCCTTGTGGCTTTCTCTTGTACTTTTTCTAGTCTGTCTTTGTCTTGCTCTAAATAAGGACTACTGAATTGAATACAATACTCAAGAAGAGGCCTCATATATGAAGTATAGAGCCTACTTATAATTTCTGGCAATTTATATTCTATATGTTTCTGCATTAGGTTCAATCTAGCATTAGCCTTATTTCTAATTTCAATACAATGAGTTGTAGGTTTAAGATCATGATTCACAATGACACCCAAATATCTCTCCTTTTTTTCTTTATTTATCCAACTTCCATCCATGTTATACTCAAATTCTGGGTTGTCATGACCAACATGCATAACTTTACACTTTTCCACATTAAATTTCATCTCCCATCTATCTATCCCATTTATAAACTAACAACTATTGCACCATCTATTAGTAGGAGAAATGACAATCACAGGTATATTATTCATGATCAATAACATTAACCTATCACATCAACACAATGCCACATTGGAAAAATTGTACAAAGGTAGCAGTGAATGGATCAAATGCTATCATAAAAATTGGTGATACAAAGGAAGGTTAGTATTATTTTAAGAGGAAAGTCCTCTGATTGGAGGATAAGAAGTGACAAATTCATGTTATACCTTTTGCAACATTCAATCAAAGGAAACCAATATCGGTAAATATTTACTATTACACCGGTCTCTGGTAGAAAGTTTTAAAAACTGGTTTTCAATGTTTTTCAATGTGCTGAATCAAAAAATGATACTCATTTCCATCGCAAATGATTTGTTAAAGAGTTATTGAAGCTTAAAGCTTTTAAAACTTTCTACCCTTTTTTACCTGGGGAACCCCCAGTGGGAACTGGGAGTTTTTGGGTGGGGAGAATCACAAAAATGAGTGATTTCCAAAGATTTTGAAAGTCAGATTAATAAAAAAACATCAAAAACCAGAGGAAAAACAAATTTCACCTTCAAAACTAGCCGAATCTAAAACAACCTAAGCAAACCTAACCTAACCCCTAACATTATCCAAAATTATAAAAAAAAATTTAAAAAATACCTCAATCACGTGAATTGCCAGGCTGAGGCTTGTCCTCTTCTTCTGAAGATTCGTCCAAATCTTCAATAGTCTGGGGTTGCTGTCGGTCGGAGAGAGGTGGATACAATCGAGCAGCTTGAAGAAAAAAGTGGTACAAAAGACAGTCCTCATTCTCAAAAGAAGAAATGAACAGGTATCTAGCCCTTTTCCCGTTAGAGAGTTTAAGCTTCAATAACTCTAACAAATCATTTGCGATGGAAATGAGTATCTTTTTTTAATTCAGGACATTGAAAACCAGCTTTTAAAACTTTCTACCAGAGACCGGTGTAATAGTAAAGAAATACCCTGATATCTCTCAAAAACTGGGCACTCAATGAAAGATGATGTAAAGTCAGTGGTACTTGGCAGGAAGTACAAAAAGTTCGACGAATGTTAGAAAAATGATGTTGATTGATGAATAAAGTAACAGTTTCCCAGTCTCACCTTTGCCAGTACAACTTCGTCCTGTCATGACAATCCCTTGGGGGATGAATGTCCATTAGCTACTTTAACTAGGGTCCCATCTCTTATATTAAAGTGTTGCTCCCAGTGATTCTGCCACAGTGAGTTAATGGTCTTCCTTATGTTGGTTCCAATTTGTGAAAAAGTTACTAAAGTCTCAAACTCTGTGCCATAGATATGTGCATTTCTTGCAATCTCATCAGTATATTCATTTCTCACAATCCCTTTATGACCAGGAATCCAAATAAAATGAACCTCTGTTGGGTCCAAGAGATGCAAGAGGTGTATTATTTGATACATATGATAGTTCTTGACAGAGGTGTTAGATATAGCTGAGGGAGAAGATAGTGAATCACTGCAGATGATAATTTTATTAGTACTGGGATGAACAGTCCGAATATACTGGAGAGCCCTGTAAATGGCAAAAAGTTCAGTGTCAAATTTGGGTGTGCCATTAGACAGGACAAAAGAAAAGTCCCTTTCTTCAATGCAAAAACCTGCCTTAGCTGAACCCATGGGATCCAATGAGCTATTCATGTATATTACAGTAGCAGAGAAGAGTCCATTAAGTATTTCTTTGAATGATGATTGGAAAACTATACTACTTATTGAGTGCAAAGGGAAGATGGTCAAATCAAAGTGGAATGTCATGTTTTCAGAGCAGATCAAATACTGACATTTTGGGTGAGAGGAGTACATAGCATCACATGGTAAATAATTTAGGCCGGGCTGAAACTATAATTTTTGTTTGATTTTAATTTATCAGTGACTAACAGTTGGCTTTTGATATAAAAATAAGATTCCTGAAAAAAATAATTGGTGGCCACGAACGTGTGTCCGGCCACCCCCATTTTTGTAAAAACATCTAATGCCGCACTAGCAAAATCAGGAAAATGGCAATATCTCTTCTTCTGAACATGCTAGAGAGATGGTTTGCATACCAAAAGATGCAGAATTTGATTTAGAACAAATTATTAAGTGGTATTTTTTCATAAAACCTTTAGTTTTTGAGTTATTTTAGAAAAACTAATGTTTTGGGCCCATAGACCCCCTTTCAACTGAATGTCAACACAATAAAACATTCTCAAGCTGCAAATTGACATGTATTAGTGGTTTTCAATCAGCAATCAAAATCAATCAAAATCAGCCATTTTAAATTCATTGAAAATGCTTTTTGACATTCCAAAACGCCAAACATTAAATTATACAATTAACAAATTGTCATTTTGTCATATTTTAGCATGATAAATAATAATCTACAACTTAAAATATTTTTTGGACACAAAATCTTTCATTAATTTACGTGATCTAATTTTGTTTCTAATAAGACCATCTCTACGCTCATGGCCTACAACAGCCAAGGATGCTTCAGTGACAAGCTTGATGTGCCTTTCAACATTCTGACTGTGGCACTCGTGATCCAGTTTCAATGCGGTATTAATGATATCACGCAGTTCATCATTACTGAATTCTTTTAATACAGGTGGAACAGTTTCCCATTGGGACATAGCAGACAGCTTGTGGTATGCAGAAGCTTTGAAATTGATGATTGGCTTTCTAAAGACCCTAACATTCTCATCTATAGCAGGATATTCATCAGTACCACCTTCATGATCCTCTTCATTCTCATCATCACTTTCAATTATTCCACCTGCAAAATCATTGCTACTATCAGATTCATCATCAAAATCCTCTATAACTCCCCTCAGACACAGAACTTTATTGACAGCACACCTCCTCACCTCTTCATCAGCCAGCATTCCAACTAAAATATTTTCACCATGAGCAAAATAGCTTAGCCCTGTTCAAAAATCAACTTTTTCTTATTTTCATAGGTTTCTGTACTTTTTCCCACGCTTTTTGACCTGAAAAGGCTGAAAATCATAACCATTTTGACCTAGGTTGTTGGGAAGCATTGCCGCATGGAGCTTTAAGTTTTCTGCCTTGAAATCGGCCAAAAGCATCAGTTCCGGGGTCCCTTGAATCATGTTTTGCACTATAACATTTTATCTAAAGATAGAGCAACAAAATAGGCACCAAATTAAAGTGTTTTTAATCCTCTTTCTAACTTATACAATTATGATAGTCTTGGAACAAGAAATGGCACATTGGTACATACAAAAATTTCAGAAATATCACAAAATTCGTTTTCTCACACTCAAGGCAGACAAGGCGCCTTATTCATGACACAAATTTGAGATTAACATTTTGTCACAAGTCTAATCGATCAAGAAGTGAAAGCATTACATGATGATTAATTTCATAATGACATTTACACAGTCAGTTGTTGAGAGTTTGTTTCTTGAAGCTGTCAAAGCGGCGTCTGTTGAACTCCACAGCTTGAAGGAGATAGTCCCTTTGCTTGGCATCTGTTGTTATGACATTTGCAAAGTCGCTGATCATCTTGACACCACGTTCAGCAATGTCATTCACCGCTTTCAGATTCTTAACATAGTCCAACGCTTTTCTGTAGTCCTCATTCTGTGGCCAAGACGTGACAGGTTCCAGAAGCCACTCGGATCCAATGTTCAGTGTGTCCAGCAGGAAATGTGATTCTGGGCCAATGAGATCAACCAGGGTGGTCTTAGCTGTGACTCTCTGGAATAGAGGCTTTCCTGTTCTGAAGCTGTCTAGCTTCTCAGTGGCATGTAACTGGGCAGCAATGTCGTGCTTCAATGTGTCACTCAATCTACTGCTGAACAGGGCAAATGGCACGACTTCCTGCATCAGGTACCATTTGTGGTTTTCCATCTTATTAAGTACTGCATCAGCAAGCTCTGGGTCAGTTTTCTTGTACTTCAACATGTCCTGGATTAGACTTAGATCATTCACGGGAGCATCTGCAGCAGACATTGACATCATCCATACAGGAGTGTAGAACAGCGCAAGGAAGGTGTTGAGTCTTTCCAGCTTTGATACAGTGTCTTCGTCGTACTCAAGTTGATCTGCAAACATCAGCATTTTCATGGAGTACAGGTTTCTGGCCATCCATCTGGCCTGATGAATGGCGCCTGGTCGACTCCAGTGAATACCTCGAGGAGGCGTTCCTCCAAGAACAATGACTGTCAGTTCAGCCATTTCCCTGTAGTCGGCTCTTGGAAGCCTTTCTGCTATTAGAATGTCTTGGAGTATTTCTTCACTGTTCTTCTTCTTTTCCTTCAGCCATTTGCTGTTGATAGCCAGCATCTTTGGGTTTTCCTTGGACAAGTCCGTCCAAACATCCTTCAGATGCTCAAACCAGGGATTATCTGGCCCCTTCACCTTCCCAAACAGCTTCTCCCAAACTGCTCCTACTAGGATTTCCAGGATGTGATGTCGACAGGCCAGATAAAACACCTTTTTGTTCAGCATTTTCTCTAGCAGTTTGGCAGCTCCTCTGTGAACTCCACTGTTACTGGATGTAGTGTCAAAAACAAGGGCAGTAACATTATCCGTAAGTTCCCATGTCTCCAGTAAATCCATTGAAGCCTCAGCCTGAGCTGTGCCAGAAGAATTGTCGATGACAGGTACTCCCAATAACTTTCCTTCAGTGTATGAAGGTGGACCAGACACTAGCACAGCTAAAGTCTCTGAGGTACTTCCAGGTTCACTGCCCAAGACATCTTTGAGCAACTTTCCATCCCAGTGTAAGGCAGCGTACTGTGGGGGGTTTTCACAAAACTTGGACATGTGACTCTGGCTGATATTATACCTGGACAGCATTCTGTTGCGACGTGTTGAGGTTGAGATGACGAAGTTATCCAGATCAGCCCCTCCAGCTTTCAAGGTGGCAGAAACCATGGCAGTAACTTGATTGTCTGATAAACCAAGACGATCAGCTGTATTGCAGATGACATCACATTCCATGACCTTCCTTGGAAACGTCAAAGTCACACTAGTCACAGTGTCTTGATGGTGAGAACATCCAGGATGAGGCTGATGGTAATCCATGTCCTCTGTGTTAGCGTCGTTGTCAGTTGAGTCACCCCAGGTAATGTCATCCACATGAACAACTGCCTCGATTGTTCTGCTGCAGCTGTAAAATAGTACAACATGTTAAGACAGTAATTGTTAAGTACATGCTAAATATCGCAATGGAGTAAAACTTAAAACTTTTTGTAACGTTCAAAGTAACTAGTTTTACCTTGTTCTTGTCTATGCTGCAGTCTTTCATTCCTCGCTGCTTGCTGCAGGGATCTTGTCTCAAAAATCTTGTCATGACCAGACATATGACCTTTCCTCTCAGTCTTTTGGTCTTCGTAGAACCTGATATCCTCATCTTTCTTCTCTCTGGATAACAGTCTGTTGTTCTGTATTTCCTGGATTGCATCTGGAGCTCCTATATCGAACAGGCTGTCTAATTCCAGCACAAATGCTCCTCTTTTTCCTCCAGGGTTACTTGCTCTTCCTTTGCTTTTCACCAGAGCATGATGTTTCTCATGTAGTTTCATGAAGAGCTTCATTGCGTTGTACTTGGTCATTGTCTTGATCCTAGCCATCTGCCAGAATGGGATGATAGATTCAACTGTTTCATATGCAAGGTCTTGAACCATGGGCCTCCCTGCATTTTCCGGTAAATTCTGAAGATTAAGGAAATACTGGAACGCCTGTCTGTTGGTGGGAAGCTGGGAACCACTGATAAAAGCTGAAGGGTATCCAACCAGGAAAGTTTCAGGGAGAGATCTGGTAGATGGCCCAGTTGACACCTGCCTGTGGACAGTACGTGGAGGTTCTGAGATATCAACTGTGTGCCCACGGAGCTCCCTCAGCTCCTTGCTTAATGCCATTGTGAAGTTGTAACTTGTAGATGGTTTTCTAGATTCTGGAGTTTCTGTTGTTTCCTGAAAAATGATAGATAATTATTATTATTATTATTAATTATTATTTAATTATTATTATTATTATTATTATTATATTATTAATTTTATGCTCTTACTTTCATTTGATACCTAATTTGCTGCTCTATCTTGTTTAGATCAAAAGTTAAAGTGCAAAACATAATTCAAGGGACCCCGGAATTGGCGCTTTGGCCGATTTCAAGGCAGAAAATTTAAAGCTCCATGCGGCAATGCTTCCCAACATCCTAGGTCAAAATAGTTGTGATTTTCGGCTTTTTCAGGTCAAAAAGCATGGGAAAATGTACAGAAACCTATGAAAATAAGAAAAAGTTGATTTTTGAACAGGCCTAAAAATAGCTGTTATTGTTTAATATGTCATAACAAATTTCTCTAATTTTCCTGTCAGGGAATTTATTTACTCTTTGGATCATATTGAATAGGTTTCTTGACCCATCACTTAGCCTCTTATTAGCCTTGATATTGAACCAACTGTGAAAGTATACTTTGATGATGAATTCTACTATGATTTTGAGATTCTTACTGGGTCTTTTTTGTGAAACATAAAAGCAAAGAATTCTACAGGCTAAGGTGAGCCATCGAGAGTGATTTAGCAGGCCAACTTCTAAGAGTGCAAGGTCTTCATCCACTTCACCGGTAATAATTGCCCAGCAGATGCAGTATCCATGGTATTGGTCTGTTGATAAATTATTGACCACCTCATTTGGTAGAAGCACAAATGCAGGATAAGGTATAGATTTGAAGTCCACAACATTCCATTCTGACACATCCCCATTGAGCTGAGAACCAATAGGGCCAGAAAATTTGTCTGGACTTTTTGTTGTCCCATCTAAAGTTATGAAGATGTGTCTAAGTGGCAATTCATTTAGATGCAGAAGACAAATATCCCACTGAAGAGGTTGCCCTAAAAACATTTCCAAATATCTGATTGACCCATGCATATGTCCTGTGTTAGTATTTGTCCCATCTGCTTTAACCAAGTTTAATTTGGCCTCAAGTTCTGTCCCTTTAATGATCTTATAAATGCCATGAGCAATGTCAATGCCTTTGCCACTCTCCGGGGTAAAATGGTCGAGATAGAAATCATCTGAAAATAAATGTAATTAATTTTACAATTAAATAAAAATGAAAAAGGAAGGAATAAAGTTAACTGGGCAGTTGTCACTTAAAAAGAAAAATTTTAAGTAATTGAAATATTACTTTATAGTACAGTAATATAACAGCATAATGCCTATAACTGTAAGACAATCATTTCCATTTACCTGGCTCTCCAGTAATGACATAATGTTCCTCTAGGATTGTGGATGTATAATACTTTTCATTTACTTTGTTAACAGCAAGTGTAGCATCCTTTCTACCATCAAAGCCAATGCCAGTCACTTTTTCAAATATCACTTCTTCTTCCTTCTTCCTTTCAGCTCTTAATTTAGCTCTCTCCCTTCTCAACTTGTTTCTGAAAAGTATTTCAAAAATATTGGCCATGCATTACTGCATTAGCATTATACAAATATACAAAATACAAATGTCAGTGTCCTGTTTGAAACTAATTAATATAAATACAAAATAGAAATTTTGACGCTAATTAAAAATAATAGTAAATCTGGTGATTTAGAACTTATAGCAGAAGCTAAGAAATGTAATATCTAGAGTGATTAAAAACATACTTATCAATAACATTTTGTATGTTATCTGGGGTGATTACTCCAAAGTCCACCAATGTAGCAGAACCAATAGCCACTCCTGCTCTATCACTTACTTGATATCTGTTAGGATATTTAAAGTAGATTTACATATCTATTGTCAATGAATAATTTATGGTAATCTTAATCTCTTAGTCACAATGATTTCACTTTAAGCTGTATTAAAAGATTTATCTTTCAGTACTATACCTGTCACATGCTTCAGCTAATGAGCGTAATCTAGTTCTGTTCTGTAATGTTGAGACTTCTGGAACATAGTCTGCATCAAATGAATCATTACAACTGATGCTATCTGTCAACTCAGGAATGTCCATAGGTTCAGGAGGATGAGGAGGAGGAACTGATTCTTTTGCTTTTTGAGATTGAATAACCTGTGATTTGAATTTTAAGTCAGTGGCTGTTTCTGGCAGGGCTGTGGAGTCGGAGTCGGAGTCGAGTCATGGAGTCGGAGTCGGAGTCAGAGTCATGGAGTCGGAGTCGGAAGCAATTTTGGTGTGCTGGAGTCGGAAAAAATGTACCGACTCCGACCTCAATATAAATTTTAATAAAATATGTTTTTGTGTGTGATATCACTGGCAGCTATGGTGGTTAAACCACTTAAATAATAAACACAATGTTTTCCATTTCAGACACTAATGCCATTAATTCATTTTTTCTTTTCAGATAATATTTTTTATTTTTAATGCTTATTTAATTTCGAGTTCTTTCTAAATTTCATAAGTTTTTAACTTTCAAGTCTAAAACCCCTTTCACAATGGCAAAGACACTTCCAACAAAGTCTGCAGTTTTTTAATATTTTACAATAACCACAGATGGGAAACATTTCATGTGTCAGTGTATGATAGAAGATGATGAAAAATTATGTGAAGCAAAAATCAGTGGTTTTACTGGCTCTGATAAAAATGCACCAACCAGAGCATCAAATTTGAAAAGACATTTGCAGTGTTTCCATCCCAAAATTTTAGAAGTTGTCATTGAGAAAGATAGTAATAAAAACCTTCCAACTACTTCAAAGTTAACAAAAGATCAGAAATCTACTGAACGACAAGCACCACTTACAAGATTCTTTACTACAGACAAAGTTACCGTAACAATGACCACAGATGATGATGCTTCACGTGGTGGTGATGAAATGCCTCTTGTGTAATTATCATCATAGCAGATTTAGAATTAATATACCTTCGGAGTCGGAGTTGGATAGACAAAAAATTGAGGAGTCGGAGTCAGTTTTTTATGTGCCGACTCCACAGCCCTGGTTTCTGGGACTTCTTTCAGGGTACAGTAACCATGCCTAGTTGTTTTCTGGTCCTACAAAGTGATTATATTTCATTACACTATAATGTATCTTTTATCTATGGGTCTCTATATATAAATTGAAATTCTTACAAAAATGAGAAAATACTAAAATATTACTTATCATTAACATCATTAATAGTGTATTATTGATATTACTAACTTATTAAATGCACTTTAAAAAGTGTAGCAAATTAATAATAATTAATAATATTAATAATTGATAATTAATTAATATTAATTAATAATTTACAACTTGAAATTCAATCAACAGACCTACCTCATAAAACTGGTAATCAGATTCAGTCATTTTTAGTAAGTGCTTTTTCGCTGTATCTGCCAACAGTTTGTGATCATGTTGATATATGTCAAATAAAATGTTTACAGTTTTCAGAAAATCATCCAGATCTTGATGATATTTAGGTCCCCTTTTCTTTTTATCATACTTCAGAAGGCAGTTGAATTCCTTTATTTGGGGTTTCAGTCAGCTCTGTATGGCATTTACTGATATTGGATAAACATTATATGTGACCCACAATTTATGCAATTCCTCAGACGTAGCTCTCAGTACAGCATCTGTTTTATAGTCTCCGAAACACAAACACCTTTCAATAACTTGCTTCAACATAGGCAATTTCCCTAAAGGAAACTGTTCTGCTGGCATAAAATGTACATCACCAAGTACTTTAGCAACTGTTTTCCTTGTAGAAGTCATACTTTATATTGCAAATGTTGAATTCAATGACAAATTGCAGTTGGAAACTTATAACAAAGGCACCTGAAAAAAAAAAAGTTTTCAATTTATTACATTTAAAAAAAGTTCATGAAGCAGCCCCACCCTCTATTCTTTAATCAAGCATAATGGATGCAAGATAACAAGGAAAAGTCATATCATATGATCACTATGTCCATGTCAACATCCTTTTAGGGCAATGTTAGTAATCAAAAAGCCAAATCATGCTTATTTTAGAATTTCTTTTGTCACTAAGGTCCGTCGAAAGGGGGTCTATGGGCCCCAAAAATTAGTGTTTCTAAAATAATTCAAAAACTAAAGGTTTTATGAAAAAATACCACACTTAATAATTTGTTCTAAATCAAATTCTGCATCTTTTGGTATGCAAACCATCTCTCTAGCATGTTCAGAAGAAGATATATTGCCATTTTCCTGATTTTGCTAGTGCAGCATTAGATGTTTTTACAAAAACGGGGGTGGCCAGACACACGTTGGTGGCCACCAATTATTTTTTCAGGAATCTTATTTTTATATCAAAAGCCAAAGTTCTGTTAGTCACTCTGATAAATTAAAATCAAACAAAAATTAAAGTTTCAGCCCGGCCTAAAATTTTACCACCCTCAACCTCCAATCTATCTACAGGGGTACACTTTAGTGCACCTACTGCCAATCTTATGCCCTGATACTGAAGATGATCTAACTTAAGTAAGAAGAGGCAGCTGTTTCATAGAGAAATGAGCCATAATCTATTCTTGATCATATGAGGGTCGAATATAATAAAAGAAGGGTCTTCCTATCTGAACCCCATGATGTGTGGGCAAGCATCTTCATTAAGTTAACCACTGGTTTGCATCTCTCACAAACATAGTTTATATGAGGACCCCAGGTGAGAGAGGGGTCCCATATCATTCCTAAAAATTTGCTGGTATAGACACGAGCGAGTCTCTGATTTGCTAATTTTAAAGGAGGATGTTCTGAGACAGGTCTGTGAGTAAATATCATGTAATGACATTTATCAGCTGAAAATTCTAAACGCCACCCCCGAGAGGGTTGACCATTCCATTATACAGTAAAAGTCTGTCTGAAGGGATGAGGTACAGGTGTTGAGATCAGGAGAGGAATACCAAAGGGCACAGTCATCTGCATAGAGAGATGTTTGTACATGAGCAGGGATATTAGAAACTGAATCATCAATATACATAAGAAAGAGAGTAGGTCTCAATATACTACCCTGTGGCAAACCAGTTTCGGTTTCAAAGGTGTCAGAAATACATCCTCCATAGGACACTATTATTTTACAGTTGCTGAGAAAATTCTTGATAAATATTGGAAGATTCCCTCTTAGCCCCATGTTGGATATTTTGAGAAGCACTCCATGATGCCATACAGAGTCATAAGCTTTATGAATATCTAAGAAAACTGCTGTAGTAAAGTTAGATTGTAAAAAACCTTCATGAACAGCACGTTCTAGTTGTGTTAAAGAATCTACAGCAGAGAAACCTTTCCTAAAACCATATTGGCTACTGGAGAGAAGATTATTCGGTAATTATTCATTTTTTGACCCAGTCTCTTTTTATAATGAGAGCAAGCTTTTCTGGTCAATTTTGAGGTGTTCTGCATGAATCTGCCATCCATTTCCTGTGCAAATGCATTGTTTTCGAGATATTGGCATCTTGAAAACTACGCATTTGCACAGGAAACAGATGGCAGTTTCGTACAAAACACGTCAAAATTAACCAGAAAAGTTTGCACTCGTCATTTTCATTTCAACTAATGAATTTAAACGAAAATATCATGACTTAACCTAACCAATCATCAAGGGCATACAGTTGACCTAACCGGTGTCACATACTGAACCATCCACAAAACATTAGGCCCGATCAATTTCTGATGCGTGATCTTTACGGCAGTGGAGCCCCCATACCCCCCCCCCCCCCCCCCCCGAGACCTAAATTATACAAATGATAATGTAATAACATGTGCCAGCCTTGCATGGGTAGTCTGCTAAATTTCGCCTGCCTTAAACTGAAATGACACGTTTATTTTTAGGATTTTTTTTATGGCACCTAAAGACCTTCTGGTCTTTTCTTAAAATACAAGCACTATTGCATTTAGGGCAGGTCACGGATGTCTTAATTATTCCGTGATTTAAAAAAAGGTCTAAACTCTTGTCTTCATCGAGGGCAATATGGCGGATCATGTCTTCAAAATCAAATATGCATAACTGACACATCATACTTGTAGTCACAAAA
Source organism: Bathynomus jamesi (assembly GCA_023014485.1). Taxonomy (NCBI): domain Eukaryota; kingdom Metazoa; phylum Arthropoda; class Malacostraca; order Isopoda; family Cirolanidae; genus Bathynomus; species Bathynomus jamesi. Next base: position 439,389 of record JAJOZX010000397.1, on the reverse strand, counting down.
AAACAAACTGAACAGAGTTCAACAGATGAACAATTGCTAAAAATGATTTATTTGTAAAACAGGACAAATTGAATTACGCAGAAGTAGCCAGAATCACCAAAAATAAGAAATATTCACCAAATAGTCAATACTGTATATATATATATATATTGAAAAAAACAAAAATAGGAAATATATTTTAATAAAAAAATATATTTTATACAAATTTGGGTAATTATTCGTTTTTTGACCCAGTCTCTTTTTATAATGAGAGCAAACGTTTCTGGTCAATTTGGAGGTGCTCTGCACGAATCTGCCATCCGTTTCCTGTGCAAATGCGTAGTTTTCGAGATATTGTCATCTCGAAAACTACGCATTTGCACAGGAAACTGATGGCAGATTCGTGCAAAACACCTCAAAATTTACCAGAAAAGTTTGCATTCGTGCTAAACACCACCTCACCTAACCTAACCAGTCACCTTATTTTAAAGGATATAGTTCTGCAATTGCAGTAAGGAAGTGATGCAGAACTGTAGAATCATCAGGATGTTCTGCCAGGAACAAGTATCGTGCGAAATATTTCCGGTAATGAGGATGCCATGTGCCCTTAAAGATAGAAACAATAAATCCACACTCACGCTTATTTTTTGGATTTTTTTTACGGCACCTAAACACCTTCGAGTCTTGTCTTAAAATACAGGCAGTATTACATTTAGGGCAAATCATGGATGTCGGAATTATGCCGTGATTGGAAAAAACATCTAAACTTTTATCTTCATCAAGGCCAACAAGGCGGATTAGGTCTTCAAAATCAAGTTCACAAGATTGACACGTCATAACAGTAGAACAAAAATCACCACACTAACAAAAAACAGAAAGAAGTAGGCAAAAGCAAGAAAAAGTAGCCAAAAAAAGCCAAGTAGCCAAAAAAAGCCAAGAAAAATCTCCAAAAAAGTCCAAAAAAGGTAGCCAAAATAAACAAACCCACCGAAATTTATATACATACATATTAGAAAGTAGAAAATATTTTTTTAAAAAAAAGTACATTTTATACAAATTTGCACAAGATAATATATATATTTTCTTATTCAGTTTTGATTGGTTATTCAATATATATTGCTGTTATAGCTGGGTGTGACTGGGTCAAAAAACGAATAATAACCAATTATTCTCCTCTAAATATAACTGAAGTCTCTGATTGACCATTTTTTCCAATATCTTACATATACAACAAGTTAATGCAATGGGTCTGTTGGATGAAGGAGCCATAACTATCTTGCCTAGTTTCAAAATTGGTAACAAAAGTGAAGTTTTCCACAGGTCTGGGAATAAGTGATTTATCCAAATTTGGTTGTAGAACTAAGATTTTCTTCAACTCAATATCAGGCAGATTTTGAATAAAGGAATATGGGACTTCATCAATACCAGGAGCAGAGTCCTTAGCATGTAGAAGCACATATTTGATTTCAGCAAGGAAAAATAACCTATTGTATTCATGAATATTCAGTGTAGAAAAATGAACAGCTGTTAATTCTGCCTCTGCCATATGAGTAGCAAAGGGTTCTCTGTAAGTAGTAGTGTTCACAGTAGCAAAATGTTGCACTAGTAAATTGCATACTTCTTTGGGGGAGGTAATCATATTACCATCATCCAATATAGTTATGCTCTTAAAAGAGGATGATGATTTAAAAACTTTCACCTTTCTCCACACATATGAGATGAAACTATTAACTGTCAAAGAAAACAAATTTTCGCCAAGAAGTGCATTTTTGCTGGTTTACTACAAACCTAGCCTGGGCTCTTGCCCTCTTATATGCAATGAAATTCACTTGCAGTGGGTATTTCGTAAAAATCTGTAATGCCTTTTTACATCTGGCAACAGCTGTGGCACAGGTGGCATTCCACCATGAATTGGAGTAAACTGGCTTTCTAATACTGTATTTGGAATACGTTTTATAGTTATGTTCTTTTGTGCAGCCAGAACTAGAAATGATACAAGTTTTTGACAAGCAGTTAACATTAATGTGTACCATTAAGGAAGGTATGTTAACATCCTTAGCATAACTTACCCAACCCGCTCGCTGTATATCGCATCTGGAGGTATTTTTGATTGGAGAATGGCAAGACAATGACTGGGAAACAGCTATGTTAAGATCTGTAACCATAATGAGAAAGTGGTCACTATCCATAAGGCAGGAGTGCGTCTGCCATTAAAAATTATTGTAAATATTAGATGTACATATTGAGAGATCAATATGGGAACACTGACCACTGGAATCAGACATGTAGGTAGGTTGTCCATCATTTAAGATACATAAACCCTGATCAATCACAAAGTCAGCAATGCGAAAGTAAACAACAAGCCCTTGTGGTTTACTTCTAGAGTAGGAGATATTATAAAGAGTAGAGACAGGGCGTATAGGCTACATACGTGCGATAAAGACAATTTGTGGTTTCGAAACAACTACATATCTCTAAGGCGTGAAGCGAAAAGTGTAATAAAAAGTCCAAGCGCAAATTTGAAATCTCCATAGCTCGTGACGGTAAAGAAAACCCCAAGCGATTCTTTCAATACGTCAACAACAGAAATCCATTAAAAAGTATCTGGGGCCGTTGAAAAATGTTAACGGAGATCTAGTTTCTGAAAACAAGGAAATGGCGACCTTGCTAAACGAATTTTTTACGTCAGTTTTTACTATAGAAGATGTAACGAATATCCCTACGGTCATAGACATAATACCTTTTGATAATGGTAATATTTTGGATAATATTGTGGTTAGTGAAGGTGAAGTAATGCGCTATTTTGATAAAATGAAAACGCGTAAATCACCGGGGCCGGATTCCATATATCCCATTAGTCCAGGCAATCTAGAGCAAAAATAGCTTCAACCTGGGCAAAATTGCTTCAGAAGCTTTCTAAACTGTTTCCAGCTCAGGAACCATTGCAGAATAACATCCAAAATCCGACAAAATTGGACCCCGGGAACACCCCCAAAAATGAAATTCAAAATGGCGGACTGGCAGTTTCCTACGAAATACAATAAATTTTAATTTCGCTTTGTAGAGAGAGTTATGACGTTTTTCTTGATCAGTAAAATGTTTTAAAACACATTTTCGTTTCTAAATTAACCTATATGACACTAAAATTGTATTAGGCGGCTAGTATTAAACTATGACGTCACGTAATGTAAATAAAATATACTGTATGGAGTGTATGTGAGAATGGACATTGCTACATCTTTATAAACTTATATTATATACAACTCTTTAATTCCTACTACCCACTATCAAATCTGCGTATTTGTGCTTGTCATTTCTTTAAAACTGTTATTATGTACTCCTTTTAAATACTGCAACACAGTTTATTAATTTGTGTTTTCTGTTTCAGACTGACTCGGTGTACGGCTGACTCGGTGTGCGTCCGCCTTCAAGAATGCAGACCCCTGAAGAATTGTGCGTGATTTGTAAGGAGAAATTGGACAGCGGAGAGGAAGTGGTTCACATCTCGCAAAAAGGAGCAGATGGTATAAATGCATCCAGCCGCAGCCGTGGAAGCGATGTTGTTGCAACAGCTGGAATAAGTGTTCACGTTGTATGTAGGAAAAGGTTTACGGATAAAAAGACCATTGAAATAAAGAAGCGACAGACCGCAGCCGAGGCAATACCAAGGAAAAGTGCTCGTTTTCATGAATACGCATTTTCCAGTGCTACTCACTGTTTGTTTTGTGATACCTTTGTGGACTTTTTTTCCAAACACAAACCAAAATCAGAGCATGTCAAAATAAGAACTACAGAGTTCTCCGAAACCATAAAAAGGTGCTGTGAAAGCCGCTGCGATGAATGGTCGTTTAATGTAAAGGCCGTCTGGAGTATCTTCGTGATCTTCCTGCTGCAGATTGTGTCTACCATCACACCTGCAGCGTAAATTTTCGAAGTGGAAAAAACATTCCTCGCGCATACTCCTCCGACGATCATGATTCGAAGAAAGGGAGACCAACTAATGAAGAGCAACACCAAGCATTCCTTCAGACCTGTGCTTACCTGGAAGAGAATGATGATGAACAACTGTTGATTGGAGACCTAATTTCCAAAATGGAGGAATATCTTCAAGGAAGTCAGAGATCTGTCTACGAACGCAGGCACATGAAGAGAAAGCTTTTAGAACGTTACGGAGACAAGATCATAATATCAGGTGAAAGTGGGAAGGCAGATGTAGTAACACTACGAGAGACAGCTAATGAAATTCTTATAGATTATCACAAAAAGCCGAAAGAATGTGATATAGATATAGAGCTACAGAAGATTTACCGAGTAGAAGCTGCTGCAAAAATAATTAGAAGTGATATCAAGTCTGTCGACTCGCCTAGAAAAGATGTGTATCCATCTCCAAATGACATCACTGCAGAAAGTGCTCTTGATTACATTCCCAACAGTCTGAAATTGTTATTATCAAAAGCATTTGCGGGACAGGATGCTTCAAGAAAAATAGGTGCAATTGGGCAGAGCATTATGCAAGCAACCCGTCCTAGAGGATTACTATGTCCACTATAGATCGGTTTGTCGGTTCAGCTACACCACAACTTTAGGTCAAGGTACCTTATTGACGTTCTCCATCGGCTGGGTTACTGTTCGTCGTATGCAGAAGTAACAAGATTCGAAAGAAACGCGGCGCTGGCAAGTGGGTCTGGCTCTTTTACTGTTGATGAAAACAATGCAGTCCTTCTAGCAGCAGATAACGTCGATCATGATGTCTGCACTTTGGATGGGAAGAATACCTTTCATGGAATGGGTATGATTGCCGCAATAACTCCGAAGATCAAGATCCACCCTTTTATTCACAGGCGTAATGTGGTGACAATGACATTAAGAAGATTGCAACCGTTGACATTAGGGAATATAGACACGCGAGAAGCATGTTGAGGGACATCTCATTCCGCGAACTTCCAGTACCCACTGCTACCATAAGTCGACTTAGTCTTCTCTGGCAGATATCTTCAGCAGAAAGATCAGGTCCAAGTTGGTCCGGAACAATGCAGGCAATTCACGGTGGATCAAGTGTCTCACATCCAGGTGTGGCGTCGATCACGTTCCTTCCCATCATAGATATGTCGCCAACTGACATGACCTGCATATTTTCGACATTACTATATTTGAGCAAGATAGCACGCGATCAAAAGTCCCATGCATTATTACCTTTGATCAGCCTTTGTTCTGGAAAGCTTCCCAAATCATCAATGAACAGAGAGACCTGCAGGACATTGTTTTAATGCTGGATCATTTCACACTGATGAATCTTTTCGGAGCAGTCGGTACTCTTATGAATGGTTCAGGATTGTCTGAAGTACTTCAAGAAATATACGGACCAAATGCCGTGCAAACACATGATGTCTGGAAAAGCTGTTTCAAGAGCGATACGTGGTCATATGATAGTAGATGCAGCTCTTAGTACCTTACTAGTCGCAGACGTTTTCCCTCGTAATGAAGATGGAACTCCTCATGACCTCCATAAGGAAGCTTGTGACCTGCTCGACGATGTTATGACCGCCAAACAATCAGTTGAGGATGTGGAATCTTCGAATGCATTGTCTCAGATTGCTACCACTTTGGATGCGAAGAAAACTGACCTACAATCTACTTCGCAAACAAGTCAACTCTGGTTGGAATATCAGCGAATGATCAACATTGCACGTTCCTTGATAACAGCAGACAGAACCGGCTCGTGGGATTTGCACTTGCAAGCTATACTGGAGACCATCCCCATAATTGCAGCAGCCGGACATCACAATTACCTGAAATCGATATACCTGTACCTGAAGAAAATGTTAAGTTTGCCTTCTGAAAATCCAGCCGTTAACAAAATGTTCCAGGAAGGTAAGTTTGTGGTAAGAAGAAGCGACAGATTATGGGCCGGACTCGGCACAGACCTGGTGATAGAACAAGTACTAATGCGTTCCCTGAAAAGCAGAGGCGGACTGACACGCGGAAGTAGATTTACAGACATCCAAAGGACAACGTGGCTCTTTTCTATACCTCTGTGTTCCACTTATAACTTAGCAATGCAGGAATACACCAGAGTTTTGTTGGAAAGTAGTGAACAGCACAAGGAAATGAGGGGAAGTAGACAAATCAGGGACAGTAATGACATGAAGAAAGTACTTGAACGTCTGGAATCCTTATCCCCATTCCATTCTACCTCGGGTCTCTGCAACATTGTAACAGGGCTAACTGCTGATCCTGGAGTTAACGTTCATCAATTGCATTCAATCGGTACGAACATTGTCGTAAAAATGATTGGGAAACAAGCCTTTACATATTCTGCCAAAAGATCTGACAAAGTGAAAACACTAGGATCTGCTTCTGCCGTTGTGATCACTGATGCTTCAGATATAGAAGTAGATCCTGCACTACTGTTTCAGAGAATGATGACTGTTGCCACTGGCGGAGACATGAATCTTGAAGATGTCATGTGTTACGAACTGTGTGCATATCCTCCTGCATTGTTCGAATCACGAAGTATCTTGAGGAAACCCGATAAGTCTCAGCTAGCTCATGCAATAATCAAATACAGTGACACTTTACGCATGGAAGAAGTTCAAGAAATTCAGTGCACAGACCAGTACGTATTGGATGGTGGATCTCTACTACATCGTGTTTCCTGGCGTCAAGATGAAACATATGACAGCATCGCCAACTCATATGCCGATTTCACTCTGAAAACATATGGAAAAGCAATCATTGTTTTTGATGGCTACAGCAGCTCTCCTACGATCAAGGACATGACCCACAGAAGACGCAGCACCAAGACAAGCAGAAATGTGAATCTCAGTCCAAGCATGAAGTTTGTTGGCCAGAAGGAACACTTCTTGGCTAATGAAAACAACAAGCAAGCATTTATTTCCCTCGTAGGTGAGATGTTGAAGAAGCACGGGTGTACTGTTCACAACGCAGATGGGATGCTGATGTGGACATCGTTCGTGCAGCAGTTTCCTCATCAGAAAATGCAACTACAACAGTAATAGGGGAAGACACCGACTTGCTGATTCTCCTTCTGTACCATGCCAAGGACAGTGGTTTCAAGTTGTACTATCGCAGCGATATAAGACGGGGACCATCTCCTAATCCTGTGTATGATATTCTCAGCATTCAATCATTGTTAGGCAATGACATCTGCAAGTATCTCCTGTTTGTGCATGCTTTCACGGGCTGTGATAGCACATCCAGAATTTTTTCGATCGGTAAAGCCAAAGCATTCGACACACTGATGAGGTGGCTGAACTCCGTTCAGTTGCAAATACATTCTGTTCTGATTGTTGCCAACACTCTGACATTGAAGCCGCTGGAAGAAAGGCAATGCTTCTGTTGTATGGCTGCAAAACACTTGAATCCACTAACGCACTACGTCATCGAATGTTAGTTGAAAAGGTAGCTACAACTAAATCTTTTGTTACACCCGAACGTTTGCCACCTACCGATGCGTCCACAAAGTACCACAGCTTTCGCACATACTTTCAAATACTAATCTGGAAGTCTACAGAAGAGAAGATCGATGCAGAACAGTGGGGTTGGTATGTAAAGAATAATTCCTACTACCCTACAGCCTGCGACAAGCCACCAGCTCCAAATTATCTACTCAACATGATCCGCTGCTCCTGCAAGACGAAATGTGCTACTTCAAGATGTGGATGCAAGCGTAATGGAATGTCCTGTTCAGCCGCTTGTGGCGAGTGCCAAATCAGTGGTTGCGATAACAACCCAAGTACCGGTAATCTATCCGATGATAGTGATGAAGAGGATTAATTTCTGTATGTTTGTGACCAGGTATCACTTCTTCTGTAATGAACATAACTTGAAACTGGGAAAAAAATAATTGTTGTATTATTGATTATAAAATCTGTACAAAGCTATATAACATTATATTTGCGTAATAACTGGTTGTGTTGTATATTGTTGAATTATTTAAAACATTACAACTGAAAGAAAAAGCATCAAATGTATCTCTATAAATAAAAGCGTAAATTATATATTTTTTTTTTTCGTAGGAAACATCCAGTCCGCCATTTTGAATTTCATTTTTGGGGGTGTTCCCGGGGTCCAATTTTGTCGGATTTTGGATATGTTATTCGGCAATGGTTCCTGAGCTGGAAACAGTTTAGAAAGCTTCTGAAGCAATTTTGCCTAGGTCTAACTACAAATTGCCTGGACTACATACAACTAAAAGAATTAAAAGATAGCATTGTTGTGCCGCTAACAAATATTTTTAATGCGTCTATTTCTGAGGGGTGCGTACCAGATAATTTCAAGTTAGCAAGAAAGGCGATAAAGGTGCGGCGGGAAATTATAGGCCAATCAGTTTAACGTCTGTTGTAGGTAAGCTACTGGAATCAATAATTAGGGATCGTATAGTTGAACACTTAGAATTGCATAAACTAGTTAGAAATACGCAGCACGGTTTTAGCCGAAACAAATCATGCTTAACTAATCTTTTAAATTTTTTTCAAAGCGTGGTTGACGTTTACGACAGTCATCGGGCGGTTGATGTAGTGTATTTAGATTTTCAAAAAGCGTTTGACACCGTGCCGCACAAAAGACTCATTGAAAAAACTAAGGCTCATGGAATCAGGGGTGTAGTAATAAATTGGCTAGAAGAGCGGTTGCGAGGTAGGAAACAGAGGGTGGTCGTTGATGGAGCGGAGTCGTGTTGGGCTAATGTAGCGAGTGGCGTTCCTCAGGGTTCTGTATTGGGCCCCTTGCTTTTTCGTATATATATTAACGATTTAGATGTCGGCCTAGTCAGTACAGTTTCAAAGTTTGCGGATGACACGAAGCTGGGTGGTAGGGCGATTAATGACGAAGATAGAGGTAAAATCCAGGAAGATCTGAATAAAATCGTTGATTAGTCAGTCACATGGCAAATGAGATTTAACGTTGATAAGTGCAAAATTTTGCATATAGGTTCGCGTAACGGTAATTTTGCGTATAGTATGTCAGGGAAAGAGTTAACAAGCGTAGAGCAGGAAAAAGATTTAGGAGTTATAGTCACTGGTGATTTAAAAGTGCGAAACAAAGTACAGCAGCGGTCAATAAAGCGAAATGTTGATAGATTGGGTATAGTTTAAGGTAGTAAAATTAAGGCTTGTGGTTCGGAACCCACATAAAATTGTAGGTCCCCTCCGCCACCACGGAGGACATGCAGTACAGGACGTGCAGTGCGTAATAACTCAGGGTAGGCAGTAGGCACTAATAAAATCAATTGCCAACAAAGGGTCTGAAAACTGTATTAACAATAATTACCATCGAAATATAGAAATATAGAAATTAGGCATGCATCGCATTGTTACTCAACTTAATAAAACTGGTCACAATTTCATAGCTATTTTATACCAACTAATATCCCGGTAATTAATAAAAATATTAAAAGTTGAAAATAAAATTTGTTACATAAGTATTTACTTAGATCATTTGTAGATAAATTCCATTCGTACGCTACATCATACGCCCGCCCCATGGGTTGCGTCGTAGGCAGGTTAAAAATTGCCTTTATTTCCTATTGTTTTAAAGGAAAAAGCTTGGATTGACGGCACGCGCTACGAAGAATTTAGCTATTATAATTTATATGCAGGATAAAAAGCATAGCAATATGTGCCTGCTTCAGCATTACACATAATGATACATACAGAATTAGCATGAAATTTGTATGTATTTTAAGAGAAAGCATTAAGGAACTGAAAGAATGAAGTTTAAATAACGAAAAAAGTTACTTTTTTTATATTTTTAGATTTTATGCTAGGGCAGGCACTGCCCACCTTGCCTACCCTGAGTGCACGTCGCTGACATGCAGAATACACAATTACGAACACAGTTAGGTAGACCAGCCATAAGTGGATCCTAGGGTCTTTGTTGGTCTGAAACATTATAACATTTCTAAGTTTAAACATTATAGCAATGCCCTTTGAAATCTTTTTCGCGATATAATTTATATGATCACTCCACTGCAAATTCTTATCTAGCATTACACCAAGAAATTTTGTTGCAGTACACTCCTTTATGGCGATTTTATTAACATTAAGTTCATCAAGATATACATTTCTTTTATTAGTAAAAATCATGAAATTTGTTTTACTGGTATTTAGGAAGAGTTTATTGGTGGTCAACCATTTCATTACACTGATGAATTCTGAATGAAATATATTCTTAGCTGCGTAATCTTCGTCTGATAGACGTGCGATTTGATAAAGCCCCATGCAAAAAAAATCTAAAGGGGTTAAATCTGGTGATCTCGCTGGCCAAGGTCTGTTGCTTCCGCGTCCGATCCAGCGATTTGGAAAACGTCCATTTAGATAATCCTGAACAATTTTGGCATAGTGACAAGGAGCACCATCATGTTGATAGACGACGGGGATAGGATTGTTTGTACCGTCGTCTATCAACATGATGGTGCTCCTTGTCACTATGCCAAAATTGTTCAGGATTATCTAAATGGACATTTTCCAAATCGCTGGATCGGACGCGGAAGCAACAGACCTTGGCCAGCGAGATCACCAGATTTAACCCCTTTAGATTTCTTTGCATGGGGCTTTATCAAATCGCACGTCTATCAGACGAAGATTACGAGTCTTGAAAACTTACGTATACGAACTGCTGCAGATAACATAACCCCGCAAATGCTCCAGAATGTGTTTAGAAATGCTGCGGAACGATTTGAGTTGTGCAGGGATACTGATGGGCGTCACGTCGAATCCTACTCTTAATTATTTAATAAATGTTACCACTTTATGATTGAATTCCATATAATTTCCAAGTGCTTCACAAAAATAGATCCTGACTTTATGTACACCCTGTATAATAAAAATAACAGTGGACCCAGAACTGAGCCCTGTGGCACACCATGTTTGACAAGCGCTTTAGTTGAGCAAACCTTATTTACTGATACAAAATGATATCTATTGGACAAATAACTTTTAAACCAATCACTGATTGCTCCTCTAAAGCTGTAACACTATAATTTATTAAGTAGAATATTATGGTCTATTACATCAAACGCCTTACTCAAATTTATAAATATTGATATCATTATTTCTTTGTTCTCCTTAGCTATATCACCAAATAATCACCAAATAAAGCAGAAAAAAACAATTATTTTCACCAATTAAAGCGACCTAAACTAGCGCGTTTTACCGGACTGAGAACAATTCCGGGATTCCGGAATAACGCCGTGGTCTCTGAAAATGTCTAATGCTAAACCGTCATTAAAAAGGTAACGATGAATTTCGATATAAGTATGACTGCAAGTTTCGCACACCATGTTGGAATCTAGACTGAGAAATGGCCAGTTTTTAAACCCGGGATAGAGCCAGGTTTAAATTTGATTGGCTGGATGACGTCACGAGAGCGCCTGTCGCTCGTGGTTGGTTGACGTCCGCCATGTTGATCATGGCGGCAAATTCGATTTTTTCTAACATAATTTCCTTAAACTTCACCATAAAATGATATTTCCCCAGTATATAATTAATTGTAGTGTGATGTACTGTACATATACTATTTCTAAAGTCGAAAAGGGTAGTGTATGTATACGCCCCTTAGCTGTATAATAGCCCATTTTTTGTTGATTTCTTATGATAAAACATGGCTGGAATGCCCGGTTAGGTGAACTGTACACCTTGACGATTGGTTAGGTTAAGTCGTGATATTTTTGTTTAAACTAACGAAAAAATCGTGTGCAGACAGAATGCCGAAAGTCAAAATGCCGACAGTCAAAATACCAACAGACAAAATACCGAAGGGACAAAATGCCGACAATTTAGAAAATTGTAAACATTTGTTAGGAAAATCCAAAAAGTTATTATGGTTTGAACTTTTAGAGAATAAATAAAAAATAATGAAAGGTGAATTCTTTATTATGTTTTCACTGTAAATGATAAAAAATGGATGGTTTATTTTAATAAAACTTTAATTTAAAAACTATAAATTATGAGCTATTTCTCTTAGGTACGACAACCCACTGGACTCTTTATAAGTGGCATATACTTTTTTAATACGCTCATTTATTTTCCTGTATTTTTTATTTATTCTTGTAACATTGGCGCGAATGCTCCAGAGTCTAGGTTAAGCAAAACCATCGAAGGGTTGGATCTGGGCGGAGCTTTCAGAGTCCAAGGGATTTCAATGCAATGCATTTTTCATAGAAAATGAAGTAAGAAATTACAAATTTTGTCCCTTTGGCATTTGGTCCATTCGGTATTTTGTCCATTCGGCATTTCGTCCATTCGGCATTTTGTATATTCGGCATTTCGACTTTCGGCATTCGGTCCGAGCACCGGAAAAAATCACGACTTAACCTAACCAATCGTCAAGGGCGTACAGTTCACCTAACCGGGCACTCAATAATTTTCACGTAGGTTTCGATTAATTTTAAGCAACTTTCACCAAAAATGTGAGCATTTATTTTTAATACACAGACAAGTGTATCACACAGGATACAGTACTATCGTACATGTCAGAAAACGACTAAATATACACATTCGCCAATTGCTTGTATTTGGGACGCTATTTATTTTGTAATTGTTAAATAATTTGGGACGCCAAAATAGGATATCGCCAAAGAGCGAACAACAAAACAATTTAAACTCAAACGTTATACGGGAAACGTTAGCTTTGGCTATCCAAAATCACTGCAGCACGTCCAGTTCCTTCCAGACGAATCTTGTTGTGTCTCTACCTCTGAATAATCACTTGTATAATGTTTGTACCTGTTGAGTTGAGCCTGAAATAAAGTTGTTGTTGTTGGTAAGCGAAATAGTGAGCTTTGGAGCCATATTTCTTATTTGGAACTAGACAAACGTATTATTAAAGTTTATCATCAACAAAACTGGACATAATGCTTCATAAAGTGAAATGTTGCTTTTATGAACACTTAAAGTTTTGCTTCTATACTTTTCCCAGAGAATGTTGAAGAATATATTGACAAAACACGTGATTACGAACTTGAACAACATAAAACCAGATAAAAAGTTCCATTACATTTTCATAAAATTTGACTGAAATAAGGTAATGAGGTGACGTGTGTGTATATATATGTATATAGCCTAAAGTCACTAAAAGGGAAATATCACTAAATCTAAGCTGAATGGCAACACGAGGGCATAAACGAACCAACGAGGGTGTTCGTATTGTTTTGGGCTAGCCTAGAGATGCTTTTTCCTATCTAACCTAATCGTTGGTGCTGAGTGTAATTAGATGGTGTTTCTAAGGTGACAAATGGGGTAGAAAGTTGTCAGTACTTATGATAGTTAGGGGTAATGTCTATAGCTTCTAAATTAGTAAAGTAAGAGAGAGTTAGGTAGGCTGTTTGTGGGACGCAGGAATCTATGGTAGGCCCCAAAAGGAATATCTAATTCAACGCACCGGTAAGTGCCTTTGTTGTTGTTTAGGACCCTAATAACCTAACGGGGTGTCTAACCCCACGCTATTACATTTGGCGACGAGGATGGGATTCAATTAAGCTCATTGGATTAAATTTGGCTCATTTGATTAAATTTGGCTTATTTGATTAAATTTGGCTCATTTGATTAAATTTGGTTCATTGGATTAAATTTGGCTCATTCGACTTAATTTGGGCTTATTGGGTTCAAGTGGTGGTTTGGAAAATTGGGTGTAGCCTAGTGGGTGGTCCGATTTGGTTTGTTTGTGTGGGTAAGCTATCGTACTATAGCTTGGGTCCCACCGGCCTAACTCTAATACTAATTCCTACTCAGCCCTAACTCTAATACTAATTCCTACTCAGCCCTAACTCTAATACTAATTCCTACTCAGCCCTAACTCTAATACTAATTCCTACTCAGCCCTAACTCTAATACTAATTCCTACTCAGCCCTAACTCTAATACTAATTCCTACTCAGCCCTAACTCTAATACTAATTCCTACTCAGCCCTAACTCTAATACTAATTCCTACTCAGCCCTAACTCTAATACTAATTCCTACTCAGCCCTAACTCTAATACTAATTCCTACTCAGCCCTAACTCTAATACTAATTCCTACTCAGCCCTATCTCTAATACTAATTCCTTCTCAGCACGAACTCTAATACAATTCACTGTTCAGTCCTAACTGGGGAGTAACTAGATCAAATTTAAACCAAATCTAATTCTAACCTACTTCGTTATTTGGCCTAAATCGGTTTTGCTCTAGCATGTCGGTGATTGGCTATATAAGCCCTTACGAAGACTCTGGGGAGGACTTCGAAGCTTATGCCACTAGGGTGAGGTTGTTTTTCGAGGCAAATTCCATTCCTGATGCTAAGAAAGTACCTACCTTTTTAACTATAATAGGCTCTATTTGGCTTAGTTATGGACCTAGTTTCTCCTAAAGTACCAGAAACGTGCACCTATAATGAATTGGTACAGGCCCTAACCGATCACTACAAACCCCGAGTAGTTCTCATCTATGAACGTTTCATTTCAAATTTTATTCGAGACATCAGACGGTAAATGAAAACATTGCAGAGTTTGTTGCAGGAATAAAAAGCCATAGCCGTACGTGTAAATTTGGGGACAAATTAGACGAAATGCTAAGAGATAAGTTTGTAATGGGTCTCAAAGAGGAGTCTAGCCAGAGAGCCCTATTAGCCATACAGGACCCAACTTTTAGTCAGACTGTAGAAATAGCTACGGCTAGAGAAGCAGCTGCTAAAGATGTTAGAGCTTTTGGAAATCACAGTAGTAAAGCCCAACACGTAAATAGCTTTAAATCTTCTAGGCCTGGCAGACCTAATGAGCCTACTAGACAGGCAAATAAAAGGTATGAGGCAAATACGACTAAGCCTACTAATTCTACTAAGCCTTCCAAGCCATGTACGGGGTGCGGAAAACACCATTGGAAGAAGGACTGCCCTTTTAAAGAAGCAGTTTGCCGAAACTGTAGTAAAACAGGCCACATAGCTAAAGTGTGTTTTTCAAAGAAAACAAAGGGGGAAAATTCTAATTTTAACATTTCTAGTGTAAATCCTCAAAGGGGAAATACTTCGAACATTGGAGTGGAGTATCTATTCTATTTGTGGAGAAGCATCAGTCACAGTTACACTCAACCAGAAAACTTTGTCTCATCACCTAACCCTTTTAGTGGTGGATGAGCAAGGGCCTACTCTACTAGGCCGTGATTGGATTGATGCTTTGAAAATGCCGATTGACAAAATCTTGCCAAAGGGTCAGGCAGATGTGCATACACTCTCATATCCGTCTGACATAGACTCATTGTTAAGGGAGTTTTCTTCTGTTTTGGGGCCTGAAGTAGGCAACCTAAAAGGCATCAGGTCTGTATAGAAGTAGATCCTAATGTAACTCCGAAATTTGGTAAGGCTCGTTCAATTGCGCATGCACTGCGGGAGAAGGTAGATTTAGAAACTGACAGGCTGCTCAAAGATAAAATTATCGAACCAGTCACACACGCTAAGTGGGCTGCCCCAGTAGTTCTACTAGAACCGGACAAGTCCGTGCGATTATGTGGGGATTACCGTTTAACAGCAAAAAGAGCAGTCCTTCTAGATTGCTACCCTATACCCAAGCCTGATGAATTATTTAGCTCTCTTGCTGGGGCTAAATATTTCACAAAACTAGATATGTCCCAAGCCTATGCTCAACTAAGTTTAGATGAAAACTCTAAAGAACTAACTATCATAAATACGCACCGAGGCCTATATAAGTACAACAGGCTATGCTATGGAATAGCATCAGCTCCGGGTATTTTTCAGAGGACAATGGACCAAGTTCTAGATCACATTCCAGGGGTACTTTGCTTTCTAGATGATGTTCTTATTTCAGGTTCGTCTAAAAAAGAACACCTCACTAGATTAATCACAGTTCTAAAAAAGACTCCGGGATGCCGGACTTAAGCTAAAGAGAGAAAAATGTTCGTGGGTCACTAATGAGGTTTCATATTTAGGGTTCCGCATAGATGCCTCAGGCATTCATCCAACGGTGGATAAACTAGAAGCAATAAAAAATGCACCACCTCCACAAAACATCACACAGTTTCAAGCTTATTTAGCTCTCCTAAACTTTTATAGGAAATTTTTGCCTAATGCATCGACTTTCCTTGAACCCCTAAATAAGCTATTACTTCCAAGGCTTCCAAGGACGTACTACTAAAGTTCATTCTCCTAGTGCATTATGATCCTAAACTTCCTCTCGTAGTTTCAGCAGATAGCAGTTCTTATGGAATTGGGGCAGTGTTATCTCACCACATTGATGGTGTAGATAGGCCTATCTGTTTTGCTTCTAGAACACTAACGGAGACGGAAAGACGATATGCACAATAGGGCGGCTCGTTTTTACACTTTTTTCGATATTTGATTGGGGGTAGTGCGGAAAAGTTGCGATTTGGAGAGAAAATAAAGTGTGTAAAATTTTTTTGATCTACGTCAATACCTTCCGGTGGCGGCGAGTCCTTAAAAATCGAAAAATAGGCCTAAAAACACACAAAAATTTTATATAATTTTTATATAATGTTCATTGTTCAATGACTGCTATTAATTTATTCAAGCCTATAATAGTGTTCTCAGGGTTGTTTGCACAGAAATATACCGGAATTAACATTTGTATAACATCTTGTTAAAACTTGCTTTAAATCAATATTTTGGATATTTTAACGGCTAAGACGCCACCAGAAGTTATTAACAGATTGTGCTGAAATTTTTATTGTTTATTTTGTAAGTCTTTAAAACCATTTTCCAATCTACCCTGTTAGGCCTATTTTTCGATTTTTAAGGACTCGCCGCCACCGGAAGGTATTGACGTAGATCAAAAAAATTGTACACACTTTATTTTCTCTTCAAATCGCAACTTTTCCGCACTACCCCCAATCAAATATCGAAAAAAGTGTAAAAACGAGCCGCCCTAATGCACAACCTGAACGTGAAACCTTAGCCTTAGTTTTTGCAGTAAAAAAATTTCATTTCTATCTATGGAGTCATGAATTTAAACTAATTACTGACCATAAGCCTCTTTTAGGTTTATTTTCACCTAATAAAAATATTCCAGTTGTGGCCTCAGGTAGGATTCAACGATGGGCACTGATTCTACAAGCCTATAAATTTGACTTAGTACATCAGTCAGGTAAACTTCTAGGTACGGCTGATGCACTAAGTAGGTTGCCTTTAGAAAATCCAAATGATTGTGTACCTATTAGTGTGTGTCAATTTTGGGGGTGAAATGAGTAAATTGAAAATCATGTGATTTGGTAGCAATTTAATGTAATCATTTGGCATACAAAATAATATCCTTGCTTCAAAAACAATAAAAAATAACTCCTACCTACATCAATTTTAATTAAAAAATTCCATTTTTCTGTAAATTCCTAACAAAATAACAAATATGCGCAAACATCCTATCAACATTTAAAGTGGCAATAAGATATCATTCAGAGTCTTTATTTGAAAGTAACCAATGCAGTCATGTCCTTTTTGCTGCGGTTCCTTGACATCTGTTATTTATTTATTTGTTGGGTTCAAAATCCCAGCTGAGCCGTGAACGGCCAAGTTCTAAAGGGCCAGTTCAACCTACAGCCCAAGTTAAGCTAAAATTAAAAACTTACGGACTTGAGGTCCTACCTCAGGGTTGCTGACTCGATGTGGGCCTACCTTAGGCCTCAGTTGCATGAATTTAAGATAAAAACAAAAGGGGCACTATTTATGGTCTTCTTTCTCAACCTTGCAACAACAACACAACCTGGACTATTGCACGATGCAACAATCTTGTATCTAAACAACCAAACTGAATTGCAAGAGAGCTCTCTATAAGACCACACCCTGTAAGTACGGCATTCCACAAACGAGTAGAAAGGACGCGCAGCGCCCCAAAATGATGCCACCAGAGTGCCCAAACAATGATACCACAAGAGCCCAAAAATGCTAGCTCTAAATTAAGTGAATTTTTCACTAACCTTACAATTATGCTGCATCAATCAGCTTAGTCATCATATCGCCTTGGGACAACAATGGTTCTTCCTCTTCTAGATTTTCTAACACTCCCCACCGAAGAGGCATTGTTGTCATTACCTTCTGCAAGGTTAGCCAAGCCTTCTCCATGAGGCTGTAACTCAAATGTTTCATCTTGACTATCTGTGTTTTTGCTGATTTCTAAAGCATAGAGTTTTTGTATAGGTCACTTTAACTTTCCTCCTGAAGTTTTTACTAGTGCAGACCTAACTAAATTGTCTTTGCCAACAAACAACTCTTCAATTATGCCAAGCTTCCAGCATTGCCTTGGTCTTTCATCCCCAATCATTACCACTTCTCCCACCTTGATACAATTTGCATTGGAGCCCTTTACCTTGCCTGATGGGTAATAATTGAGTTCTGGCAAGTATTCCATCTGCCACCTCTTCCATAACTGATCTTGTAGCTCTTCAAGGTACCTGAACCGTCTGGTTAACTCTCCTTGAGTGCTCTGGATAGGCTGCAAGTCTCTGGCACACTGGGGCTTGATGTTAATCGTTTACCACAAAGAAAATGATTTGGTGTCAATGGCTCTGCATCCTGCCTACTGTTGTAAACAAAAGATAGGCCTACTGTTCACCATTGCTTTCTACTTCACATAAACAGTAGAGAATTCTTCTTTGCTCAAATGAGCATTAGCTAAAAGTTTCTTAATGGACACTTTACACTTCTCACTAGCCTTTCCCAAAATCCACCGCACCATGGTGCTCTCTCAACAATATAACTCCCACTGTACCCCTTGGTGTGAAAAGTAGGATTGGAATCCTTCCTCTTTTAGCAAGGACCAAACTTCTTGGAGTTCCTTTGCAGCCTTTTGAAGGTTTTTGCATTATCCGATATGATTTTATTTGGGAAACCCCTTCTGTTCACAAACCTTTTAAAGGCCAAAAGAAATACATCACTACTTAAATTGCTTACCAACTCCAAATGGATTGCTCTGGTGGTAGCACATGTGAAAAGACATATATACCTTTGTTAGACTCCCCTTGCTCATACACATAGACTGGCCCTGCAAAGTCTACTCCCACTACATCAAATGGGGCAGTATAGACACACCGTTCTCTTGGAAGTGGAGCCACCTTTTCATAATAAGGCTTTGCACTCCAACGCTTGCAAACCACACATTTATGCACGACCTTTTTTACTACTTGTCTAATTTTGGGAATCCAAAACTGTTGTCTGATCTCTATTATCACTTCTCTAACTCCAGCATGTAACAGCTTATGATGAGTATCCAGGATCAAAAGGTCCACAAAGTGCCCCCCAGAAGGTAGCAAAATTGGATGTCTTTTCTCCTCTGGAAGCCCAGAAAACTGTAGTCTACCTCCTACTCTCAATAAATCCTGATCCAAAAACACATCCAAACCCTTGAGCGCAGAATGTGTTGGTAGAACCTGTAATGGATGGCTGGTGAGCAGTTCTCTCTCTTCACCAAATTTTTTCTTCTGCATATATACCACCCAGTATTTCCTGGCTTGCTGAATCTCATTACTGTTCAGAATTCCTTCCCTTCTTGTTTCTCCCTTAATGTTGTTGGTAAATCTATATACCCATGCTGTCACTCTTAACAATCTTTTCAGACTGCTAATGTCCTCAAGCCTCAATATGGGGTCCTGCTGCATAACTTGACAACTGTTCACAGCGCATTTTCTCACCTCACTCACCCATGCTTCTTCAGCCTGGCATTCTCCTACAATAGGCTGATTAGAAGGCCAGTTTTCACTTCCAAGTTTTAGCCACTCTGGCCCATTCCACCACAAACTTGACTGTGAAAGATCTTTCACTGAAATTCCTCGTGTTGGTAAATCAGCGGGGTTTTGGATGCCTGGACAATGCTTCCATTGCTTGGGATCTGTGGGCGCTTGAATTTCCTCCACCCTATTGGTAACAAATGGTTTCCATTTCCTTGCCTGACTTCTTAACCAGTGCCAAACTATAGTGGAGTCTGTCCAATAATAGCTTGGAATTTCATAGAGGGCCAAAGACTTTCGCACTGTAATTGCAAGCCGACTAGCAATAACGGCACCCATCAATTCCAACCTTGGAACAGAAAGCCTTTTCAAAGGTGCTACTCTGCTCTTTGCAGCAACCAACCTGCAACTTACTTCCTCTTGCAATGCGCCTCTTATATAAATACAAGTTGCATAGGCTTCCTCACTTGCATCACAAAAGATGTGCAGCTCCAAATTGTCTGGACTATTGTTCAACTCTCCAAAGTACCATCTTGGGATTTCAATGTCTCCAAGATGTGCCAATTCTTTGAACCAATATTTCCACCTTACCACCATATGATCAGATAACTCTTGGTCCCAACCAAGTCCAATTTCCCAGAGGCTCTGAAACCAAATTTTTGACTTTATCACAAATGGAGCCAGGAATCCAAGAGGATCAAAGACCTTTGAAGCCAAACTAAGAGCTGTACGTTTTGTCCACCTTGTCTCATTCTCAGCCAGCTCTATTAAAGATTTCCCATTGAAGGTAAACAAATCATCATCTTGCTGCCAAACAATGCCTAGCACCTTTGCGTCTATTGCCCACAACTCCTTAATACCAGAATCCTCAATACTTTCTGCTGCATCAGGTACTACACAGGAATGACTCATAAACTCTTGTAATTGCGAATGATTGGTCTGCCATTTTCTGAGCTCCATGCCAGCCTCCCTCATTATAGCTCTAGCCTCCATGAATATCTGTTTAGCCATTTCTGTATTAGCCACGGAACATAGCAAATCATCAACATAAAAATTTTTCCTTATGTGTTCAATAGTGTTAGGATAGACCAGAATATTTCTTAAAATGGTACTGCATAGTAGCTACCAACAGAAATGGACTAGAGCTGAGGCCGAACAACACTGACTTCATTCTATATGCTTGAACCTTAGGTTCATTTTCCAACAAGTCTTTCGTATCCACCCACAGATACCTTACTGCATCTCTGTCCTCTGGTTTTAACTTTATCCGCAAAAAGGCTTGCTTCACATCTGCAGTCAATGCTACTCTACCAAACCTCAATCTCAGTAACAAGGAAACTAAATCTGCATTTAAATTTGGCCCAGCATCCAAACAGTCATTCAAGGACACACCACCTTTGTCCTTGGCTGAGCCATCAAAAACTACCCTCAGTTTGGTGGTAGTTTTGTCTCGCCGTACCACTGCATGGTGTGGCAGATAATGTGCCTCCTGGCTCACCAGCTCACCTTGCACCCTTTCAGCATAGCCCTCCCTTACATAACTTAGGATGGCCTCATTGTATTCAATTAACAACTCCTCATTTTTTCTTAGCCTGTACAATGAAGTCTCCAACCTCTGATTAGCTAGCTGAAGGTTTGAACCGGGTTTGCAAGAATCCTTCCATGGTAGGCCAACTTCATAGCAACCATCTCTAAACCCAATCCCTTTTTCAAATTGCTCTAAAACATCATTGTTCACTGTACTTGCCTGGTTGTCCTTTATACCAATAGATTCAAGTTCCCAAAACGCTTTCAAATGCCTTTCCAGGCCATGGCTGTTCTCCTCAATCTTAACAAAAAGAGCCTTAACTTCCATTTCATTGCAATAACTACCATGTAGCATCCAGCCTAGCTTACTTTCAATAGCTACCGGGCCTTGAGATGTACGGACAATATTACCAGTGATGAAGTCCCAATAATAGTCAGCTCCAATCAAAAGACTAATATCTTCTGTTCCCTCAAACTTATTATTGCCCAAATTAATTCCTTTAACTTGCAATTCTTGGACACATGCCATATCTAAACAAGTAGTGACGAGCACAAAGTTCCTCAATCTCTACAGCTTGGACCTTGATAGTGGGACTTTGCGGTAACAACCCTTTAACCAGAACTTCTACCTTCTTAAATTTGGTTCGGTTTTGAACGGAACCCCCAAACCCAGAAATTCTTAAATTTTCCCTCTTAAGTTCTTTAAACTTGAATTTTCTGGAAATTCTGGTCTTAATAAAACTACACTGGCTACCACTATCAAACAACACTCTTACAGTAGCTTCTCCCTCATTCCCAATTAATAAGGCTGCAGTTGTTTGCAATAATCCCCCTTTACTTTAACTCCCTTGCATAGCAGTGGCATGTGCCACTGATGTCTCTACTTCTGGGGTAGGCCTACTAAGAGTGTTTTCACACAATAATGGCTGATGCCTACCATGACATTTTTTGCACAAAATTTTAAACTTACAAAACCTTGCTCTGTGACCTTTCAAAAAACATTTAAAACATGCTGTGGACTTAGTTACCTTGTCCTTTCTCTCCTCAAAGGGTAAGGCCTCAGCCACCTCACATTTATATGACTTGTGGTTGCCTTCGCAAAATATGCATTCCTTGATTCCCTTTAATTTATTCTCAGAGGAGGCATGTAGAGCTGACACTGTACCTGGGCTATTCCTTTTTGTGGAAACTTTGGTGCTGTGCCTGCCTTTGTCCCCTTGTTTACCATCCCACTGTGCAAACTCAACTCCCTCTCGTCTTGCTAATTCTGTGCCTAAAAGACTTAACATCTGCTGAAGGGGGATGTACACATGTTCTGCAGAGTGTCCCCTACTTAATTCAAGCAAAATTGAGCTAGGCAATTTAGACTCTAGTGTAGGAACCAACATTATACCATACTTTTCCATTCCTACACCCAAGTTGTCCAGGGACCTAGTTCTAATTTCAAATTCATCATATAACTGCCGTAACTCCTTGACACTATTAGGATTATTAACAGGAGGTATAGCTAAAAGTGCACGGAGGTGGCTTTTAATTAAGATCTCTGGCTTACCAAACCGTTTCTTTAATATATCCCAAGCCACATTATAATTAGCCTCTGTTAATGCTAATCCTGCTATAGTCTTTGCTGCCTCCCCTTCCAAGAGGGACCGCAAATAATTAAACTTCTCAACGGCACTTAACACTTGACTAGAATGAACTGCTGATTGAAAACTGTCTACCCATCCTTGCCATTCCTGAATACTCCCAGAAAATGTTTTGAGTACAAGCCTCGGTAATTGAACTACAGATCTGTTAACCTTAACTTCACAAACATCATTTGTTGAGTGTTGTGTTTCATTATCAGACCTGGTCTCTAACTGTACTGAGCTACTAAACTCTTTTGCCAAGTTTCGCAATTGGGCGACCAAACTTTTTACCCTGGGACCTTAATTCAATAATACTCAACCCGTCTAGGCCTAACTTGGGCTACAATTTGCACAATCAGAACTTTGCCGAAAAATAGTCACTGACTCAGTCTTGGGGTAGAATCCGGTTCTGAAGGACCATGTTATTTTATTTATTTGTCGGGTTCAAAATCCCAGCTGAGCCGTGAACGGCCAAATTCTAAAGGGCCAGTTCTACCTAAAGCCCAAGTTAAGCTAAATTCAAACTTACGGATTTGAGATCCTATTAGGTCCTACCTCAGGGTAACCTCAGGGTTGCTGACTCGATGCGGGCCTACCTTAGACCTTAGTTACATGAATTTAATGTAAACAAAAAGGGTACTATTTATGGTCTTCTTTCTCAACCTTGCAACAACAACGCAACCTGGACTATTGCACGGTGCAACAATCTTGTATCTAAACAACCAAACTGAATTGCAAGAGAGCTCTCTACAAGACCACACCCTGTACGTACGACATCCCACAAACGAGTAGAAAAGACGCGCAGCGTCCCAAATGATGCCACCAGCGTCCCAAACACTGATGCCACAAGAGCCCAAAAATGCTAGCTCTTATTAAGTGAATTTTTCACTAACCTTACAATTATGAGATGGATATATATACACCTTAACTTAATATATACAAGCAATGCTGCATCAATCAGCTTAGTCATCATATCGCCTTGGGACAACAATGGTTCTTCCTCTTCTAGATTTTCTAACAATGCCACAAGAGCCCAAAAATGCTAGCTCTAAATTAAGTGAATTTTTCACTAACCTTACAATTATGAGATGGATATATACACACCTTAACTTAATATATACAAGCAATGCTGCATCAATCAGTGTGGTGCCGCGTTTGTTAGCGGGCTAAAGATAAAGTAAAGGCCAATTTGAGGCTTTATTCAACATAAACATAGCATAGATCTGAAACACAGAAAACAATAATTAGTAAAGACTTGTTACACAGAAAACAATAATTAGTAAAGACTTGTTACACAGAAAACAATAATTAGTAAAGACTTGTTACACAGAAAACAATAATTAGTTTAGGCGTTGAGCTGGGTATCTGATTCGAGTGCTTCTTCTCAGAGGGGGACTCGTCTCGGAGGTTACTGACACAGGTGGGCCTCTCTCGACTTCGACTGGAGTCGCTTCGACGGGAGCTGTTGGGACCGTGTGTCGGCGGATCTCAGCGGGTTCTGAGTCGTCCGTTAGCGGGGTGGAATTGATTGGCGGACTGGGTACGGGGGGTTCATAGTGATTCGTGTCATCCGTATTGCTACGTCCCGCCGGTGCCAGGTCCCTGATGGATACGGTATCTTCTCTCCCATTCGGATGCCGTATAAACGCGTAGTTGGGGTTTGCCTGAATTAACTCAACTTCCTCGACGAGGGGGTCGTTCTTGGATCGGCGAATGAATTGGCGAAGGAGTACAGTTCCTGGAGAAGACAGCCACGTCGGTAGTGCAGAACCGGTAGAAGTACTGTGGCTTACATTTAGCGCATGTTTGGCATTCCGACGTAACTCGTTTGATGTCATCCACTGAGAATGGTAGATTCCTAGCTCTCACAAAATGAGTCATTCGGCGGACTCCTGGGTGTATCAGATTAACATGCAGCTGGGCGAGGGATATTCTTGGAGTAGCAGCGCAAAAAGGATCGCGACAATGCGTCTGCGGCTCGGTTCTCGGGGCCCGGTCTGTATTTTATTGTGAATGAGTAGCCGGCTAGTTCTACATGCCAACGGAGAATCTTATCGTTCTTAATACGACCAGTAGCTTTTCCATCGAACATGAAAGATACGCTCCGCTGGTCGGTGACGACAGTAAAGTGTCGATAAGCTAAGAAGTGCTTCCACTTGCGAATGGATTCGATTACAGCGTATGCCTCCTTTTCAACGATGTGATGGCGACGTTCTGTGTTATTCAGAGCGCGAGAAAAGAACGCCACCGGGCGGCCGTTCTGGGTGAGGGTGGCTCCGATTGCTGAAGAGGAAGCGTCCGTCTCCACAGTGAACGGCAGTTCTTCATCGATTGAACCGACGACAGCTTTCGAGATATCATCTTTGAGTATTTGGATCGTTGATACTTCTTCGCGAGTTAATGGGAATGATGAAACGTTGAGCAGAGGTTTGATCTTGAGGGAATAGTTCTGAATCCATTTAGCATAGTATGCGAATAGTCCGATTACGCGTTTTAGAGACGACTTGTTGCGAGGAGTTTGAAGTTCTTGTAGTGGCCGGAGGCGTTCGGGATCGGGCCGCAATACGCCATGAGAGATAGAATATCCGAGCAGGTGCACTGATGTCATCGAAAGCTTGCATTTTTCCTTGTTTAGACTCAGATTTACTCGTTTAGCGGCTTCCCAGAAATGTCGAAGGTTCTCATCGTGCTCTTCCCAAGTGGTTCCGCAGATGGTGAGATCGTCGAGGTAGGCGTATGTTGATGATAAGTTGCTCGAGGATATGAATTCGTTCATGACGCGCTGGAAGGCCGCGGCTCCGTTAGTTACTCCCATAGGGATCCTTCTGAATTGGTATAGATTTCCGTCAGCCTCGAATGTTGTGAAAGGTCGTTCAGACGGATCGATTTCTACCTGGTAGTATGCGCTTGACAGATCAATTACGCTGTAGTATTTGTGTTGTGAGACTTTGTTGGCTATATCATCGATTCGCGGAAGAGGCTATGCATCTAGCATGGTAAATCGGTTGACTGTTTGAGAGAAATCGATTACCATGCTTTTTTTTTTGTTTCGGTAGATGTGATGACTACTTGAGCACGCCAGGGTGAGTTACTGGGTTCAATTATCTCATCCCTGAGTAGCTTTTCGATTTCTTTCCCAATGAAAATTTTGTCCTCAGAGCAAAATCGTCTGGACTTCGTGGCGATGGGACGACAATCGGCAGTTAAGTTGCCGAATAGTGGTGGGGCTGAAATTCTTGATCGAGTAAGGCCGCATATATGGAATGCTGGCTCCGGACCTCCGAAATTGATGTTCAATTCCTTGTGTCTGATTAAGAATGGGGTACCGAGTATTATGTCAGCGCACAGATCCGACAAGACGGATAGTTCGAGCTTTTCGTAGTCGCGGTCTCCCATCGTAACCTTCACTGTATATCGACCTGAGATGGCTGCGGATAGATTAGGCGAAGCCATTGATACGACGCCCGAGTGCGGAAGAATGGGCAGCTCTAAGTGTTTGGCTAGATCCTCACGAATGAAGTTGTCCGAGCTGCCAGTATCCAACAAGGCGAGATACGAACGGCCGTTGACGAGGATATCGACTGTTGAGTTGGTAGGCATGGAGGAGCTACACGATAGAGTGGTACTAATGGTCGCTAATGCTGCGGCTGAATGAGACGCTGTGGTTTTATCCTGTTTTTGACGTGCCGAGGAAGTACTTGAGCGGCAGACTTTGGCCCAGTGGCCGGTCTTTTCACATTTCGCACAGATAGAATCCTTTGCCGGACACCTGCTTCGTGGGTGGCGTCGAGACCCGCAGAAGAAGCACAGAGCGGCTTTGTTGTCGAAATTCGTAGCGGCTGAAGAGTTTGGGAGATCGACTCCTTGGATGCAGGCAGGCCGGGCAGAGTCAGTAGTCGGCGACGGTTCGTGGCGAGAGCCAGTGGCTGCAACAGCACCGTAATGAGTGAGGTACGATTCTGAGTTTTTCTGGGCCTGATCTAATGTTCGAGCCTGGACGATAGCCTTTTCCAGTGAGAGTGTGTCATTTTCGAGTAAGCGGGTGCGGATGGCGCTATCTCTAATTCCTCGGATGAAAGCGTCTCTCACAGATGAACTCCTGTTTTCGTCGGCGGAAACCGATTTGAAGTTGCAGTCATTGGCTAGTTGTTGAAGAATTTGCAAGTACTCATCGAGGGTTTCCTCGGGCTTTTGGTGACGGGTGGACAACAGGTGGCGAGCGCATACCTCGTTTGGCTTCTTGACGTAGGTGGCCTCTAAGGCTGCCATGGCATTCTCATAAGTAGAGCAGTCTTGAATGATATCAGCGACATCGGGGCCGATATGTATGAATAGAACCTCCAATTTATTGGGGTTGTGTTCGGCGATAGTACTCAAGAAATATTTGAATCCGCGCGACCATAATTTCCATAGTTTCCCAGCTTGGGGAGAATTCGGAGAAGTAATAAATTTATCCGGGCGAATCACCTTCTCCATGACATAGTAAGATTACTGGATGAATATTTGCTTGCTGTATCTGAAAGGCCGACTGAATGGCTGATTGAAATGTTGAATAAATTGTGGTGCCGCGTTTGTTAGCGGGCTAAAGATAAAGTAAAGGCCAATTTGAGGCTTTATTCAACATAAACATAGCATAGATCTGAAACACAGAAAACAATAATTAGTAAAGACTTGTTACACAGAAAACAATAATTAGTAAAGACTCATTACAATCAGCTTAGTCATCATATCGCCTTGGGACAACAATGGTTCTTCCTCTTCTAGATATCATTCAGTCTTTATTTGAACGTAACCAATGCAGTCATGTCCTTTTTGCTGCGGTTCCTTGACATCAGCATTCGGCTTGCTACTTGCGCTTTGATGTAGCCTTCTCGCCTCTCGTGACTGTAAACTTGACTAGCTGCTTCTGTGACCATTTTCACACATCTCTCCACACTCTGAGTGCGAGAAGGCCACTTTGGCACTTGCATTGGGGCCTCTTTAAGTTGTGTTAAATCTTTGTTTGTTATACATGTTGTCAGTGGTGGCTCCAAAACTTCCGAACTCAAGTTAACTAATTCTGACAATTTCGTGGCATTGACGTTTATCGGAGGTACCTTCCTTGTCTGAACAGAGCAGTCTCCCAGCTGGTCATCATCTAGTGATGTTCCTCTAAGCTTTAGAATGATTTCCACAGCTCAGTTCGCTCTTTGGTACATTGGCTGCAGAGTATTGCTTGCAAAACTGCCTCTGCCTAGCATACCAAGCGGACCTTCTTACCACAGGTAACACGATGTCCACCACTACTTTCCTTTGGGTTCTCAGTAGCTGTAATCGAAACAAGATGTGGTTGGCCCCTCCATCCACATTGGATTAAGTTTTACATTGAACCAATGAGGAAGATAAAACGCAATAATAAATTCAACAATCAACATCAAATTCTGTAGCATTTTGTCCTTCAGTGCATGTTTGGAAACCCAAATCCTGCAGAAACGAATCGCTGTAGTTAACCAACGACTGACTTACGGGTCAAATCTCCAAAAGAGCCAGATTTTGAGGCAACTCTCCTGATCTGATTGCTTGAACAATACGATAAGCGTAAGATTGATCCGTGCTGAGGTCTTTGATAACTTCTTCAGACAACACTGGAAGGGAAGGGCCTACTTCGACCTTTGGAAATTTTTGTATTTATTTCTAATTCCGTTGCTTCATCTAGCATGTTGCCAAGGGGGCCTGACCACTTGTTGTTGCTCTTTGCAGGACCATCAAGTTCCTGGATGAGACGACGAAGAGGTAGTTCCCCTGTATGCAAATCACATACAATCCAAACAAGCCTTCTTCCAAGTTTTTTCTCTAAATGCGTCATAACACCGCCCTGCCATCCAGTGTTCACCGCAGTTGTCTCTCCACCAACGGCCTGCAGTGAACTGTCAAGTCTTCTTTCTTGAAGCCAACATATTATTTAATCAGCAATTGCCTCTGCATGTTTCTTGCCTTCTACTTCTGCTTCAGGAACAAAGTGAAACAAATAGCGGCCACCAGGTTCGTAACACACAGAGTAGTGTTCTTCTTTGATGAGACCGGGAAACTTTCTGTCCAATCCCTCTACCTCTAGGAGAACTTTTGTGTCATCTCTTCTTCCATCAAACAAAAGGCAAGAGAGACCTTCCTCCTTCAAATCTTTTTCATGCTGATCAGATATTTCCTTCATTATTTTTTCTTGTGCTCTTCTTATCTTATTATGATCTATCACTAAGGATGTATCCTCTCGGCTGATGAGGCCTGCATCTATCCAAGCGGCAGTGGCAATCTCTGCAGTCTCTCGTAGCCCTGTATGGTGGCGAATACTGGCAAGGGCAATGTTTGAGATGTCTTTAGTGTTGTATTTCATTCTCTTCGGCGAAGGTTCAGATGGCATTTTGGAGCTATCACCTGATGTTGCTTCTTTCTGTTCATCTGAAGACCTTTCAAAGAAGTGAGAAACCTCTTGATAGAGCTCTTCATCTCTTTGGGTGGCTTCTTCACTCTTCTTTTTCTTCCCTCTCTCGGATTTTCTCTTTTTTCTTAGCAATAACAATCTGTTTTTTGGTTTCTGAATAATCTACCGAACCAATCTGCATACTTCCTTGGCCTCCTGCCTTTGTTCTCTGCGCCTTTATGAAAGCCAGCTCCAAAACAGGGATCTTCTTCTCACGAGGACAGCGACAATCAATGTGAGGGTGAAGTTCTCTTCTGCATGAGGGAGAACAATTGGCTTCAGAACACAACTCTATGGGACACTGGCAGTTAAAAATGTCAAGAAGAGTATCAAGGGTGTGCAGAAATTTATTTTTCTTTGCTAGTTTTCCTTTACCAAGTGATGTCTCAACTGCTTTGTGCCACAGCTTTGTTAATTTTAGCTCAATAGTTCTATACTGATTGAGTACAGGTGGTTTGAATAACACATTAGCTTTTTTCCACTGATGCAGAAGAAGGGGAATCATGTCTCTTATGAGCTCTTTCTCTGTGTAGTTCCTTCTATCCTTTGTATTTTGTTCACGAAGGAGTAACCCTAGTCTCAGCATGTCTCTCACTGTTGGTAGTTCTGATATGGGAAGCTCCTTGCCTGTATCGACTAACAGGCTCAAGTGGCATGACGACTGACCTCTTGTCTTCAATTTTGGCATCTTAGGAATATCTGAAAAGAAAGAAAAACATTTAAGTATTTTATATCAATTACGATGTTTCAAAGTTTAGTCATTCGATGTTCTAAAATTCAATAAAAAAATATTTCATGGGATTACAACATAATTAGACAGAAGAATATGATAACAATAAATAATTGTAATAATCAATAATCCATACTTACAGTTAAACTGTAGTATTCGTCTAGTAGAATAACTATGAAGTAGGTACAAGAGCAATAACAGCAAACCACCGTCTATGACATCTAAGAGGCAACTGAGGACTGAGAGTGAGGGACAGTTCTATTCATGTTGTGACTTGTACATTGTACAACAACTATATGACCTTGAAAACACTCCATATGCGATCAGTGGGATAATTCTGTAACAGATGAATAGTTAATCAATTTATGTCCTATTATTCAGTAAAAAGAGTTAATTTCTGAAACTTTAAGGTAAAATTGATGTAGGTAAGGGTTATTTTATTTAATTTTGGTGGGCCAATTTCAAGTTTTGACATGAAAAGACTATATTTTCACTACCAAAATTGATTTGAAAAAAGTTGACAAAATTGACACACCCTAGTACCTATACCTACAGAATGGGTTCACTTGTTGGAGTTTTTGGAATCCACTCCAGTATCTGCGGTACAAATAGAGCAGTGGACAAAATCAGACTCTATTCTGTCTAAGGTCATCCATTACTGCTCAGTTGGTTGGTCTACTAAGGTTGAAAGTGAATTACAGCCTTTTCACCAACGTCAGTCTGGCCTCTCGATTCAAAATGACTGTCTCTTATGGGGCCCACAGTGTGATAATTCCAAATGAAGGCAGGTCGAATTTAGTGAAGGAACTTCACGCTGAACACATGGGTGCAACAAAAATGAAAGAGCTGGCGAGAGCTTATTTCTGGTGGCCCGGGTTAGATGGAGAACTCGAATCATTGGTTTGTTCCTGTCAAAGCTGCCTAGAGAACACAGATCTCCCAAGGAAAAGTCCACTTCATCCTTGGGAATGGCCTACTATACCGTGGCATAGGATCCATGTTGACTATGCAGATTCTATAAATAATACTTATTTCCTAGTGATTGTGGACGCCTACTCTAAATGGGTGGAAAATTTTCCAACCACTTCCACGACTTCGGGTGTTACTATTCGCTTACTCCGTTCGGTTTTCGCTCGATGGGGTTTACCCGTAGTCCTGGTTTCCGACAATGGTACTTGTTTTACCAGGGAGGAATTTCGTTCTTTTGTCCACCTAAATGGCATTAGACATGTCCGGTCTAGTGTTTTCCACCCGTCTACTAACGGTCTCGCGGAAAACATGGTCCGCACTTTCAAGTCGGCCTTGCGTCATTGTCGTGGGGAAGAAATGCAAGTGGTGTTGGATAAATTTGTTTAAATATCGAATAACACATCACACCACGACGGGGGTGTCTCCCTCTAAACTTATGATTGGCCGGGGAATTCGTTCAGTTTTCGATTTGTTACGTCCAAACGAAACATTACAACGAGTTTTACGCCATCAGGAAAAACAGAAGTTGTACCACGACACTAAAAAAGGAAGAGTTATAGAAGCGCAACCTAATGATCCAGTTATGATTCGCAACTATGGGGCTGGACCAAAATGGGTTCCTGCAACTGTGCAGGAGAGAACGGGCCCTGTTTCCTTCAAGTGCCAACTAGAAGATGGTCATTCTATTAAACGGCATCAGGACCAGATATGGGAACGTGAATTGCAGAAGGACCAGAGTCTTCCGGAAGAGAGAACCGATCCTCCGGAAAATGGTTCAATTCTCCCGCCTATGCAGGTTGCACCTAATCCTACTGCATCAACCCCGCTCCGCAGGTCGTCTAGGGTCCTTCATCCCTCTGACAGACTAAACTTTTAGGGGAGGAGTGAGGTGACGTGTGTGTATATATATATGTATGTAGCCTAAAGTCACTAAAATGGAAATATCACAATCTAAGCTGAATGGCAACACGAGGGCATAAACGAACCAACGCGGGTGTTCGTATTGTTTTGGGCTAGCCTAGAGATGCTTTTTCCTATCTAACCTAATCGTTGGTGCTGAGTGTAATTAGGTGGTGTTTCTAAGGTGACAAATGGGGTAGAAAGTTATCAGTACTTAAGATAGTTAGGGGTAATGTCTATAGCTTCTAAATTAGTAGTGTGTGTTAGGTAGGCTGTTTGTGAGACGCAGGAATCTATGGTAGGCCCCAAAAGGAATATCAAATTCAACGCACCGTAAGTGCCTTTGTTGTTGTTTAGGACCCTAATAACCTAACGGGGTGTCTAACCCAACGCTATTACAGATAAAATCACATTCTATTCATATAGACACGTTCCTTCAAGGATATCCATATTTTGGGTCTTATTTCCATAAACAATGAATATACGGTAAAATTACTTGATCATTTCGTATCACAGTTTGCATTATAAAATATGGAGTCGCTTTTCACTTTTCCACAGTAACATACAGTATATACATACATAATTTGTGTGTACAAAGATACTCGTCACTTTCCCCAAAAATATGGCTACAGATTATGAATTGTCCAATCAGGGACCAAGTTGCATTTCTTCCAACGGCTGACCAATCAAAGGAAGGAAAATATTTCGATCAGAAATCCAGTACTATATATAAATGTCGATGCTGCAATTGACAACCATTAAACTAAAATAAGAAAAGTAAAGTTAAAAGTAATTCTCCCTCAAAAATTTATTTCAGGTATCACAAATCATACATACTCGTATAAAAAATAAACTTAGATCCTTAGCATTGTAAACAGGATGACGATATATATGCAGGGCCGGATTAAGACCTTTAGAGGCCCTAAGCACTTAAAAGATTTTGGTGCCCCATATATATGTAATTCAAAATATAAACAAAAATAAACCATAAAATAAAATTTTATTTTTTGAAATGAAACAAAACTTACAGTAAGATGGAAAATAATGTTTATTTTTGTATACTTCCACTTCATTTATATTTGAAAAGTTTTCTCCTACTTTTTTTAATTGCAAAGTCTTTGATCAGATCCTCAAAACTAATCTTACGTAACACATCTGCTTCTATACTTAGTAGAGATAAGGCATCCAGCCTGCCTTGTTGCATAGTTGTTCTGTTGGTATTTTTAATATACTTCAACTGAGAAAATGAACGCTCAGCTGAGCAATTTGTGACCATTAATGTTAAAAATATACGAAAGGCAATTTCTACATTTGGGAAGGCACACTCAATATTGTCTTCTACAATTATTTTATAAAGTTCAGCATGACTGAATCTTGTTTTTACATTTTTTTTTGCACTGAACTTATGGCACACATATGAGTGAAACTGCTGAAGCTCAGCAGAGAAATTAGTGTTCAAGTCCTCTGGGTAAGCATCAATCATCTTTTTACAACCCTGAGAATACCTTTCAATTTCAGTAGATGATGAAGTGGTGACATTATGTGGCACATCACTTAGAAAAGAAAATCTCTGCTATTTCTTTGTATATCTCTCCTCTTCTTCTCATCTCAGTTTCAAGTTTGTCAACAATTGTGTAAAAGGTGGTGATAAGAAATTTATCTCTGGCATTCAGATATACTTCTGGTGCATCTCCGTCATTGGGTACCTTCTTTCTGATACGTTTGCGAGTTTGAGCTGCCTTGTAATCAACATCTGGTAGCATTTCCTTTGTAGCTGCTTCATATCTTTCAAATTCATCTCGTGAAGTGCACAGTTGGTCAGCTAATGATCCATACAGATCTGCACATGTTTTTAAGTTCACATCCTTATTCTGTAGAACTTTGCTTACTCTATGAAAATTTTGCAAAATCTCATCCCAAAAATTCAACATAAAAACGAATTCTAGCTCTTGCATCTTATTTGCAATATTATTTGCTTCTCTTCTAGTGTCTCCCTTTTGTGACTGGTCTTCAGCTATACATTCTAACGCTTCTAAAATTTTAAGGAAAGATTTCAAAATTGCTGCTGTTGCCATAGCATGTGCCTCCCATCTGGTATCAGAGAGGGATTTTAAGACACTTTCATTTCCAATACAACCTTTAAGAATTTCCCACCTGCTGGTTGAGGCTAAAAAAAAGGTATAGAGCAACTGCACTGTAGAGAAGAAATTAACCGCCTCTTGACAGCAGTCAACAGCACTTCGGCCTACCAGATTTAGTGAATGGGCTGCACAGGGCACATATATAGCAAACTTGTTTGTTTCTAAAATTTTTTGCTGCATCCCCTTATAACGCCCAGACATGTTGGCAGCGTTGTCGTAAGATTGACCCCTACATTTTGAAAAGTTTAGCTTACAAACTTCACGTAAGTACTGCAACACCTGATTTGCCATTTCCTCACCAGTATGGCTTTTCATTTTCAGAAAGGTTAAAAAGCGTTCAATAGGCTGTCCATCTTTTAAGTACAACACTTAACTGATCGATATGTGATAGATCTGG
Organism: Bathynomus jamesi; assembly: GCA_023014485.1. Lineage (NCBI taxonomy): Eukaryota > Metazoa > Arthropoda > Malacostraca > Isopoda > Cirolanidae > Bathynomus > Bathynomus jamesi. Next base: position 404,982 of record JAJOZX010000397.1, on the reverse strand, counting down.
TGTTGAATCAACTGACAAACTAAAATAACCAGAAGATTTTACTTCGTCAACAATGAGTGCGTGGACCTTTTGAGCCATTAGTTGAATGAGTTCCTCACAGGTGGTTTTGGACAGGTAAGAAGGATTTCCTTTGCCAGAATTTCCATATTTCAAAATGTGACCTGCTAAAAATGGATCAAACCGGCTTATGAGCTCAAGCAGCCCTAAAAAATTCCCATTCTGCAATGATCCAAATCTTTCTTCTGTTCCTCGAAAAGACAAGCCACGTTCAGCTAACGTACAAATAACAGCTATGACACGCCTCAAGACATGTTCCCAGTAATCACACTCTTCCTGAATTTGTTTTTCCAACTGTTGTCCCAACCCCGCACCTTGTCTGCGAGTTAAGTATGTTAGCATAGAGTCTCGGTGAGTAGTGCTTTTTTCATGATGATCAATTACAATAGTATTTCGCCAGTCACTGAACCCTTCTCTTATAACAAAATGTGAGACATTTTTAGGAGCAAACAGTTTACAAACATAACAGTAAACTGATCCTGTTGATGGTGAATACAATAACCACTCTCTCTTGTATTTCTCACCATTGGCTTTTGTCCCAACGAAAAGTTTTTGTGAACAGTATCTTGCTGGTTTGCCACTACTGAAATGCCGGTAAGACTTGTCAAATGGCCCATTGTGGTGTTGACAGTCACTGGGTCCACAAGCAATCCAATAAGCCACATCATCAGCAGAGAAATCAAGCCACAACCCTGGATCTTTTGCTATATTTACTTCATCTTCTGCAGACTGATTCATTTCACCACCATCACCATGGTCCACTAAACTTTCATTTTCAGCAATTATTTCAACCCCAGAATGTCTTGTAAAGCAACTTGAATCAACATTTGCAGTAGAGGTATCAAGAGAATTTACAGGCAAAGTGAGATCAGTAGTGAGACATGTGGTAGATGAACCTGCTTGTGACACCTCGGTGATTCCAACGTCATCATATTTTGATTTTGAAGTGATCAAAGTGGTATTTGTGTCCACTTCTGATGACGGAGATTGGTTTTGATTCAGAATCGGTATATCATGTTGACGTTGTGGTCGTGGAACTTGTGTGAAGAAATCAGTCAGCTTTGCAGTCTTGGACTCTAAATCCAAAGTCTTCTCTTGTTTCTCTTTTGATAGTTTTCGCTTTTGTGCACCACTTAACTGAACACGTTTCATCTTGGTTCTTGGGGTCTGTAAAATACAGAAATAAAAAGAATATTTTATTTGTATATTATGTGGCAATCAACACAGTTACACATATCACAATCTTGGCTTTGTTCTTTTATTCTCAGAAAGACAAAATGGGAACCGTACACAACCAAAGTGGCAATTTAAATATAAGTGGCAATTAAATATAACTCAACCGAAATATCAACTCGAAATGTTGAATACAAATCAAATCGAAAGAAGGAACCAAAAGAAGGAACCGAAAGAAGGAACCGAAACCTATAAAATAAAAATACTTAACATTAGAATTAATAATACGCAATCTATAAAAATATCAATATTAACATTTCACTATTAACGAGCCACATTTTATATTTACATTTATTTATTTATTTAAAACACAATATTTAATTATAGGAAATATGAACATTTGCTTAGGGCCTAAATTGTCCTAACTACGTTTGATGTTATATATACATTACAAATTATTCACTCTGGTTATTACAATCTAAATTCTTTTATACTGTTATGACAATAGATAAATAAATTATAAAATAAAGATACGTGTATGATAAAATATTGTTATATATACAAATAAAGTACACTTCATAGACTTACCCTAGAGAAGAAGAGAGAGCAACAGATAAACTTCTTCAACGCTAATTAACTTAGGTCAGTATATCTTATTATTATAATGGCCGTGATAAACATCACTTGATACAACAGCAATATAGAGAGTTTATAGTTTCTTTTATTTTAATATTAATTTATATTACAATTCTATAAACCTAAATCTTTCTGTAAAACAATACCAAATGATTATGTAAAATATATATTTAATATTATATGCACAAATCACACGTTCAGAATAACTTCCTATAGCACACGAAAATATTTAATCTATATGTATTTTTAATATGGCGCTCAAAGATTTGATATAAACAAAATAATAACGCAAAGCGTAAAGTGTGTGATTACAACGAAATATATTTATTCTCTCAAAAGGGTTGTTGTTCACTACAAATTCAAACAATGAAAAAAAATAAATACTATATATGAATATATATAATTCAGTTTTCAACAGCTTATAGGCTATAAGCCGCGATTATAATAGTATAATAAATCCATGGTAAATCCGACAATGGAAAATTTCTGTGGTGCCCCCCTTCCCTTGATGCCCTAAGCACGGGCTTATTTTGCTTAATGGTTAATCCGGCCCTGTATATATGTTAGCGGCAGTAAGCGAAATAAGGCATTAAAATAATCCCAAGGCAATAAGCTGAAAGCTAAGAATGCATATAGCATTAGTTACAATGTTCACTCTCTGTTTAAGTTATATTATGTTAGGTTATATTTATTATTTTATAGATATATAAATAACCATTATACTTATGATTATATGCATTCTTAGCTTTCAGCTTATTGCCTAGGAATTAAGCTTAATGCCGGATTTCGCTTATTGCCGCTAACATATGTACAGATAACCATAGAAGTCAGCATGAAAGCTACCACCCTCTTTGAATGAACAGATGATGTAAGTTAACTTCCAGTAAATGGAAAATAGAAATCAACTCTCATCGAATTGCATATAACAAAGATTACATTTGACTAGAGAAAGATTTAATCTTATTATACAGGGTGTTCTAAAATTAGCTAGTAAACTTTTATATGAACGCATTATCTTACCTAAAATTATGCGATATTTAACAATTTCCTGGCAGATCAGTGCCGTTAAGCGACGTTGGGTATGTTTAATTGTTGGACTGGTGACCATCCTCTTCATTTAGGAAATACAGAGTTCGGATCCTGCGAAAAGCTGAGGTCCATTAGGTCACACAAGGGCGGATCCGGGTATTTCAGTAAAGGGGTTCCAAATAAAAAAGGGCACCCCCTAAAATAAAAAGGGCACAGTACTAAAAATTCTTCCTTAAAACAGACCACCAATGAGCGAGTATAAAATCATTGTATTGTTTTATTAGATCAGTCTCATTCAAATAGGATACAAAATAAAAATCTAATTTGAGTACAAGAGTTATCACAGAAACATTTTCAAGCAATTACAAATGTGTTGCCAATTAAAAGAACTATCAGAATAAGATGAAGATAAAAATAGTGATATGGTTGCACCAGTACTGAGGGCACCTATGAAAACCATTACAACTACAAATTGAAAAGTACAGTGTATACGGATAAAGACTCAAAATAGAATTTGAATAAAGGAAAATAACCATGATCTAATTACAAACGCAAAATTTGTTTTCAGAGGCATACACATCATTCAAATAAGGCACTTGCATTTGAAAAAAGGGCACATGCAAGAAGTTGAGGGGGGGGGGGGTAGACGACGCTCCCTCCCCAAGATCTGTCTTGTCACGTGACTTTTGTCATTATGAAGGAAGTTATTATAATCAAATATTATCACATTGGCAGCTGTGATAATTAGTTTTGTAGAAATTAAAATTATCGCACTTAACTTATGACAGTATATTGTAAGCTATTTAAAAATGCATAACATATTATACAAAAAAAAAAAAAAAAAAAAAAAAATTATATATATATATATATCAGGTTGTAACAAATTCTGCTTGATTAGAAAACGGACGATAGATAATAGAATAACCAAGATAATGTGAAATAGTTTTAGAAATGTTGCAAAATACACGCGGCAACAGGTTTGCACATGTTTTTATCACAATACAGAATGACTTAGGCTCGTGTAGGATTAGGCTAATCAATATTTTCTCTGGTGTTTTTCATACAGATAGAACGCCACCCCTACAATATTACAGTAATTGAAAAAACATCGAGCCCACGAAAGAGCATATTCGACATGTGATGCTGTATGAGTTCCATAAAGATCTAACGCTAGTGAATCTGCAAAAAACATTCAAAGAGTTTATGGAAATGATGATGTGAGCGAATGGATGTATAGGAGATGGTTTGAGAAGTTCAGAAATGGAGACCAGTCTGAAAGATTATCAACGAACAGGACGACCAAATGAGTTAGATGAAGAGTTGCTAAAAGCAACAGTGGAGGAAAACTCAACAGTAACTGTAAGAGAACTTGGCCTGCAACTCGGCGTTAGCCATATGACCATTCATCGTCATTTGAAGCCGTTAGGAAAAGTAGTGAAGGTTGGAAAATGGGTTCCGCATGATTTGTCACGAACGAATCTTCAACATCGAATCAATATTTGGACATCACTGCATTCTTGGTAACTGCAGGCACCGTTTTTGAATCTGATCGTCACTGGGGATGAAAAATGGGTCCTCTATAACAATATTAAGCGTCGACATCAGTGGCTTAGCCGTGAAACAAAGCCTGAACCTCAGCCAAGGAATGGACACCATCCGAAGAAAATTTCGCTATGCGTTTGGTGGGATATGCAAGAAATTATTCATTTTGAGCTTCTGCCAGATAACCAAACAATCTCAGCTGAAGTCTACTGCCAACAACTCCAACGACTGAAGATGGCATTACAAGAAAAACGTCCTGCATTAATTAATCGCAGTGGTGTTCTATTTCACCAGGGTAACGCGCACCCTCACACTGCTCGAATCACCACTGCCCAATTGGAGGCATTTGGTTGGGAAAAAATGCCTCATCCACCTTATTCCCCGGACATCGCACCTTCAAACTACCATTTATTCAGAAGTCTGCAACACCACCTGGATGGACAAAAGTTGCAATCCAGGGAAGCTATCGAAAACGCAGTGATCGCTTTTTTTTAACTCAAAACCAAGCGATTTCTTCGAACGTGGCATAAAAATCTTTTCGACAGGTGGGAGGAGGTTATAGAAAAAGAAGGGAATTATATTGATGATTAATTTGTCATTATGTTATTTAATTTTTGTTGTGAATAAATTAAAAATTCGAGTAAATTTGTCCTTATAAGTCATTTAATTTTTGTTTTGTATGAACTAAAAAATCGAGCAGAATATGTTACAACCTTATATATATATATATATATATATATATATATATATATATATATATATATATACATATATATACACACACACACATAAACTAGAAGAAACGCAAAGGCATTTCACAGCCAAGATTGATGGCTGCAAAGAACTCAACTACTGGGAAAGACTACGTAAACTAAATCTGTACTCACTGGAAAGAAGAAGAGAGAGGTACATCATAATCTACATATGGAAAATGATCGAAAAACTGGTACCAAACCTAAAACTAAACCCAATTACCATTCAAACAACACTGGAAAATAGGAAAGGCAGAATGTGTAGTGTTCCCAAATTAAAAGCACGACAAGGGACCTCCTCAACCCTGAAGGAAAATAGCTTGGTTGTCAGGGGTCCAAGACTTTTCAACCAGCTTCCTAAGGACCTCAGAAACGTAACGGGGGTCAAAGTTGAAGTCTTCAAGAAAAGACTGGATGCCTGGCTCAGGACAGTACCAGATGAGCCGGGCGTGCCTGGCTATGTACGGTGGAGAGCGCAAGAAAGCAACTCGCTCCTCCACCAGGCCAGACCTAGAGGCGGGGCCACCAGCTTGACCTCCGTGTGAAGAGAGACCAACACACGAAACATAAGGTAAGGTAAGGTTCATATATATATATATATATATAGGGCGTCCCAAAAAAATGTATACACACTTTAACAGCTGATAGCTCAATTGATGTTTCTTTCCAAGTTAAACCCATTAGAATTAATAATGGCAGTCAGACTAAGCTTTGAACAAAGGAAATTCATTCTAAAATGCTACTGGAAGTGTGAAAACGCAGTTGAAGTGCAAAGACAGTTTAGGAGGGAGTTTCAAACAGATCCACCAACGCGACTTACCATCACTCGAATTAGAGATAAGTTTGAAGCCGATGGAACTGTTCAGAATGTCCACAAGAAGCGTTCCGGAAGACCACGGACATCGACAAGCCCCACAAAGCAAGAAAGAGTACTGGAAACGTATCACCAAAGTCCAAGAAAATCTGTGCGGCAAGCGAGTCGTGAGGTAGGAATTTCAGAATCGTCTGTCCAACGCATTTTGAAGCGCTGTCAATGGAAAAGTTACATTCCAAGATTAGTCCATGCTATTAATGAAGATGATCCGGACCGAAGAGTGGAGTATTGCGAGTGGTACATGGCACGATGTGGATGTGGATTGGACGAAGGGGTTTCGTAGAATACCCTCCGCGTTCACCAGACCTCACACCACTAGACTTTTTTTTATGGGGATACTTAAAAGACAAAGTCTACGCTATAAAACCTGCAACAGTCGCTGAATTGAGAGCAGCCATTGAACGAGAATGCACACAAATACCAAACGAAATGTTTCGTGATGTTTGCGATTCCATTGCTTCGCGTTATCAGCAGTGCCTGGACCAGAACGGACGTCAGTTTGAAAACAGGCGTTGACAAAACAATTAAATAATGTCTGTAGATTCTATTACATTTTGAAAATGAAATGTATTTTAATAAACACTGCCTTTATAAGTATTTGAAGTGTGTATACATTTTTTTGGGACGCCCTATATATATATATATATATAATATATATATATATATATATATATACACACACACACATATATATATATACACACACACACACATATACATACATATACATACACACGAGGGTAATTCAATAAGTATCCACACTTTTTATTTTCCCATCTGCTAGATTATAACCACCACTTCTCAACATAGTCTCCCTGTTTCTCAATACACTTAGTCCAGCGATCTACAAGCTTCCTAATGCTATCACAAAAGAATGTTTTTGGCTGTGTGCGTAGCCAGTCATTCACCACCTCCTTCAGGTCATCATCGCCTTGGAATCGCTGACTTCTCAAAGCGCCTTTTAGTGGTCCAAACAGGTAAAAATCCGAAGGTGCCAGGTCTGGACTGTAGGTTGGATAGTCGAGAACTTTAAATTTAAGTGTTTGAAGGCATTTTCTCGTCTGTGCAGCGGTATGAGGGCGCGCATTGTCGTGTAACAGAATAACACCTTCCGACAATCTCCCTCTCCGTTTTGTGCGAATTGCTTGCTTTAACTCATTCCGAAGGATGTCAGAATATGATGCACTTATTATTGTAGTTCTACGCTCTAGATAATGTTCAAGGTTATCATTATCATTATTTGTATTCTGACATGCTTCGAAATGAGTTAAAGTAAGCAATTCGCACAAAACAGAGAGGGAGATTGTCGGAAGGTGTTATTCTGTTACACGACAATGCGCGCCCTCATACCGCTGCACAGACTATAAAATGCCTTCAAGAACTTAATTTGAAGTTCTCGACCATCCAGCCTACAGTCCAGATCTGGCACCTTCAGATTTTTATCTGTTTGAACCACTAAAAGACGCTTTGAGAGGTCAGCAATTCCAAGGCGATGATGACCTGAAGGAGGCAGTGCATGACTGGTTACGTACATAGCCAAAAACATTCTTTTGTGATGGCATTAGAAAGCTTGTAGATCGCTGGACTAAGTGCATTAAGAAACAGTGAGACTATGTTGAGAAGTTGTGTTTATAATCTATCAGATGTGAAAATAAAATTGTGAAAATAAAAAGTGCGGATACTTATTGAATTACCCTCATATATTTAGGGTGGTCCAGAAAATAAAATTTTGTAATTTTTTACCTCCACATGGCTGCTCCTGTTCCTATATCTATCAAACATTTCCATGCCAAATTTCAGCCTAATTGAATGATATTTACTGGTCGCTATAAATTTCATTTTACTACTCATTTTCTAGTAGATTGATCTTCTGCGCTAAAAAATGAAAAAACAAGGACAAATACTACTTTATTTGTTTGAAAACAGATTCAATCTCAAAGAAAACAGCTTATTTTTTTAGAAAACAGAATAACTCAAAGAAAACAGATTAATTTTTAAAGAACAAAAATTACATTTATCATTCGTTTATAATATTCATCATTACTTAGATTAACGCTTCATCACTGACTCCTTCGAAGACGATGAGTAGCCTTGGCGATGTTTTGCTACTAATCGGAGGATGAATTGTTTTTGTTCTTCATCCTTCGTCAAAGATGTATTATATGCCTTGATAAGGGCGATACCCCTCTCCGCGAATCACTGACAACTTTTAGGTTGATCGCTATGCGTTGAAACTCTTGAAAGCAATCATCCTTCGTCCAGGAATTGGGATCGATCCTCAGGAAGGTATCCTCTGCTGCCTTCCTTCTTTCTTTAACAGAGTGAAGATTCCCAGGGTCCTTTTGGTGACAATTTCATACAAATTCAAATCTTCAATGTTTCCTTCAAGCTTCACTCGACGAGTAACAGTGGTATTCTCGTTACGTTTGAGGTTTACGACCATATTCCATTTGATCTCGGCATCGACTCTAGGATCGAAGAATGCAAGGCCGATGAGATGGTCTCCAAGATAGCACAGGTGCCGTTGAAGAGCTGTGGATGCTGCTTTGGAAATGGTCTGATTTGGGTACTTTTGCAAGATTTTAAGAAGCAGAATATCGTTGAAAGGAGCGTTGATTCCGACGGGGCCTCGTTCCAAAAACGTTCGTAGTCCAAGGCGATAAACAGAGAGAGCTCGGTGATATTCTCAGTCTCACGTGCTGTCAGCTGTAGTTGATGCTTGAACAGATAAATTTTGAGGACGTAGATGGCCTTGGCCATCCAGCGTGCATGGTGAGTTGGTTCTGGATCGCGGACCTTCACTTCTTTCTCATCACGGCACCCGAGGAAGGTGAGGCAGAGTCGTATCAATTCCTCGTAGTCATCACGCGATTGTTTAGACTCCAGTACCTTTGTGAAGTACTGGATCATTTCCTCTCGAAACTGGAACATCTTTGGATCTCTGAATAGGTTGTTTGAAGCCTTCATGAAGGAATCCTTCTGAAGTGATGGCCATTTTTTTCTGAAAACGTTTAGAGAGTCATTTCGGGGGCACCTGTGGGTCCAAGAAGTGCGTTGCAGGTGTTTGACAAGACGACTTTAAGGATATGATGTCGACAAGCGATCCATTCAAGTTCCTCCCTACTGCTTTTTCAATCATGGTACAGGCTCCCCTGTGAAGGCCAGTATTAGACGCAGTTGTGTCAAATACGAGACCTTGGATCTCACTGCGAAGATTCCAGTCATCAATCGTCGAAATGCAATCCTTGGCCTGTTCTTCTCCTGTAGCTCGTTGTATTTTTGGCACGGCTAGGAGCTTTTCCATCCCATTTCTCGTAACGATTACCGCGGTTCGTTCGGCTGTTTGCGCCGCCGATGTCGGGAAGTAGTTTCCCATCCCAGTGAAGAAGAAGAAGGGGTCCTTCGACAGAAAACGAAGCTTGATCCTCTTTGGCTGCTGCCTGCCTTGCTTGCCTTCTTGAACGACGGATGGAGCTGCGTAAAAGAGTCATTGTAGAAATATCATAGCCCAGGGCTTGAGCGACTGATCCACCAACGAAGACTGCTCTTCGATCGGGAAGGTTGACGTGATCAAGAGCAGCAACCAAATCTGGTGATGTGAAGATATTGTTTCGTTTCGGAGGATGAGTGTGTACATCTGCTCTTCCGGGCGAAGTCGACGGACGATAATCACCGTCTTCAGCGTTGAATTCTTCAGAGGATGAAGTGGATGTGCTGGATGATGGAAGAGCAGCAACTCCAGCCTTGAATGCAGTCTCTCTTTCTTTGTACCTTAAGGTAGTTGACAATTTGTTTGTTGGTAGAAGAAACAACACTTGTCATTGTTGGAGACCCCTCACTTTTTTAAATCAAATTGTGTAGTGAGTGAGATCTTGTGCTCCGATTATCATCCTCTATCAAATTTCAATTCCTCTTTTTAGCCATTCCAGTGACTTATCTTTGTACGAGATATATGTACTTATATATGTACTTGTGTATGTACTTATCTTTGTCCATGCAACGCTCATTGATACAAGTTAATCCTGAGCTCTCTTTTCTTGATGGTTACTGTTCCCCTTAATGCCTCAATTTGTACTTCACCATTTGCTACTGATGCTTTAATATCCTCTAGATAGTTCTTTAAGTTTTTTTGTTATTCCTACAGCTGCAGTTCTGACAGGTATTATATCTAATGCATAGGGACTCCAGTCGTTCTTGATACTGGTTCTTCATACAGGTTGATATTTTCTCTCTCTCTCATTAATTCCATAATTATTTGGAACACTTGCATCTATTACCAAAGGTGTTTTTTTGTTTTTATTGCTGTTTTCTGTGTTTTCCTGTGGGTATGATGGTGTCATGGAAAATGGTAATTTCTTCATTTCCAATGACTGCTTGTGGGTTATGATCCCACCTTTTCCCTTTTGGTGATTGGGATCTGGGGCTTTTTGCATAGGCACCAATGGATAAGCCTACATATCTTGTTATGTCTGCGTAATATCCATCTTCCACAAGTGTTTGTACGCCAACAGTAGGTGCTCCATACTCTCTTCTTCCTGTCAGCAGAACTGGTATTTATCGTTGAATGAAATACCAGCCATCTTCTTAAATCCATTTGTGTACAGGAATACCTCAAAGTTCGTCGTTTCGAATTTCGTCGCTAATCTTTTACTACCTCTAGCTTCGCAATCCATCGTCCATATTCGCAGATTCATCTTTTTTTGAAAAATGTAAAAAAAAAAAAAATGATTGAAATTGACGAAATTCAACTGTTTACCAACACAATCTATTACATAGTTTGCCGAAAAATGAGTAGAATTTGATTACTTAATCTGTTTAATAACATAATACAGTAAAATGTTTTCTCATTGAAACATGTTATAATCTACCTCGAATCTCGTCTTTTTGTATTTTGTCGTGTTATTCCGGAACGAATTAACGACGAATTTTGAGGTATTCCTGTATAGTGCTTCATCTTAAGCATCCATCACAATTTACTCTCCATCAAAACCTCAGGTGCCTCTATATAACCACTCAAACAATCTCTCCTTATCAATGTAATCTTTTTCTATTTCTGCTGCAAATTTGCCTCCTCTGGCACTTTGCCTCAACTGCTCTACTTTTTCACTTTGTTGATCTCCAGTAAACTCTTTCGTGCTATTACAGGTGATTGTCTTTTTGGTACTTATGTCACTTTGTGGATATTAGCTGGTGAAAAGCATTTTGCTAGTTGGGTGACTGAGGGTTTTGGCTATGATTCCTGTCATGATGTTTGTGCAAGAGGTTCTTCCATCTGTCTATTGTCACAATCTTCCACACAGCTATTTCCTTACTTTCAGCATGCAGCTTTAAGTCATCCATAAACAAATGGTTTATGGTCATAGTTGGATCTGTCTTCCCTCTGACAGGTTGCAGCCCCTATTGCTTCTTTTCAGAAGTTTGTTTAAGGGGTTCAGGGTGAGGCAATAAAACAGAGGTAACAAACTGTTACCCTGGAAAATACCTCTTTGGATATGGACATCCCCTAATTTGACTTCACTCTGTTCATGGGTTAGTGTTATATTCATTCTCCATTCTCCTGCTTAGAAAATGTATTGTCTTATTGTCTGTATTGTATAGCTTCATACGTTCTAAAATCCATGAATGGTGCACACTGTCAAAAACATTCTGATTTCTCCATCTTTTCTTACAATCTCCAATTATAGTTTGGTTGATTAGTGTTATTTTATTTATTTGTCGGGTTCAAAATCTCAGCTGAGCCGTGAATGGCCAAATTCTAAAGGGCAAGTTCTACCTAAAGCCCAAGTTAAGCTAAATTAAAACTTACGGATTTGAGATCCTATTAGGTCCTACCTCAGGGTAACCTCAGGGTTGCTTACTCGATGCGGGCCTACCTTAGACCTTAATTACATGAACTTAAAGTAAACAAAAAGGGTACTATTTGTGGTCTTCTTTCTGAACCTTGCAACAACAACGCAACCTGGACTATTGCACGATGCAACAATCATGTATCTAAACAACCAAACTGAATTGCAAGAGAGCTCTCTATCGGACCACACCTTTACGTACGACCTTCCACAAACGAGTAGAAAAGACGCGCAGCGTCCCAAAATGATGCCAACAGTGTGACCAAACAATGATGCCACAAGAGCTCAAAAATATTAGCTCTAAATTAAGTTAATTTTTCACTAACCTTACAATTATGAGATGGATATATATACACACCTTAACTTAATATATATACAAGCAATGCTGCATCAATCAGCTTAGTCATCGTATCGCCTTGGGACAACAATGGTTCTTCCTCTTCTAGATTTTCTAACACTCCCCACCGAAGAGGCATTGTTGTCATTACCTTCTGCAAGGTTAGCCAAGCCTTCTTCATGAGGCTGTAACTCAAATGTTTCATCTTGACTATCTGTGTTTTTGCTGATTTCTAAAGCATAGAGTTTTTGTATAGGTCTCTTAACTTTCCTCCTGAAGTCTTTACCAGTGCAGACCTAACTAAATTGTCTTTGCCAACAAACAACTCTTCAATTATGCCAAGCTTCCAGCATTGCCTTGGTCTTTCATCCCCAATCATTACCACTTCTCCCACCTTGATACAATTTGCATTGGAGCCCTTTACCTTGCCTGATGGGTAATAATTGAGTTCTGGCAAGTATTCCATCTGCCACCTCTTCCATAACTGATCTTGTAGCTCTTCAAGGTACCTGAACCGTCTGATTAACTCTCCTTGAGTGCTCTGGATGGGCTGCAAGTCTTCTGGCACACTGGGGTTTGATGTTAATCGTTTACCACAAAGAAAATGATTTGGTGTCAATGGCTCTGCATCCTGCCTACTGTTGTAAACAAAAGTGATAGGCCTACTGTTCACCATTGCTTCTACTTCACATAAAACAGTAGAGAATTCTTTTTTGCTCAAATGAGCATTAGCTAAAAGTTTCTTTAATGGACACTTTACACTTCTCACTAGCCTTTCCCAAAATCCACCCCACCATGGTGCTCTCTCAACAATAAACTCCCACTGTACCCCTTGGTGTGAAAAGTAGGATTGGAATCCTTCCTCTTTTAGCAAGGACCAAATTTCTTGGAGTTCCTTTGCAGCCTTTTTGAAGGTTTTTGCATTATCCGATATGATTTTATTTGGGAAACCCCTTCTGTTCACAAACCTTTTAAAGGCCAAAAGAAATACATCACTACTTAAGTTGCTTACCAACTCCAAATGGATTGCTCTGGTGGTAGCACAGGTGAAAAGACATATATAACCTTTGTTAGACTCCCCTCGCTCATACACATAGACTGGCCCTGCAAAGTCTACTCCCACTACATCAAATGGGGCAGTATAGACACACCATTCTCTTGGAAGTGGAGCCACCTTTTCATAATAAGGCTTTGCACTCCAAAGCTTGCAAACCACACATTTATGCAAGACCTTTTTCACTACTTGTCTAATTTTGAGAATCCAAAATTGTTGTCTAATCTCTATTATCACTTCTCTAACTCCAGCATGTAACAGCTTATGATGAGTATCCAGGATCAAAAGGTCCACAAAGTGCCCCCCAGAAGGTAGCAAAATTGGATGTCTTTTCTCCTCTGGAAGCCCAGAAAACTGTAGTCTACCTCCTACTCTCAATAAATCCTGATCCAAAAACACATCCAAACCCTTGAGCGCAGAATGTGTTGGTAGAACCTGTAATGGATGGCTGGTGAGCAATTCCCGCTCTTCACCAAATTTTTCCTTCTGCGCATATACCACCCAGTATTTCCTGGCTTGCTGAATCTCATTACTGTTCAGAATTCCTTCCCTTCTTGTTTCTCCCTTAATGTTGTTGGTAAATCTATATATCCATGCTGTCACTCTTAACAATCTTTTCAGACTGCTAATGTCCTCAAGCCTCAATATGGGGTCCTGCTGCATAACTTGACAACTGTTCACAGCGCATTTTCTCACCTCACTCACCCATGCTTCTTCAGCCTGGCATTCTCCTACAATAGGCTGATTAGAAGGCCAGTTTTCACTTCCAAGTTTTAGCCACTCTGGCCCATTCCACCACAAACTTGATTGTGAAAGATCTTTCACTAAAATTCCTCGTGTTGGTAAATCAGCGGGGTTTTGGATGCCTGGACAATGCTTCCATTGCTTGGGATCTGTGTGCGCTTGAATTTCCTCCATCCTATTGGCAACAAATGGTTTCCATTTCCTTGCCTGACTTCTTAACCAGTGCCAAACTATAGTGGAGTCTGTCCAATAATAGCTTGGAATTTCATAGAGGGCCAAAGACTTTCGCACTGTAATTGCAAGCCGACTAGCAATAACGGCACCCATCAATTCCAACCTTGGAACAGAAAGCCTTTTCAAAGGTGCTACTCTACTCTTTGCAGCAACCAACCTGCAACTTACTTCCTCTTGCAATGCGCCTCTTATATAAATACAAGTTGCATAGGCTTCCTCACTTGCATCACAAAAGATGTGCAGCTCCAAATTGTCTGGACTATTGTTCAACTCTCCAAAGTACCATCTTGGGATTTCAATGTCTCCAAGATGTGCCAATTCTTTGAACCAATATTTCCACCTTACCACCATATGATCAGGTAACTCTTGGTCCCAACCAAGTCCAATTTCCCAGAGGCTCTGAAACCAAATTTTTGACTTTATCACAAATGGAGCCAGGAATCCAAGAGGATCAAAGACCTTCGAAGCCAAACTAAGAGCTGTACGTTTTGTCCACCCACAGATACCTTACTGCATCTCTGTCCTCTGGTTTTAACTTTATCCGCAAAAAGGCTTGCTTCACATCTGCAGTCAATGCTACTCTACCAAACCTGAATCTCAGTAACAAGGAAACTAAATCTGCATTTAAATTTGGCCCAGCATCCAAACAGTCATTCAAGGACACACCACCTTTGTCCTTGGCTGAGCCATCAAAAACTACCCTCAGTTTGGTGGTAGTTTTGTCTGGCCGTACCACTGCATGGTGTGGCAGATAATGTGCCTCCTGGCTCACCAGCTCACCTTGCACCCTTTCAGCATAGCCCTCCCTTACATAACTTAGGATGGCCTCATCGTATTCAATTAACAACAACTCATTTTTTCTTAGCCTGTACAATGAAGTCTCCAACCTCCGATTAGCTAGCTGAAGGTTTGAACCGGGTTTGCAAGAATCCTTCCATGGTAGGCCAACTTCATAGCAACCATCTCTAAACCCAATCCCTTTTTCAAATTGCTCTAAAACATCATTGTTCACTGTACTTGCCTGGTTGTCCTTTATACCAATAGATTCAAGTTCCCAAAACGCTTTCAAATGCCTTTCCAGACCATGGCTGTTCTCCTCAATCTTAACAAAAAGAGCCTTAACTTCCATTTCATTGCAATAACTACCATGTAGCATCCAGCCTAGCTTACTTTCAATAGCTACCGGGCCTTGAGATGTACGGACAATATTACCAGTGATGAAGTCCCAATAATAGTCAGCTCCAATCAAAAGACTAATATCTTCTGTTCCCTCAAACTTATTATTGCCCACATTAATTCCTTTAACTTGCAATTCTTGGACACATGCCATATCTAAACAAGTAGTGACTGGAGCACAAAGTTCCTCAATCTCTACAGCTTGGACCTTGATACTAGTGGGACTTTGCGGTAACAACCCTTTAACCAGAACTTCTACCTTCTTAAATTTGGTTCAGTTTTGAACGGAACCCCCAAACCCAGAAATTCTTAAATTTTCCCTCTTAAGTTCTTTAAACTTCAATTTTCTGGAAATTCTGGTCTTAATAAAACTACACTGGCTACCACTATCAAACAACACTCTTACAGTAGCTTCTCCCTCATTCCCAATTAATAAGGCTGCAGTTGTTTGCAATAATCCCCCTTTACTTTTACTCCCTTGCATAGCAGTGGCATGTGCCACTGATGTCTCTACTTCTGGGGTAGGCCTACTAAGTGTGTTTTCACACAATAATGGCTGATGCCTACCATGACATTTTTTGCACAAAATTTTAAACTTACAAAACCTTGCTCTATGACCTTTCAAAAAACATTTAAAACATGCTGTGGATTTAGTTACCCTGTCCTTTCTCTCCTCAAAGGGTAAGGCCTCAGCCACCTCACATTTATATGACTTGTGGTTGCCTTCGCAAAATATGCATTCCTTGATTCCCTTTAATTTATTCTCAGAGGAGGCATGTAGAGCTGACACTGTACCTGGGCTATTCCTTTTTGTGGAAACTTTGGTGCTGTGCCTGCCTTTGTCCCCTTGTTTACCATCCCACTGTGCAAACTCAACTCCCTCTTGTCTTGCTAATTCTGTGCCTAAAAGACTTAACATCTGCTGAAGGGGGATGTACACATGTTCTGCAGAGTGTCCCCTACTTAATTCAAGCAAAATTGAGCTAGGCAATTTAGACTCCAGTGTAGGAACCAACATTATACCATACTTCTCCATTCCTACACCCAAGTTGTCCAGGGACCTAGTTCTAATTTCAAATTCATCATATAACTGCCGTAACTCCTTGACACTATTAGGATTATTAACAGGAGGTATAGCTAAAAGTGCACGGAGGTGGCTTTTAATTAAGATCTCTGGCTTACCAAACCGTTTCTTTAATATATCCCAAGCCACATTATAATTAGCCTCTGTTAATGCTAATCCTGCTATAGTCTTTGCTGCCTCCCCTTCCAAGAGGGACCGCAAATAATTAAACTTCTCCACGGCACTTAACACTTGACTAGAATGAACTGCTGATTGAAAACTGTCTGCCCATCCTTGCCATTCCTGAATACTCAGAAAATGTTTTGAGTACAAGCCTCGGTAATTGAACTACAGATCTGTTAACCTTAACTTCACAAGCATCATTTGTTGAGTGTTGTGTTTCATTATTAGACCTGGTCTCTAACTGTACTGAGCTGCTAAACTCTTTTGCTCGGAGGCCTACGTTAATCATATCATCAATAATCTCTTCAAAGTAAATTATGTTATTTTCTATTTCATCCTCTTCTATAAGAGCCTCAATTTTAACATTTACCTCACTTAGAGCAACCTTTTTAGTTTCTAATATGGCAAGCTGCGCAGTCACTAAGCGTAAATCCTCTTGCTCTATGGCAGAATCTATAGTGGCAATGACCTTTGTAATTAGACCTTTGTAGGCACTTCTCCTTTTTATAAATTTGTTCAATTCAGATGCACTCATCTTCAATGTAAACAACCCTTGGGCTCAATACCAAATGAGCTGAATTGGCAGAAATACTTAACCAAACTGATCAAACGCAAATTTTACTTTCAAATAAACTGAATTGCTGGGTGGGGTACTAACCAAACACCAGTATGGAATACCAAATTTTCCACCCCACGACCTTAATTCAATAATGACCCAAAATTAACCAAACCGGAAAAAATGTAGGCCAAAAACGACAGACGACTGACCAAGTTTCGCAATTGGGCGACCAAACTTTACCCTGGGACCTTAATTCAATAATAACCCAAAATTAACGAAACCGGAAAAAATGTAGGCCAAAAATGACAGACGACTGGCCAAGTTTCGCAATTGGGTGACCAAACTTTACCCTGGGACCTTAATTCAATAATAACCCAAAATTAACCAAACCAGAAAAAAAAGTAGGCCAAAAAACGATAGACGACTGGCCAAGTTTTGCAATTGGGTGACCAAACTTTACCCTGGGACCTTAATTCAATAATACTCAACCCGTCTAGGCCTAACTTGGGATACAATTTGCACAATCAGAACTTTGCCGAAAAATAGTCACTGACTCAGTCTTGGGGTAGAAATCCGGTTCTGAAGGACCATGTTATTTTATTTATTTGTCGGGTTCAAAATCCCAGCTGAGCCGTGAATGGCCAAATTCTAAAGGGCCAGTTCTACCTAAAGCCCAAGTTAAGCTAAATTAAAACTTACGGATTTGAGATCCTATTAGGTCCTACCTCAGGGTAACCTCAGGGTTGCTGACTCGATGCGGGCCTACCTTAGACCTTAATTACATGAACTTAAAGTAAACAAAAAGGGTACTATTTGTGGTCTTCTTTCTGAACCTTGCAACAACAACGCAACCTGGACTATTGCATTATGCAGCAATCATGTATCTAAACAACCAAACTGAATTGCAAGAGAGCTCTCTATCGGACCACACCTTTACGTACGACCTTCCACAAACGAGTAGAAAAGACGCGCAGCATCCCAAAATGATGCCAACAGTGTGACCAAACAATGATGCCACAAGAGCTCAAAAATGCTAGCTCTAAATTAAGTTAATTTTTCACTAACCTTACAATTATGAGATGTATATATATACACACCTTAACTTAATATATATACAAGCAATGCTGCATCAATCAGCTTAGTCATCGTATCGCCTTGGGACAACAATGGTTCTTCCTCTTCTAGATTTTCTAACAATTAGAGGCTTATCCTTGGTTCTGAGGCATCATCTTCTACACCCTTTCTCTTCTCATTCTAGGTAATTGTTCTCTATAAGAAAGTTGTAAATGTGATTTGCTATTTTTAGTCAATAATTTGTACATAGTGGGTAAACAACAAATAGGCCTATACTTTTGTGGAAGGCGAATTTCTTGTGACTTTGTTATTAGAATAGTGTTCCCTGTCACCCATTCTGGGGGCATCTTCCTTACCATTTATTATTTGTTGAAAGGCCTATTTATAATACTTATGTAGTGGAGTAGTCTGTTTAATCCAAAAGTTTGGGAGCTGGTCTGTTCCTCAACTTTTGTAGTTGGTAAAGCTTGCCCATTTTGATCCAAGTGTTTTGCATTATGTCGATGTTTTCTATTTGTTGTTTATCTCTATTGACCTGTCTCACTTCCTCTATCAAATCAGCTGCATTCTTGTGTTGCACTACCTTAGAAAAGTTGCCTCCAGTAGTTATCCACAGCATTTTGGTCTGGCAGTTGCTTTACTTTTATTATGTCTCATATTAGATTTTTATAAAGAGCACTTGGGTTCTTTGCACATAAATGAATTTGTTTTTAGCTTTTTACCTCAGCTCTCTTCTTTATTTGTCAAGCTAATACTTTAAATTAATTTATGAACTCTAAAATGTTCTCAAAGATGACATTTCCATGCTGTAGTGTAAGAACAAATATCACATTTAAAAGGTTTTCCTCTTTTCTGGCTTATACTCTTTTGACTTTTTTCTTTTCACTTTCTGGGGACCCCAGCCCAGGGTTAAACGAGATCTGTGTTTATCTGTTAATGATGCTTCCAAGGGCTCTTTTCGAGATTGTGACACTATCCTGAATTGTTTCTAGTTATATTTCTGGGGCTGTTGGATTGTTAGGTATCTGTTCTAGATAAGAATTTAAATTCTTTTTGAGCAGCCCAGTTGCTCCCATTATCACTGGTATTTCTATTTCATATAGCAAACAGGTTCTTTTTACCTCATTTTTTAGATCTAGGTATTTGGTTATCTTTTCCCTTTCTGCTTGGTTTAGTCCATAATAATTGGGGATGCTTACATCAGTAATCTGTCGCTTTCTTTTCTCTCTGTCCCATAATACTATATCAAGGTTCATGGCTCTTTTTTGGATATATCTTCCTGTAGGAATGATTTTGTCATTATATTAGATGACCAACACTTTCCACCTCATCATGACAGAATCTACACCTATCATTATTACTGAGTCCAGCC
Organism: Bathynomus jamesi; assembly: GCA_023014485.1. Classification (NCBI taxonomy): domain Eukaryota; kingdom Metazoa; phylum Arthropoda; class Malacostraca; order Isopoda; family Cirolanidae; genus Bathynomus; species Bathynomus jamesi. The sequence goes on along the minus strand of JAJOZX010000397.1, from coordinate 385,277 downwards.
ATTTTTTTTTTTAAATGTATTTGTTAGGAGTGCAAGATATTGGGCACCCAGTATTAGCTGTTCTCCATCATACAGCAGAACTCCTCTCCTTATCCATTCCAATAATCCTTCTTTGGGATCATCCATAAATGATGTCATACAAAATTTCGAATTTTTAGACCCCTCCCCCCTTTCCTCCATGTCACAGTCACAAACTATATGTAAAATTGTAGAGAGAAATATAGTAAAATAACATTTATTTAAAAATTCATTCAAATAGTAGCTTTTTTATTAATATCTAGCAATGCAAGCAGCCAGATGTATGAGAATTTACTTTTTCAGCTGAATATTATTACACTTGTCAACAAAAAGAATCCTATCAATATTTTAGTTTTTGCATTAAACTTTTCAAAATGTCAACATAACGCAAAAAAATTGTCATATAAAAATTTTAGACCCCCTCCCGTCTGTCACAAAAGGTCACAAAATTACAGACCCCCTCCCCTAAAAGCGTGCCATCATTTATGGATGTCCCCTTTATTCATGTAGTCCTTCTGAAGTTCTTGATAGTATTTTCCAGCCCTTTGGTGTTGTTTCCCATTCTTCTGCATGTTTGGCTTGTTCTAGGACAAATATTTGTGCAACTTTTCCTCGCAATTGATGTGGCTGGCACTCTTTCAGTGTCTATTTCTTCTGTCATACTGTTCCCTGCAAAGTGCTGGGCCAGTGTGGTCATAGAAGTTTGTTGAGTTACTCTTGTGGTGTGGTATTCATGAACCAGAGGTATTGTAGGATTAGAAGAGCTCCTCAGATACTGCCAAATGCTGATGGTCAATGATCACTGCAGATGGTTAACCTGTCAATCCCATCCCTCCCAATTTTCTTGGCAGGTACAATCTGGGAAGACACTGGTTCCTCTATGTTATTCTATTCTAGGGCTTCAAAGAAGGGATTCCAGTACGACTCCAACTGGGTCTGATCTGGTGGGTCATAGACTACTATTCTTTCTCTTTAGATTTTGGTAAAAGCCTCTGGGTTTGGATGAAAATTGTTTGTTATGGTTTTTCATGTTTATCTGCTTTTGTTTAGTCCTGATTCTATTGGCCATGGCTGTGATTCTAGCACCTTGTTATGTAGTTCATGCTCTCAAATTATACGCTTTTATTTTTTGTTTTCCTTGTTGTGGAGATACAGTAGAATCCACTTATTAACTTATTATAATGACTTTGGGACGCAGCTATATTGATAATAATAACCAACTGATAACATAAAGCGGTGTATGTTAAAACAGAAAAGTTAAAATAGTTAAAAGGCAGTAATAAAACAATTTAAAAAATTCATACCTTTAATATTTACTGTCAAAATTCATCTAGTGTTGTTTGCCTGTGGTTTGTTTGCAGTAAGTCATTAATAAAGCGCTCATAATCATAATGCTTTTGAAATTCAGCAGATCGGTGTTGCACGCCGCGACGAAGTATTTGCAGAGCTTCTCGCATCTGAGTGTTTGTTGGAGGGTCTTCTGGACTATCTTCTTGTTTAGTGTCTTCATTCTCTTCCCTTTCTTCAGCCAATTCAGAGCCTGCTTCAGTAACAGCTTGGCATATTTCTGATGATGTCATGGTAGCTGCCACTTGAATTTCCTCATCAATGGCCAACCAGCTTTTAAAATCATCTTCTGACATACCATCTGGGGGTTTCTCCATGATTTCCTCTTCAATAGCATCGGGTTCTTCATTTGGAGATGTTTCCGTGCCCTTCTTAAAGAAGCCACCCTTTGTGAAACAGTTTTCAATGGTTCTCTCAGTCACTTGTTTCCATGACATTGTTAGAAGATGTAGGGCATCAAGGAGGGAAATTGTTTTAGCAATTAACAAAAGCTAGAGTGGACCTGAACCAACAAATTATTGCAATGTTTAAGCACTGTTAGCACTGTAAGCACTGTTTAAGACTACCATCTTGAACGAAAGCTAGCATGTAACTGAATCAATAAATAGGCTGGAGTGGAAAGACCGATGGAAAGTGGTGAAATCTGCTGAGTCATTTTATGAGTCATTTTAAGATTCTGATAACTATAACCGAAATTCTGATTACTATAAGTGGAGGTTTTATAATGTAATTTAACCTCAATGCTTTGGGACTGTTAATTCTGATAACATTAGGCGATTGATAACAATATCGGTGATTACAATAAACGAATTCTACTGTACTTGAAAATAAAATAGTTTTATTTGGTTCAGTTCATGCCTGGCTTGTGCAAATTGTTTAGTTAATTCAATTTCCCAGGAGGAGGTTTTGGTTTACACTTGTTCCAAATCCCCCCCCCACCCCACCCCACCCCCCAAGTTCAAAACTACAAGTTCCTTTTGCATATACAGGGTGTTTCATAACATGTGGGATGCACTTTCAGGATGGATTCAGGACTTGAAAATAATGAAAAAAGTTTATATAAACATATGCCTGAAATCACTTTATTTCCGAGTTACAGCCTTTTGTGTGTTGCAGCAAGTATCTGCCTTACCTTTAAAGAAGTGCTCAAAATGACCACCTTGTACTTGAATACATGCCTCGTCATAGACTGCCTGATGTGTTCCAGGTATTGGAGAAGCATTTCAATATTGTCAATGGGTGTCACGTAAACAATGGATTTCAGATGACCCTACAGTAGGGCGGCTCGTTTTTACACTTTTTTCGATATTGATTGGGGGTAGTGCAGAAAAGTTGCGATTTGGAGAGAAAATAAAGTGTGTAAAATGTTTTTGATCTACGTCAATACCTTCCGGTGGCGGCGAGTCCTTAAAAATCGAAAAATAGGCCTAAAAACACAAATTTTATATAATTTTTATATAATGTTCATTGTTCAATGACTGCTATTAATTTATTCAAGCCTATAATAGTGTTCTCAGGGTTGTTTGCACAGAAATATACCGGAATTAACATTTGTATAACATCTTGTTAAAACTTGCTTTAAATCAATATTTTGGATATTTTAACGGCTAAGATGCCACCAGAAGTTATTAACAGATTGTGCTGAAATTTTTATTGTTTATTTTGTGTCTTTAAAACCATTTTCCAATCTACCCTGTTAGGCCTATTTTTCGATTTTTAAGGACTCGCCGCCACCGGAAGGTAATGACGTAGATCAAAAAAATTTTACACTTTATTTTCTCTCCAAATCGCAACTTTTCCGCACTACCCCCAATCAATATCGAAAAAAGTGTAAAAATGAGCCGCCCTACCCCACAGGTAAAAGTAGAATGGATTTACGTCTGAGGAGTGAGCAGGCCACGCAATGGGTCCTCCACAGCCCATCCATTTATCAGAGAAATGGTCAACTAAAATGAGGTGGAGCACCATCATGCATAAACCACATACAATGTCAGACACCAAGAGGAACTTCTAGTAAATTGCTTAAATAATAAAAAAAAAATTGGAATAGGATTCTCCTGTTAATCTTCCAGGCAAAACAAAAGGACTGATTAAGTTGTCAGCAATAAGTCATGTCCATACAGTGATACTAAGTTGTTGTTGGTCTTGACTGGATGATGACATGCAGATTCTCTTTGGCCCAGTGATGAGTGTTGTGAAAGTTGATCACACCATTTCTTGTGAAGGCAGCCTCATCAGAAAACAAGAGAGAGGATAGAAAAAGAGGATCATGAGCACACTGTTGAAGGAACCAAGTACAAAAAGCCTCTCGTGGTGGGAAATCAGTTTCATTAAGGCCTTGTACTCTCTGAATATGATATGGGTAAAGTTGTTGTTCCCGTAAAATTCTCCACACAGTTGTGTATCTCACACCCTTTGCTGATGCTACCCTTCAGGTGCTGACACCAGGATGTTCCTCCATGTGATTCAGGACCCCCTCCTCCAACTCAACAGTTCTGGCGCTGATAGGTCTATCACCAATCTGAAACTTGCTTGTTGAATGATCCTGTATCACCAAGACACTCATCTATTCTCTGAAAGGTCTTATCTGGCAGATGGCAATTCAGAAACCTTTCTGCATACAGACATCTTGCTGCAGCCACATTACACTCAGCAAGTCCATACATGAGATGCATGTCTGCCATTTCTCCGTTTGAATAAGCCTCCATTCTCACTTCAAATGCACACTATCACTGGATAGCACAAAAACCTTTAAGGTTTTTTTTTCACTGGACTGCACTTATTCATGGTAATAGGTTACAAATACAAACAGTGAAACACCACAATGCATCTGACTGACTGACTAATGGCTCTACACTCAATGATATTGAAACATGTCATAGAGTGTACAAAACATTACAATCAGCAAGGCCATACATGAAATAAGTCTCGTACACACTCACAAATGTTGTCAGCAAACAGTGTTTGTAAACAGTTTGCAGAAAGAATTGCTGGGACACAAAATGGGCTGTAACTCTGAAACAAAGCAATTTTGGGCATATGTTTATATAAGCTTTTTTCATTGTTTTCAGGTCCTGAATCCACCCTGTTAGAGCATCCCACATGTTATGAAACACCCTATAGAGGCCAGCAGTATAATATATTTGATTAAGTTCAATGAGATCTGTGTTGGCTGAGACTAATCTATTAATTACTCTGTATAACAGTTGTTTAAACTGTCTACTTTTACTAAGTTTGATCAATTGCAGCTGGTTTTCCATAGTCATGGTTTTAACTATTTCAATTTGATTTGCTAATTCCTCCTCTATTTCTATTTGCTGTAAATCTATATCTTCATGCTATGGTGGTGGAGAAGGGGGAGGGGTTCCTGATGTGGATGGGGAAGGTAAAGGTGAGTCAGAGGATCCAGGTGAACTAGGTGGTGAGCCACCCATTACTATCTGGTGGTTTGAGTTGGTCATAGAATGTTGGCTGGTATGCTGTTTGCTTTGGGTGTTCAATGGGCTATCAGATGAATCATCTCTAGCATTTTGTGCTGTGCCAAGGCACTGGAATATTGGAATAGGGTTCATTATTGGGCTGGTTTCATTATGGATAAGCTTATCTATTTCTTGTTCATTAAATACTTTCTGGGCTATGAAGTTGTACTTCTGAGAAGTCAATCTTGCAGCTGGAGTCTTTCTCTCATATGCGCAAAAGTGGAAGGTGATTTCTCTCTATTCCCTTGTGATGTCCTTCCATCTCTGTTTCTTTCTGGCATACTTTGTAGCCCATATCAGTGTCCATTTCTCTTCTCTTGTCCATAATCTTTTCCTTTTCCTCCCTCTTTCTTCTTCTTCTCTGGCAATGTAGTCCCTCATTTGCTTTCCTTAGGGCTCTTTGCTTGATGTGAATAATTTCCTCCTCTATAAGGTACTTATGCACTTGTGAGGCAAGTGATTGTAACTTCTTGACAGAGGTTTTTCTCTTTTTTTTTCAGTAGGTTGGATTTCCTGATCTGTTCCACTAGGATTACATTCTTCGGTCTGCTCCATTTCTTAAACTGCGAGTATTTGTAGTAGAGCAAAATTGTCTTTTCTTCAATGGTCCACTTTATCTTATCATACCAACATTGGGTTTTTCTTGGGTCACTTTTCGTTGATACTGCTGGGTCCAGGGTCTTTATTTCAACATGTGGGGTCCCCTGGAATGATCTCTTTGGTGAAGTTGTTGTTTCTCCTGGTTTGAGAAAAGTTGCACCATTGTTCTCCACACTCACACTGGTGCATAAGCAGGTTGGGGGACCTTTTTATCCTGGGCAACATCCTGCCAGTATGAGTTTTGCTTAGTAGACTTTCCATATTTCTTTTTGGTTTTGGCAAGTTTAGTTGGAGTTACACATTTGTGTTTCTCATAGCCTATTGCTAAACCCCTTGATGGTGGGACTCAAGACAAACAAGGAACATGCCTTATAGGTATCAACCTCACAGTATGAACTCTTAAATGCCCTCGTAGATGACTTTTTTGTGCTGCAGTATAAGAACCAATATCACATTTAAAAGGTTTTTTCTTAGTCTTAGTTTATAGTCTTTTTGGTACTTTTTATAGCTGTAAGTTGGGCTTCCAACCAAAGCCAAACACTTTAACTATGTCTGAAGTTGGCCTAGCATTTGTTTAAGGAGGATGACTGTTCCTTTTAATGCACCTATTTGGATTTCTATGGCCTGGGGCTATCCTAGTTTTTCTCCAGTATGACCTGTTAAATGCTTTTGAAGACTACTTCTGTGTTGTGCAGTGTAAGAACAAATATTACATTTAAAAGGTTTTTCTCTCTTGATTTATACTATGTTTAGTATTTTTAATACCTGTATGGGGCTTCCACCCAAAGCCAAACACCAACTATATCTGAACTTGGCCTAGCATTGATTTGCCACTAGGATTACACTCTTTTATTTTCTCCAGTGGTCCAGTTTATTGTGTCATACCAACATATGTTTCTTGTTGGGCTCATTGTCCAATGTAACTGCTGGAGTCCAGGGTCAATACCATGACCTGGTGGAATCCCCTGCATTGATCCCTTTGGTGAAGTTTCTTCTCCTCTGGGACTGAGAAAAGTTGCACCATTGCTCTCCTCACTGACCCTGGTGCATAAGCAGGTTGAGGGGACATTTTTATCTTGGGTGACATCCTGCCAGTGTGTGAGCTTTCCTTAGTAGACAGTACATCCCATTCTTGTTTGTGGAAAGCTCTCTTTTTTGGTTTATACTTTCAAAGACTACCTCTAGTATGAACTGTTAAATGCTTTTGAAGTATGTTTTTGTGCTGTAGTGTAAGAACTCCTTACTCCTTTTGGAATTTTTAATAGCTATAAATGGGGCTTCCACCCAAAGCCAAACACTTCAACTGTATCTGAACTTGGCTTATCGTTGATTTGCCACTAGGATTACGTTCTTTTCTTTTCTCCAATGGTCCAGTTTATTGTGTCATACCAACATAGGTTTTTGTTGGGCCCATTGTCTGATGGAAAAGCTGGGGTCCAGGGTCAATACCTTGACCTGGTGGGATCCCCCGCATTGATTCCTTTGGTGAAGAATCTTCTCCTCTGGGACTGAGAAAAGATGCATCATTGCTCACCTCACCCACCCTGGTGCATAAGCGGGTTGAGGGGACCTTTTTATCCTGGGTGGCATCCTGCCAGTGTATGAGCTTTCCTTAGTAGACATTACATGCCATTCTTGTTTCTGTAGTATGAACTCTTAAATCCACTTGAAGATGACTTTTGCATGCTGCAGTGTAAGAACAAATATCACATTTAAAAAGTTTTTCTCCGGTATGAATTCTTAAATGCTTTTGAAGCCTACTTTTCTATGCTGCAGTGTAAGAACAAATGCCACATTTAAAAGGTTTTTCTCTTTTTTGGTTTATACTCCTTTTAGTATTTTTAATAGCTGTAAGTGGTGCTTCCACCCAAAGCCAAACACCAACTACAACTGAACTTGGCTTAGCATTGATTTGCCACTAGGATTACGTTCTTTTCTTTTCTCAAATGGTCCAATTTATTGTGTCATACTGACACATGTTTTTGTTGGGCCAATTGTCTGATGGAAAAGCTGGGGTCCAGGGTCAATACCTTGACCTGGTGGGATCCCCGGCATTGATCCCTTTGGTGAAGAATCTTCTCCTCTGGGACTGAGAAAAGTTGCATCATTGCTCACCTCACCCACCATGGTGTTTGTGGAAAGCTACATACAGGTGGGAAGGGTTTCCCCAGCACCCATCCCTTATTTTTAGTCACCTTTTATGACACGCTGGGACCATGTGGGAAGTATTCTTTAAATCCCCAATCCCCAGAGATTTTCTCCAGTATGAACTCTTAAATGCCTTTGAAGAGTACCTTTCTGTGATGCAGTGTAAGAACAAATATCACATTTAAAAGGTCTCTCTCTTTTGGTTTATACTCTTTAATGTATTTTTTACAGTTGGAAGTGGGGGGGGGGGGGGCTTCCACCCAAAGCCAAACACTTCAACTACATCTGAACTTGTCCTAGCATTCGTTTAAGGAGGGTGACAATTCCTTTTAATGTCCCCATTTGGATTTCTATGGCCTGGGGCTGTCCTGGGATTGAGTTCAGGTAAGTTCATAGGTTGTTTTTCATCATACCTATTGCCCCAACTATGATGCGGAGAATGGCAGCTTCTTTCAATCTCGTTTCTCTTTATGTCATATATGAGCACCTGGTATTTTGTAATGTTCTTTTCCACTCTGTTAAGGCCATAGTCATTTGGGACACTGACCTCAATAAGTAAGGCACTCCTTTCCCTCTTGTCCAACACTACTATGTCCAGTTTTACTGCAGAATTGTCTATAAAAGTGGCTGTTGGAATTATTGTGTCATAGTATATAGTATAATGGTTGTTTTCAGTAATTGGTGCAGGTGTGTGTTCCCATACATTTTTATTACATTCTAATTCTAATGCTATCATGATCTTCCAGTGAATATATTTACAAATTTTATTGTGTCTGGCTGTATAGTACCCCTCTGCCAGGAGCACCCTGCAGCCTATTAGATGGCCAACACTTTCTACCTCGACATGACAGAATCTACACCTATCATTATTACTTATTCCAGCCATTTTTTTAAATACATTTGTTAGGAGTGCAAGATCTTGGGCACCCATTATTAGTCACTCTCCATCATATTGCAGAACTCCTCTCCTTAACCATTTCGATAATCCTCCTTTGTTGATATAATCCTTCTGTAATTCTTGATAATATTTTCCAGCTCTTTGATGTTGTTCCCATTCTTCTGCATGCTTGGCCTGTCGTTCCTGGACAAATCTTTTGTGACTTTTCGTAGCTATTAAGGTGGCTGGTACTCTTTCAGTTTCTACTACTTCTGTCATATTTATTGCCTCCAAAGTGCTGAGCCAGTTTGGTTATGGAAGTATGTTGCGTTACCCTTGTGTTGTGGTGTTCACGGACCAGAGCTATTGTAGGACTACTCAAACTTTTCAGATACTGCCCAATGCTGATGGTCGATGATCGGTGCAGCTGGTTAACCTCAGTCAATCCCATTCCTCCCAGTTTTCTTGGTAGGTACAATCTGGGAAGATACTGGTTCCAGTATGTTGTTCTGTTTAGAGTGAGGCTCTTTCTGGTCTTAACACCCAGTTTATTTAGTTCTGATTGTGGCCAGTCTATGATCCCTACACTATAATTGATAACAGGGATGGCGAGTTGGTTTATGGCTGTTATTTTGTTCTTTGATGTAAGTTGGGTTTTGCAGAGCTTTTCAGTCTTCATACATACTCTCCACTGATTTTCTTTCGCATTTGCCAGTGTTCTATATTTCCACTTTCTTCTATCCCAAGATATTTGTAGGAACTATCCTCTTCCAGGTCTTTAATCTCAGTATCTCTTCCTAAATTGATGTTATGGGTTTGTATTTTCCTGCCCCCTGTAAGTGTACACTTAGCACACTTGCCCAATCCAAACTTCATTTTCTACATTATGAACTCTTAAATGCCTTTGAAGATTATTTCTCTGTGCTGCAGTGTAAGAACAAATATCACATTTAAAAGGTTTTTCTCCAGTATGAACTCTTAAATGCCTTTGAAGACTATTTCTCTGTGCTGCAGTGTAAGAACAAATATCACATTTAAAAGGTTTTTCTCCAGTATGAACTCTTAAATGCTGTTGAAGTCTAAACTTTTGTGCTGCATTGTAAGAACAAATATCACATTTAAAAGGTTTTTCTCCAGTATGAACTCTTAAATGCCTTTGAAGATTACTTCTCTGTGCTGCAGTGTAAGAACAAATACCACATTTAAAAGGTTTTTCTCCAGTATGAACTCTTAAATGCTCTTGAAGATGACTTTTCTGTGCTGCAGTGTAAGAACAAATATCACATTTAAAAGGTTTTTCTCCAGTATGCACTCTTAAATGACTACTAAGATTTTTCTTCAACTTTGTCCAATAAGTGCAAATATAACACTTAAATATAATCTTTTCTATGAGTTGGCCTTTATGGTTTCCATTATGTTCAAAATTAACTAAAGACTTGGTTGTTTTAAGTTCTAATTTTGATGGTGAGTTCTGCTTTGGTTTGGAATGCTGTAAATGATTTATGTAAAATTAGTTTAGGTGAAACATTTGGTTTTAAGCCAATTACTCAGCTAAAACCATAATATTTATGCTTCATATTTTTCCTGCTACAGAGAATGCAAACAAACCTATCATTGATCAAAATACAAAATTTTTAAATTCTGCAGTTTACTGTGTTGTTTCTACACCATTCATTTTTCACTTAGTTTTTATTCAATGGTTTGACTAAAATATTCTTGAATAATTTTGTGGATGATTAGTTCTACATCAGCTAATTTATAAGAACTTCTACACCATAAAGTGATCTTGTACTGTAAAGGATTTGCAGACAACCTATACTTTTTTTTTGTCTGCGTGAGCAGATGAGTTAAGGGCTGATTTGATAAGCATTTCTATCTATGTGTGGCTCAAGTCTGCCCACACCTACCACAACTGGGAGGTACTGATGCCCCTGAGCTTCTGCAGCTTAAGTATGCCTTACATTTACTATTATATCAAAATATACTAACCCTCTTCCATACAAATTTAAAAATTCTCTATATTGATTAAAATCATTTTGGCACTGAAATTCCTATTATTATCTAAATGCTGTGGAAGTAAAATTTAGTTTATTAATATCTGGTTCAGAGACAATGTACAGAACAGTCAGTGAATGATTTAGTTTAGTAAAGTAAGCTTCAAATGGGAAAAAGTTTTCTTACTAAAAACAATAATCAAACTTCATTTGTTCTTTAAACCTGAGTTCAAATTAATTTCAGTCAACCAAAACCATATGAATAACAATGATGATTTGGTGGGTTGTTTAACCTCAATAGTAACATTGAAGGTCCTATCCTACAAAGGTAAACCCATAGAAAACACCTTAATCACTTAAATCTGAGCTCAGTTGAGAGTCAAACCTATATCCTTCAGATTAACAGTCCAATGCCTTTCATTGATGCAGAGGGGGCCAAGGGTGAATGCCTGTAAAATACTCTCCCCTTCCCCAACAAGAGTGTGCTAAAATCAAAGTCCAGAGTTTTTGCAATGTTTGGACACATGGCACATCAAAAGTTAAAGGTCAAAGATATGGGGAAAGATGGACTGAGGAAGATTGTTCCAGAGTTGACCAGTTCAGTAGATGAAAGATTGAGAATACCGATTAACCCTTGTGTTACAGAGTTGGACAGAAGTGATGAAAATGTGTTGGAAGTCTGGTACTGCATGCTCTCATTAAAGGAGGCAACATGCTGTTAGTGTGTTCAGAAGAGCAGTGTCTGTTATAGCAGAAACAGTAATGAGAATGAGGCAACATTGCAGTGAAGAGAGAAAAAATGAAGACAGGCAGTACAAGGTGAGAAATTGATGAAACAAAAAGCCCTTGATTCCACACAATCAAGTAGAGCTGTGTGGGTTCACTCTGCCCAGTTGAACCAACCCTCACAGGAGCAAATAGACTTCTCCATGTACAGAGAGAGCAAATGAGTGGGGATGAAGAAACTGCAGAGTCAGCACAACACACAACCTCTAAGAAGCTGTTTTACAAGGAAACACCAAGAATGTTACAGAAAGAGGAAGGATCAAGTTGTGTATTGTTAAAGATAAAGAGATAGTTATATGGAAGATTATGATGAGTAGACAGATAAAGGAACTGAGTTTTTGAGGCATTGAAATCCACAAGGATTTTTCTGTCCAGTCAGAGACAGCAGAAAGATCAGAGGTCTTGTGTGTCATAGCTGATTCATGCAAAGCATGGAGCAATTGTTATGAGGGACACTTTGTGAAGTGGGTGCGGAAATAAAAAGTGGAATCATTGGTATAGGAGTGGATAGGATTGGAAGTACAACTTAAAAGATCATTAGTTAATAAATAAAAGGAATGTGACAGGACAGGCCTTTGAATAACACCATCTTTGGAGAAGAACAGTGGTCATTCAAAAACTTTAGAAAGGCAAGAAATCAAAGTAATTGGATGATAGTTAGAGGGTTCAAAGAGGCCACCCTTCTTTGGAACAGGATGAATGAAATGAATGAATGAAAAGTAGCAGATCAAAGATAAAGATGAAATAGTTTGCATACAATTCTTCAGAACAACAGAAGGGACCCTTCAGGACTGTACACCTTCCTACAGTCGAGCATAGATAGGGGAGAAAAAAACGTCTTTAAAAGGTATTCTAATTTCAAGCATAATTAAGTCAGATGGGGGAGGGGAGGAGGCTAGGCTACTCTGACTGATTGGCAAATAGTTATATGCAGACATCAATTCTGATTAAAATGGCTTAATCAAATATTTTCATCAAGAACTAATTCAGAAACAGACATTACATATTCTATGTTTCTCTATTTCAAAACTGTCTGCCAAAATAACCCATTCATTTCACTGTTCTGGAGCTTGCTTATCAGTTAAAACTTTGGAGCACAGTCTTCATTCATCTTCACTCCCATCATATTATTAGAACCTTATGAGGTAAACTCTAGCCAGAGCAAGATTTTCATTTAATATCCAGTTATATAGTTTCATACTTTAGAAAAAGGCTGCAGCTCCTGCTTTCCAGTGCCATACCCAGATGTCCAGTACATCCCTACTGCATTCATCTTTGCTTCATCATTTAATCAAACTCATTACTGATACTCATTGCAAGCATCAAAATTGCTTTAATCAACAATGTAAAACAAAAAATAGTAAAATCACTTGCTTTTCAAATTCATTTTCATTTCAAGTAATTTTTTGACAAAGTAAACTCATAATTGTTTCAGTTCCAAATATCAAGTGCGTTTTATCATTAATTAGGCCTTCTACTCTGCTTTACTATTTGACTACTGTTAGTACTGTCACTAGACTTCTTTCAAATGAATTGAGAAAGCTTTTTCATCTTACCTGTTTATTTAAAGGTTTACCATCAGTCCTCAGTTTATGGTCATTAATGTTCAGTTTTCTAAGCTTAACCAGTGGGTATTTGGAATACTGAATTCTTCTGAACAGAATTTCCTTACTGAATAACACATTACAATCTTGTTTATGATTCTCAACTTTTGAAATTTCCTCTGAATTTGAATCATAAAGTTCAAGACTTTCTTTCTGACATGAATCTTCAGAGCTCTGTAACAAAGTATTAAAATACATTACATATTACAGTACATGTAAATATTTGATAAAGATGAAAAATAATTGTGAATTTTGATCATTTTAGAAAACTACAGAAGTAAAAAGATTTATCACAAGAAATCTTCAAAAAGTTATTACAAGTAGGGTGTCCAGATTTGTGTTTGGAAAAACTAGGACAGGGACAGATCTATGAATTTGAAAAAGGGGGAGGTGGAGTGCAGATATAATTATGCCTGAAATATATGCCAAGGGAAATGAGGCTCACAATTAGGGGGGTTTGTGGGAGTGTAAGCTCCCCAAGTGGGGTCCAGGGTGGAGCTCCAGGGAGCCCAAGCATTGTGGGCTGTTTTCAGCATGAGAAATGTCTTTTTCCAGACCACTAATTTAACATATTCCTGAATATTTCTAGATGAAATTATGTGTTGATAAAATATAACTTTTTAACAGAGTAAATGAATACTAAATATAATAATACACACCTTATAGTTTCATATTCACATGGTATATAATTAATAACTTAAAATATGTAAAAGCAAAACAAAATATTTTATCAAATCCCCACTCTTACGAAGAGATAAACACCAACCCCCATCAGTAATGTCAGAATACCAACTAACTCTATACTTATGTGGGCCATGATTCATTTAACTTACTCTCAACATTTCTGAAATCCAATGACAGACAAGTAATTTTTTTGTCCCAAAAACGTTTTTCTGAAGACTAGGACACAGACACCCTAATTACAAGACTTTCAGATTCAGGTTCTCCATGAGAATGAGTGATTAGTTAACCAATTGCAACATCAATGTCACACACACTAAATATACACTTACTTAGAGAATAAAAGATAAAAATTAAAATCCATAAAACTGAGACAAATGACAAATCGTAAAAAGAAAAATGAATAACAAGAATAAAATGAATGAAGCAAAAGTAAAAATGGATAAATATTGATGCTTAAAAGGATTATTTTTGAGAGGCTGACAGCCTTCTGAGCATCTTAAACTTAAAACCTTGCTATTGGAATAATACAATCCTGCCCAAACTCCAAAGTGAGTGCAAGTGCTATCCTCATCTCAGTACTTTGCAAGATGATGCCATTATAAGTTTCCAAGACTGGGACACTCAATCTACAAATGGAGTGCAGTCAAGAGAACTATACAATCTTTACAGTAGAGCTAAGGGCCTCTCTAACAAATACTATTTATTGCATAAGGAAGATATGGTCAATTAAAAAATATGCAAGTGGAGTTTCCTTCTATCAGGACATACAAGGGTAACCCCAGGGCAGCTGTAGCCACATCTTCACAAATTGCAGTTAACTGGGATTAACAATGACATTTCCACTCTGCTGCCAGACAATGAGAAATACAGCTCAAATCCTCAAAAGGAATAGGGTATTCAGACAGAGGTACAGGGAGCAAGTGAACTTTAGGAACTGGTTTGCATCTTTATTCCCAGTAATGGTACACCGGGTACGTACCCAACAAAACTCAACCCACCATCCATGACAACCATTTCAAAAGTACCATTTTAAAATATCTAAAAATATGAGTTGAAGATAACACCAGTACACATTTGAAAACTTGTCAATCGATTTTTACAAACTAGTTGGTGATTCTATATAATTTGAGTGCGCTGATCTCAAAAATATAGTTAGTTTTTCCCTATCACATATGGTTTTCTTACTACAGGGTGTGTCATAAATCCCCCATTTATCCCCAAATGTGAACCATCTTATCGAGACCAACATTGGATTGCACATGCTAAACCATAAATTTTGTTGTTATAGACCACAGTAACGCTTACATAATAATGTAGGGTAAATATATATAACAACCAGTCCCATTCCCAGCAAAATATACTCTCCCCTCCCATCAATGGGTGGTTAACATTTGGGGACAGATGAAGTATTACAACACCCCTTGTAGCACGAAATCTTTAGCAGAGAATTAAAGAGCTCCTAGCTCTTGGACAAGCATATTGCTTGTTTATGAAAGAATAAAAAAATAACTGAAAGAATAAAAAAATAACTGAAAGAAAAATATATTTACCTTCTTTACTTGCAAACATTTCAGGACTTATTCCAAAGACTTAAGACTACGAAGGTAGATCTGACTAATGACGACTAAACCGGGGCTTCTTTGATGTTTTCTTATGCTGTGTGTTAGGCTGATCTAGTTGCAGACACCAGCAGTAATCCGCCATCATATTTGTATGCCATCTTCCTTGATATCTTCTTTCCATGGTTTTGATGTCCTGGTGAAATCGTTCCCCTTGCTCCTCACTGACCTCTCCGAGATTTTCGGGAAAATGGTCAAAATGCGAAAATAAGAAATGAACTTTCAGGCTCATGTTGCAGCCTAATGCGCAAAACTTTTTAAGCATATTTTCCACCAGTCTTTCATAATTTTGGCTTTTGTAGTTTCCCAAGAAGTTTTCAACAACATCTTTGAAACCAAGCCATGCTTCTTTTTCTTTATTGGTCATTGTGTTCAGGAAATGATCGTTTGTCAATAACTTTCTAATCTGAGGACCTATAAAAACACCTTCCTTTATTTTCTTGTAGCTAATCTTTGGATATTTTGAACAAATGTACTTGAAACACTCACCTTCTCTATTCAATGCTTTGAAATACTGCTTCATCAAGCCTAACTTAATGTGCAAGGGTGGTAGGAGGATTTTATTTGGTTCAACTAAATGTTCATGTAAAATGTTCTTTGATCCTGGGGGTAAGATTCTCTCTAGGAGGCCAAGTTTTCCTCTTCCAGTGCTGGTCACGTGCTCGACTATCCCATTCACAGATGAAACATGGCATCTTAGTGTATCCTGATTGCTGCCCAAGTAACATGCAAAGGACTTTGAGATCCCCACACAATATCCATCTGTGATTTTGATACTGAATTTTTTCCAGAAGCAGTTTCATGTTATCATAGGTCTCTTTTAAATGAGTAGAATGGGCCACTGGGATTGATGCATATTTGTTACCATTGTGCAGTAACACTCCTTTTAGACTGGTTTTAGAGGAATCTATAAACAACCTCTAGTCACTGGTTTGGTATTCGATGCCTAGCTTGCACACTAATCCTGTGATGTCCTTGCAAAATACCGAGGGACCATCTTCTTCGAAAAAAGGCACAAAGTCTTTCTCACGATTTCTGTACCAAGCGAAGTATGTGTCGGATGCCAATAAATTGTTCTCCTGCAATCTAGACCCCAAAAGTTCTGCAGAGTCCTTAGGCAGATTCAAATCCCTGACTAAGTCATTTAGTTCAGCTTGGATTAATGGTTTAGGATCTCAGTCAGCTGTTGGCTGTTCATAATCATCATCATTGTCTGGATTTGGAGCTGAATCAGAATCTGAAATGTATTGATCCAGACTCTCGGGTGGGCGGGGAATAGGAACTTCTGGACCATGGGGTACCAGCCTTATTGCAGATGGAAGACTTGGGTATTGAAGGCTCTCTTTATTCTTTGCATTATAACCTTTAACATTGCAAGAACAGAAGTAGCAGTTGTCGGTATGGTTTCTAGGCTCGTGCCATACCATAGGGATCCCAAATGGCAAACTTTTCTTTTTACCTTTGCTCCAATTCCTTAGTGCCACAACACACGTAAGACAAACCTTGTGTGGAGCCCAACTTTTGTCTTGATCTCCTAATTTAATTCCAAAATAAGCATGATAAGCTCTCTTAATGAAGGTCATTACATTTGTCCTTTGTTTTACAACATACCGACCACAAATATAACAAAATATGTCTGGACTATGGGTACATCCTCTAGAAGCCATTATTAAAATTTTAAAGATGTAATGTTAGAATTACACTGCCCAACACCAATTTTGCTGATTTAATTCTAACACCTGTTTTTAGGTAACTTTGGTGTGCTGATTTAAAAAATCACCTTAGTTTTTGCCTATCATGTCAGGTTTTCAAGCAATCAAATATGGATATTTTGGAGATATCGCATTTTGGCAGGGTTATGCCCAATTTTTTTTCTTTTCAAAAAATAAGTTTTTACATACTCAGAATCAGCATGGAAAAGTAAACAATTGTGCAGGGAGTGAACTTTAATATACAATGGTAATATTGATACACAAAGTGATTAAGTGTGTTTAAATAAGCAAAAAATGAATCCATATTAAAGCAAGCACGGGACCAGTTTTCTTAACATTGTCTTTTTCTTGTTTTCTTACTTTTCAGTGTTGATAAATTTCCTCTTATAGGACTTCCTAGAATGAGAGATGTCAAGACAATCTCTCTGCAGGCTCCAGCAGTAGTCAGCCATCATATGGGTATCCCATCTTCCTTGGTAACGTTCTTCCATCACTTTGATATCTTGGTGGAACCTTTCACCTTGCTCTTCACTAACATCACTAAGATTTTCTGGAAATTTATCCAGATGACTGTTGAGATAGTGAACTTTAATGCTCATGTTGCAACCCAACTGCTGAAAGTTTACAAGTGACGTCACTAGCAGAACCGACTGCTCTCACTCCGCCAATGGGAAATCTCTCTCAGATCATGACGTCACGCTCACACCTGGTGAAATCACAGATACCCAAGATTTTAATATGTTGTACATGACCTTTAGATTTAATGCACAGATTTGCGTATTCCACAGATAAAATTTTAACAGCAAAACAGCTGTTAACAGGTCTCAAAAACCATCAATTTTGATAAGCACCCTTCATGGATCACCCAAAATAGGCATATTGCATTGCACAAAAACCTGATGTGATGGACAAAATCTAAGGTGATTTTTGAAATCAGCACATCAATATTATCCAGAAACAAGTCTTAGAATTAAATCAACAGCAAAAAATTTTTTTTTGTTGGGCAGTGTTATCTATCTGAAAAATATGAAAAAAACGAAATTAATTAAAGATAAAAAAGGTAAAAAATTACAAAATGCCCCAAAATTGTGTTGCTAATAACTTTAAAACTGTGGGTAATAGAAAAAACTGGTAGCATTTTTGAATTCAGCGCAGCGAACTGCTTCAGAATCACAACTCAAAATAAAGAAATCGATTTTCATGCAGACTGGTGTAATTAGACTCCAAAATTAATATTTTTACATTTATAACTAATGTTTGTATAAAGTTAAAAAATACTTAGGACTAATTATAACCAGTTAGTACTTAGATTTTTTGCTTTGTTACTCAGAAGTTCAGGTAACACTTTATAATCATTCCTTCACAAACACCTTCATTTGAATAAACCAATCTATGACCAGTCTTATAATTCAATAACTATTTTTATTAGGTACTAAGTGAACATATCTTCTCTATTCAATGGGTCTATTACTTTTCAATGAATGGTAATACAATCGTAACTCTGTTACTCTTTTATTTTTTTTTTACATGTAATCCCTACACAGTCAAAATCATAATTTTAGCTCTATATGTGATCCATTTGCTATCCAAAATCATAACTAAATTGTAACCCTATGTGATCCAAATTGTAACTCCCTCTGTGATCCAATCACTTTCCAAAGCGTAACTCCACTTTTAAAAAAAAACCTCTCCAAATCTTATAATCTCTTTAATCTTGTTTTTCTTTATATGGTTAATAAATTTAGGCCAGGCTGAAACTATAATTTTTGCTTGATTTTAATTTATCAGAGTGACTAACCTTTAGTTTTTGAGTTATTTTAGAAAAACTAATTTTTTGGGCCCATAGACCCCCTTTCGACTGAATGTCAACACAATAAAACATTCTCAAGCTGCAAATTGACATGTATTAGTGGTTTTCAATCAGCAATCAAAATCAATCAAAATCAGCTATTTTAAATTCATTGTAAATGCTTTTTGACATTCCAAAATGCCAAACATTAAATTATACAATTAACAAATTGTCATTTTGTCATATTTTAGCATGATAAATAATAATCTAGAACTTAAAATATTTTTTTAGACACAAAATCTTTCATTAATTTACGTGATCTAATTTTGTTTCTAATAAGACCATCTCTACGCTCATGACCTACAACAGCCAAGGATGCTTCAGTGACAAGCTTGATGTGCCTTTCAACATTCTGACTGTGGCACTCGTGATCCAGTTTCAATGCGGTATTAATGATATCACGCAGTTCATCATCACTGAATTCTTTTAATACAGGTGGAACAGTTTCCCATTGGGACATAGCAGACAGCTTGTGGTATGCAGAAGCTTTGAAATTGATGATTGGCTTTCTAAAGACCCTAACATTCTCATCTATAGCAGGATATTCATCAGTACCACCTTCATGATCCTCTTCATTCTCATCATCACTTTCAATTATTCCACCTGCAAAATCATTGCTACTACCAGATTCATCATCAAAATCCTCTATAACTCCCCTCAGACACAGAACTTTATTGACAGCACACCTCCTCACCTTTATCAGCCAGCATTCCAACTAAAATATTTTCACCATGAGCAAAATAGCTGTTATTGTTTAATACATCATAACAAATTTCTTCCTCTAATTTTCCTGTCAGGGAATTTATTTACTCTTTGGATCATATTGATAATATTAATAATTGATAATTAATTAATATTAATTAATAATTTACAACTTGAAATTCAATCAACAGACCTACCTCATAAAACTGGTAATCAGATTCAGTCATTTTTAGTAAGTGCTTTTTCTCTGTATCTGCCAACAGTTTGAGATCATGTTGATATATGTCAAATAAAATGTTTACAGTTTTCAGAAAATCATCCAGATCTTGATGATATTTAGGTTCCCTTTTCTTTTTGTCATACTTCAGAAGGCAGTTGAATTCCTTTATTTGGGTTTTCAGTCGGCTCTGTATGGCATTTACTGATATTGGATAAACATTATATGTGACCCACAATTTATGCAATTCCTCAAAAGTTGCTCTCAGTACAGCATCTGTTTTATAGTCTCCGAAACACAAACACCTTTCAATAACTTGCTTCAACGTAGGCAATTTTCCTAAAGGAAACTGTTCTGCTGGCATAAAACGTACATCACCAAGTACTTTAGCAACTGTTTTCCTTGTAGAAGTCATACTTTATATTGCAAATGTTGAATTCAATGAGAAATTGCAGTTGGAAACTTATAACAAAGGCACCTGAAAAAAAAAAAGTTTTCAATTTATTACGTTTAAAAAAAAGTTCATGAAGCAGCCCCACCCTCTATTCTTTAACAAGCATAATGGATGCAAGATAACAAGGAAAAGTCATATCATGTGATCACTATGTCCATGTCAACATTCTTTTAGGGCAATGTTAGTAATCAAAAAGCCAAATCATGCTTATTTTAGAATTTCTTTTGTCACTAAGGTCTGTCGAAAGGGGGTCTATGGGCCCCAAAAATTAGTTTTTCTAAAATAACTCAAAAACTAAAGGTTTTATGAAAAAATACCACTCTTAATAATTTGTTCTAAATCAAACGCTGCATCTTTTGGTATGCAAACCACCTCTCTAGCATGTTCAGAAGAAGAGATATTGCCATTTTCCTGATTTTGCTAGTGCAGCATTAGATGTTTTTACAAAAATGGGGGTGGCTGGACACACGTTGGTGGCCACCAATTATTTTTTTTCAGGAATCTTATTTTTATATCAAAAGCTAACTGTTAATGACTCTGATTAATTCTATCTTGAGTTTCAGCCTGGCCTATAAATTATTTTATTAAATAAAATAATAATTATTGGGCTTGTTTAACCTCCTTCGCAACATCTAAGGTCATATGATGGAGGGGACCTACAGCTTTATGTGGGATCCAAACCATGGGTCACTACATAATCTGGGTGAGGAGGATGGTCTCCCATCCAACTACTACCCAGACCCAATGTCGCTTAACTTCACTGATTAATGGGAAGTGGTGTTACAACCTTCGCTACGATGTATATCTCCCAAGCAGCAAACTTCCACAAGGAAGCCTAGTTACCAGTGTCAGCTCCTAGTGATGACATATTACATTGTTATTATTTTTTTATTTACATTCTTTGGTTCTAATCTGGCAATGACTTATTTACATAGTCCACTAATTTTATAGTGACTACAACACTGTATTCTAAGTTAGCTTCCTTTTTATTTGTACTAGGAACCATTATGTACTTTATTGATCTTAGTTCTAATAATTATTCAGGAATATAAGAGGTCTCTCTACATCAAAAGGAACAGATATTAAAGTTTTATTCTGAGACAGTGTAACAAAGGAATAGTAAAGCAAAGAATTTAAGAAGTCTAAGTTTGCAGTTAGAGAGTTTTTTTTGAAGTAGTTCAAACAGTAGCACAGTGAGGATAAACCACTTTCTGGACTGCTTATTATGAAGAAAGCCAAGCAGTTTTATGACCTTATAGAAATTGATGAACC
Organism: Bathynomus jamesi; assembly: GCA_023014485.1. Lineage (NCBI taxonomy): Eukaryota > Metazoa > Arthropoda > Malacostraca > Isopoda > Cirolanidae > Bathynomus > Bathynomus jamesi. The sequence goes on along the minus strand of JAJOZX010000397.1, from coordinate 363,915 downwards.
ATATGAATTCCCTGATGGGTGGCTTAATCAGTTTAAGGATAGACACGGTACTCACAAGCTTGCCATTGCAGGAGAAAGGTTCTGCTGACTCTGAAAGTGTTATGAAGTATGATGACATTTTTGAAAAACTAATTCAGGAATGTAACCTTAATGCAAAACAAATATTCAATGCGGATGAGACTGCACTATTTTGGCAGTTATTGGTGTTTTTGTGCGTTATAGTATATTTATTAAAGTAAATGTTATTTTTATAGATTCAACAGCAATTCTTTTTATTATGTACATTACAATTGCCATTTTTCCATTCCCATGAAAAATCTATTAATCCAAAAAGTGTTTGGTCCAGACCCCTTCTGTATAATGCAATTTTGCTCTACTCCAAACTTAAAATTAACCAATTTATTTGTAAATTTATATGGTTATCATAGGTATCACTTCATGTAACATTCCTAACTGAATCAACCTTGTAAGAAAACCATTCTAACTCATTTAATTTTCACAGTGGGACCCAAATATAAGCAAATAGGAAAGTTCTCCTAAGAAATTATTTCAAAATTAAATTTATAAAGGACTGAAAAGGTAAAATACAAATTCACTTTGTCATCACATCTATCAGTATGCTTTGCTTTTCAAATTCAAAGCATCTTCAAGATACAAGACTTTAGTAAGTTGTTAAAAATCAACAAATATATGCAAACCATATAATTTAAGTTTCTCTCTGTGGTAGTGACACCTTATTAATGTAGTATGCACTGTAAATCTGAAACCTCATTCTATAAAGTTTTTATACAACTTTTGAGGTATTTCTGAGTATAGATTGCACACTATCTACCTTTTTCATGCTAGCCTATTGTGAAAAGGGGATACTGCAAAATAATGATTAAATAGATTTCATACACAACTCTCTACCAACTTTTTCACACAGAGAAGCTAGACAATAATATATAGTGCCCCTCACTACTGTGGTGGAGAATAACTACAAGAACTAGACAGATAAGTATCATAATGGCTTACTTTAGCAAAGGTGTACTCAAGCAAAACAACACAACACATATTTACACTAACATTGAGTTCATTATCAGTGAAATCTGGTTCTTCTCAACCAGAAAGAACTATCATACATTCAACTTTGATCCAATCACTCTGTATATGGTTTCCTTTTCATCACATTCAATATATATTTTCTATATCAATTTATTCCTACATTTAAAAAAAACTGCCTTATAATCTATTGATACTTTAAAAATGAGTTTATCAATTTAATGCTTTCATAAATGTATTAATAAATAAAATACTGATCTTACTGAAAATCTCTATTCATCAAAAGAATCAAATGAACTTCAAAATAGTCATATTTTCTTTTTCTTGTGGCATGAATGCAAACCCACTTACACTATATAAGAAAAACAATTTTTCATAACTATTTCTTACCTCCCACTCATCACAGGTATTTCCATGGCCAATTGTATCTGCTGTGCAATAATTTTCTTCATAGGAATCAACCTCCTCTTTAATATCAACTTCATCTTTAATGTTCCAATTAATTTTTTTCAGATCACACTCACTTTCATCTTTTTTCAGTTTGAAACTCATGACATCAAATGAGTGATGGAAAAAATTTCCTTTACAAGAGTCTCGCTCTCTCTCCTTAGTTAACAGTTCATTATACTGATAAAATCATGATGGATTTTACTGGAAAATTTTCAAATTAGAAAGCTCTTATTTTGCTTTTATTGTTTCTTTCAAAGAAGTACTGTATACCTGAACTAATTTTGGAAGGGTTGTAACACATGAAGACAAAGTTCTGTGCAAAGCTAATGGCACCAAATCTATTATAAAAATAAAAATGGGATTTACAATATTAAGACAGAAAAAGAGGCTATTTCATGTTATAACCAATAAACCTAATGTACATAGGTCTATAGTTTATTCTTTAAAACAAATAGTCATGGCTGAGGTTTTAATTACCATTTTAATTTTCAAACATGAAATAAAAAACTTTTAGTCATCTCAAAAGGAATGAAAAACCATATTCAGAATCTGTAAAATCTGACACCCAAACTTTTAAAATTCTTAAAGCTCATACTTTCAAGTAATATTTAAAATATGATGCTTGTAAATACACTATGTGAAAGTGTACAAGAAAAATTTATACTTGAATTATGAAACTGTATCCATGTATCTGGAGTTTTAAGGTGTCAGTTACAGTATAATGACTAATGTTGTAAAATTCTTGGGAATAATCTTTAGGAGAATATTCTCAAGAATTTTCTTGAGAATATTCTCCAAACCAAGAATTTTTGAGAATTTTCTTTTTTAGAATATTTGAGGTTTTTTTTAACTATTCTGATACAACTTAACTTCAGTTCCTGTCAAAATGTAGAAATTATAAGTCAGAAGTGAATGATAGGATGAGTGAAGAAATAAATAAACTAATGCAAAAAATTTATTGAATCATTGTATAAAGACTATTTCAATTCAAACTACAGTATTTACCAGGGATGGCAGTGATTAAATCAAAATGATTTAATCACCTGATTAAATAAATTGATTTTTTTATGAAAAAAATATTTTTTTATTTTTCAAAATTATATAGAAATTACTAAAATATTTCAGACAAAACACTTTAGAAACAAATAAAAATATCCCTTGTAACAATTAAGTATTCAATTTCAGTTTTTCAGTATAATAGCTTTTTTATGAAAAAATCATGGCAAAAAAAGAAATACTTCAAAAAGAACTACCTACCATAAAAAACTCAAGACAATTATCACAATCACAATTCACAAGGAAATCACATGTAGATACTTGCTCTTGCTATACACAACCACATCTAACCAAGGAAACAATTTGCCATCCTTTATATACTATTTTCTCCCAATTCTGGAGTATTCTAGAATGTTCTGGAGTTGTCAAGAATATTCTCTCACATTCTAGAAAGTTCCAAAAGGTTCTGAAATATTCTAGAATTCTCTAAAAAGCTGCAAAACAATCTAAAAATATTTTAAAATTAAGAAAAAAGAAAATTCTCAAATATTCTCAGCAAATAATATTTTGGAGAATATTCTCAGAGAACGAGAATATTCTTGCCTCATATCACTAATAATGACAATGATGCTCATGTATAAGGGCTGGGCAGGTCACCAAAGAAAAATTTCACTGAAGACCATACTGTTTAATGCTACAGGATTCACATGTATACAAATAAAAATGGGATAGAACAATCAAAGTTCAAATTTTCAAAATTTTGGGGGAAAACTTGCAACACAAACACTACATAAAAATGCATGCCAAGTATGGGACAGATTATACTGCAGAGCCAATGAACTTCAGAATCCCAAGGCTACTAGCCAGGGCAAAAGTGCTCTGTGTATATAATTCAGTGGTGCACCAATTAATCGGTATCGGCACCTGGCATGCCGATTAATCGGCCATGCCAGGCATTTTCCTAATATCGGCATGCCAGGTGCCAATACCGATTAATCGGTGCACCACTAGTATATATGAAGGTTTATCAGTAACTTTGTTGGTATGTGTGAAGGATTTCTCTTAACTTTATCAAGAATATGAATAAGTAAGTGAACTGAGCAAGGAATGTTGTACTAGGCTGAGACAACACTCACAGTGTATTACCCAAAGTGAATTACATTGAAACTATTGAGTCCTAGTGATTTTAAACCTAATTCTCATATCAAAGACAAGGATATAGATCCAAGGAAAGTTAGGACTGATGAATGGCACAAAGTCACAAGGCAGGCAAGGAACAGGATTAAAGAGAATAGTAATCATGTAGTAGTAACTAATAATAGGTTTCAAATACTTTTTAATTTAGATGAAGCAATAAATTATTAATTTACCATAGTTGGGAAATCTATCATTAGGAATAACAACAATGAATTTTGCAGTAAGGGAAAGAGAATCAGCAGAAGAATAAGTTATGTATTCTGGGTAGTAATATTTTGCCTGTAAATGAGGTAATGAGGTAGTTACTTTCTAAACATGTAATAAAATTCCAGTTCAGTATCCAAAATCATAGGAGAAACTAATTTTAAATCATATATTCTTATGTAAATATAATGTTTCACATAATTTTATTTCTTTTATTTTGCTGTATTTCAATGATATTCTTAATTACAAATTTTTAAAATACTGTATACCAATTCTTCAAAATGTCTGAAGTGTTCAGATAAAACATTAGATCGAAAATCAACAAAGAAGTTGCTTCATTTTCTTGAAGAATAATCCAAGATTTCTTCAGTTGAAAAATATTTTCCAAACTTTAGAGAAAGCCTCAAAATCATACTTAGTAATTACAAAAATTTAGGTATTATTTACATTAGTGAGGCAGGATTACAGAAGCAGTACTTAATCAAACTAGAATAGAGTATGAGTTAAATAGATCTATACCCACTTCATCAACAAGACCAAAACATCAGCATTAAAAAGCTAACAATCTAACTTAATCTAATCTAATATCTTGTCAAAAGAATGTAAAGTTCATCAGATGTTGTAAAGCCAAGTTAAATGGCTACATAGCAGAGCATTAAAAATGTGGAATATTTGGGACTGAGGCTTTTCAGATTTCTGAATAGTCCAGATTTCAGAAGTTTTTTTTTGTTTTTGTGTATAACTTTGAATTTCTGAGAACAATACTAAGACCTCAACAACTTGTATGTACAAGGAATTCATAAAGCATATTACATACTACTGTGGTGGCTGCATAGGTCATAGTCCCAAGGTGTCAGTATCTTCAAACCACCCAGCACCCTTTAAAATTTCCAGGTTCATGACAGTCAAAAGCCTGGGTAAGGGAATCATATTCTCACACTAATTGAAAACTCTGAAAATCAACTTATTATTCTGGGTCAGGATTCTCTCACATCAGCTATTTCTGGGAGATTATTTGGGTCCAACCCACATGTTAACTGTAAGCTACTTTCCAAGATCTATTTATTAAATCTCCATCCCCACATGGCAAAAAAAAAAAAAGTCCCAATCACACGCAGTCCAAGAAAGGAACTGCAATTCTGAGGTAAACCTGATAGAAATAAACTTAGCTATTTTTATCCCTTTATTATGTCTAGAATGCGTGATCTGTATGAGAAATTAGAAACTCGAGAGGGGCAAAAGGAAATATTCAGGTTGGCTAAAAGCAGGAATAAAGCCACAAAGGATTTTACTCAAGTGAAACATGTTAAACGAGAGGATGGGACAGTACTGTGGAGAGAGAAAGATATACAGGTCAGATGGAAGGAATATTTTGAGGAACTATTAAATGAGGAAAACCCTAGGTTGGTCCATGAGGATGGACTACTGAATATGGCAATGACGAGGAAGGTGGAAAGAGCAGAAGTGAAGAAGGCATTGGATAAAATGAAGAGTGGTAAAGCAATGGGTCCTGGTGAGATACCAGCAGAGGTATGGAAGGCACTTGGCGATGAAGGAGTGGATCTGCATGATCTAATGGAAAAGCTCTGCAACCAAGAGGTGGTCCCAGAGGAATGGCGCGCCAGTATCACAGTACCCATATTCAAAGAGAAAGGGGATATACAAGAATGCTCAAATTATAAGGGTATCAAGCTGATATTGTACACCATGAAGGTGTGGGAGCGAATTGTGGACTTAAGGCTGAGGGAGGCGGCAGGCGTGTCGACAGAGCAATTCGGTTTTATGCCCAGATGAAGTACGTCTGATGCTATTTTTGCATTACAATAGTTGGAGGAAAGGTACAGGGAAGGACAGAAGGCATTGCACATGGTTTTCATAGATTTAGAGAAGGCGTATGATAGGATACCGAGACAAGAGGTTTGGAGGTGCCTGAGGGAGAAGATAGTCCCAGAGAAGTACGTCAGATTGATTCAGGAAATGTATAGAGGGGTTACGACGAAAGTGAGGTGTAGTGTTGGTGTGATGGAGAGTTCTGGAGTTGGGGTTGGTCTGCATCAGGAGTCAGCACTGAGTCCATTCCTATTCAACGTGGTGTTGGATGTGTTGACTGAGGAGGTTAGAGGGGTTGCTCCTTGGTGCATGATGTATGCCGATGATGTACTGTTGTGCGCAGAGACAAGACAGGAGGTACAACAACAGCTAGAAAATTGGAAAGTAGGGGTATGAAAGTTAGTCGGAAGAAGACTGACTATCTGAGATGTAATGTACAACCAGATGAAGGAGGGGGTGTGATTTTAAATGGTGAACTCATCAAATGGGTAGATCATTTTAAATACTTGGGATCAACAATTGAGGTAGAAGGGGGAGCAGAGGGAGATGTGAATCATAGGATGCAGTCAGGATGGAGGAGCTGGAGAGAGGTGTCAGAAGTTCTCTGTGATTGTAGGATCTACAGATCTACAGATCTACAGAAGCTAAGGCTAACAAAGACCCTAAGATCCACTCTAAGGCTAGCCCGAGAGAAAGGAAAGAGTAGGGGGTTAAGAGAAGAGAGGAGAATAAGGGGTTAAGTAAGGAGCAACACCTATCATTCGTGGGTTAACATTCATTCAGAAAAAGAGGAAAAAAGTCTCACCATCATCATCCGCCAGCCACTGCCGACAAGTCAGAAAAATAGTCGGAGAAAATAGGAGAGGGGTGAAAGATGAAAAGAAGTAAAATAAGAACGCTTACAAACCATGCAAACACAGTCTTAACTCACTGTCATACCATGCAAACAGCTGGTGAAGCTGAAAGGGAAGGTCTTCAAAACAGTGGTTAGGCCAACCATGTTGTATGGAATGGAGATGGTGCCAATGAAGACGACTAGTGACAGAAAGATGGATGTGGCTGAAATGAAAATGTTGCGATGGATGTGCGGTGTAACTAGAAGGGATCAAATCAGAAATGAATGCATTAGAGGAATGGTGAAAGTAGTAGAGGCATCAAGAAAAGTCCAAGAAGCCAGACTGAGATGGTATGGGCACATGATGAGAAGAGAGGAGGATTACGTGGGACATGGGGTGCTGGAAATGGAGGTGCCAGGATGGAGAAGATGTAGACAGAAGACGAGGTGGAGGGATTGCGTGGTGGCAGACATCCGGGAGAAAAATTTAGACGAGGTGGAGGGGTTGTGTGGAGGGGTTGCGTGGAGGGATTGCGTGGTGGCAGACACCCGGGAGAAAAATTTAGACGAGGTGGAGGGATTGCATGGTGGCAGACATCCGGGAGAAAAATTCAGACGAGGACATGGTGCGTGACAGAAGAGAATGGAGGAGACTCATCAAGAACAGCGACCCCATATAGAGATGGGATTAAGTTGCAGAAGAAGAGATGTCTAGAATAAATACAATTATTCAGTATAAAATTATAAACACACAACACTGGCAATGCATCATAATTAAAAAAACACACTGGAAAGCAAGTGGAATACAAGCATGGGAAATGATTTTTAAAGAATGTAAACTTTGGCCCAGCCCAGCTACACTCCAAGCTTGACCCTGTGACCTGATTTTTTATAAAAAGCAAATGTCTAGTTAGTAGTTTTGGGTTCACAACCCTGATTCCAGTGACAAGCCATGAGTGGCCAACTGTGGTTCACACAACCTCAATGAACTTCAACTAGTTGAGTTGAGTTCCACCTGGTTGCCTAGACAACACAAGATCATTAGTTACATGCATAGGGTACAATTAATCAATAAAAATAATTAAGAGACAATAAACAAATAATAACTACAATCACAACTTCATAATTAATCACTGGTAAGAACAATCATCATAGAATAAACAAGACACTCTGGACCACAAGCTGACAAGCACCAAAATTAAAAAAATGGAGAAAAATGCAGTTAAGGTTTGTCAACTTGCAAAATGCCATAACTTTTGAACCAATAATGATATTTGATTGATTTTGACCATACATACAAGTTCACAATCTGCTCCCTGACTCACCCATGGGATAAAAGAAGGGTGGGGAAACATAGTGATATAAATAACTCAATTCTGGCCACACTTGTGCTTGGCAGGTTGTGCTCTGGAGCCCCTCAAATGCAAAATAAAAACAAATAACATTAATAATCATGAAAAACAATCCCACACAATTTAAGCAGCCTGTAAGCAACAGGAAACCAAGCATATACAACAAGTAAATCTCGAGTTAAATATAGTAACTAGTTACAAATGATGCTAAACAATCTACAGGATGAGTCAAAAGTCCAGAAACATAGGAAGGATAGGAAACTTTTATTGCAAAAAGACATGTGTTACAAGTAATGTTATAAAGATGTGCTCTATTTGTTCTCCTTTCACTTTGACATTTCTGGACTCTGTTTACCCACTTAACCTGGACTCTTTCCAGGACATTGGGCTGGTTTGCAGCACAGGCTTCTCTAATGCGCTGCTTCAAGTGCACTGTGTCCCAGATCTTCAGACCATACACAATGGGTTTGAGGTGTCCCCAGAAGTAAAAGTCCAGCAGTGTCAGGTCAGGCCACTCCACTGGACCATGATGACCAAGCCAACACCCTGGAAATTATTGTAATAATTTCCAATTATTTCCTATTTTTCCAGACTTTTGACTCACCCTGTATATCCAATTATCCTAATGAGTGACTAAAATGACAGAATTAGGTTAAATGCAAGTGAAAGGTACTCAGGCAGTCATTGTAATCTGGAGCAATAATTAAAACCTCTGGTGTCTAATCCTAACCTAGCTAAATCGCTATTCAACAAAGTTTTTCTCTTTCTGATAAATATGGTTGATTTTTGTGTTCTATTTTACGCTGATTACGAAAATGAAAACGGATATTTTCTGTCACTCGCAGTTTTTGAGGGATTGCAATTTAAAACTATTTGAGATCAAAATAGCATTCCTCAGTTCACATCATAATACAAGATTTATTATTAGTCATTTATGTTCTATAAAATCTTCATATTATGCATATTATGCATATTATTATTTATATTTACATGTTTATAATATGTACAGGGTAAGTCAAAAGTCTGGAAACACAGGAATGGCTTTTCACTGCAAATATACATATATATTTGCATTGAAAACCATAATTCCTATGTTTCCAGACTTTTAATTCACCCTGTATATATTTAAGTATTCTGCATATAAACGAGGGTAATTCAATAAGTATCTGCACTTTTTATTTTCACATCTGATAGATTATAAACATCACTTCTCAATATACTCTCCCCATTTCTCAATACACTTAGTCCAGCAGTCTACAAGCTTCCTAATGCCATCACAAAAGAATGTTTTTGGCTGTGTGCTTAGCCAGTCATGCACCACCTGCTTCAGGTCATCATCACTTTGGAATTGCTGACCTCTCAAAGCGTCTTTTAGTGGTCCAAACAGATAAAAATCAGAAGGTGCCAGGTCTGGACTATAGGCTGGATGGTTGAAAACTTCAAATTTAAGTTCTTGAAGGCATTTTCTAGTCTGTGCAGTGGTATGAGGGCACGCATTGTTGTGTAACAGAATAACACCTTCCGACAATCTCCCATTGCAAAGAAGTTCAAAGTGCAGCCATCAGCAGGTAAAGTTATGCTAACACTGTTTTGGGATACACAAGGCCCTATCTTTGAACATTATCTAGAGCGTAGAATTACAGTAACAAGTGCATCATATTTTGACATGCTTCGGAATGAGTTAAAGCAAGCAATTTGCATGAAACAGAGAGGGAGATTGTCGGAAGGTGTTATTCTGTTACACAAGAAGAGGACCAGTGATCATTTTCCCTACTTCTGACTTCAGCAGATGGCTGCCATGATGCACTTCCTGACCAGTAACGAATTCATAGTAGTAATCTGCTGACCCAATCAGCACTGCAATATCCACAACTTGATCAGACTCAATATTTGTTGCTGCTAGCAGAACTCTGCATTCTCTCAAATGAGAACGAATCTTCTGAGGGCCAGGAGCGTAAATATTTGAGGGTAAAGTCTCAATGAGAATAGCCCCCATGGAGATAATTCCTTTACCAGTCAAGATCGGTATTTCAGTAATATCATACAATCGAGCTTGGCCCTTCTTTTGAAAGCCCTCAATCCTACACAACCTTTTTGATAGAAGTAAATCCATTCGCTTTGGCGCCAGATTTAAGGATAAAACTCCTCTGCAAACCTTGACCAAACAATGCACAGAGTGAAACATTTCTTTTCAGAGCTACCACTTCAACCATGGCAGTGGGCAATATGACATTAGATCTTGTGAATTTAGCCACTGCAACTGCGGACAAGGTTGAATCTGTAGAATCATGCGATTCATCTGAAATTGTCACCTTATTGCTGTTTAGTTTAGGTTTCGAATGAGCTGTATTCAAGGGCAACATTATCCTGAACTTCCTTTGCCTTTAAAGCATAAAGCTGTATTGAGTAAGCCTTTGCAGTGTTTACAATTAAACATGCTAAGGCAATATTTTGCAGTGGTAGGAACCTATGCACTTCAAGCATAGTTGCAAATTCCTAGCTCTCCAAGATTTATCCTTTAGAGCATTACCTCCCCTTCACTAACCACAATATTTCCAAAATATTACCATTATCAAAAGATATTATGTCTATGACCATAGGGATATTCGTTACATCATCTATAGTAAAAACTGACGTAAAAAATTCATTTAGCAAGATAGCCATTTCCTTGTTTTCAGAAACTAGATCTCCCTTTACATTTTTCAAAGGTCCCAACACACTTTTTACTGGATTTCTATTATTGATGTATTGAAAGAATCGCTTGGGGTTTTCTTTACCATTACGAGCTATGGAGACTTCAAATTCACGCTTGGACTTTTTATATATATATATATATATATATATATATACACACAGGGGTTAGACAAAATAATATGAACACCCGCCGATTTTACTGGTTATCTTTACGGACTGCTCAGACACAAAGTAAACGGTCAAATGACTGGCAAACCTATTTAAATGCATAACAGAGAGTGTATACGTCATGTTATAACCCTCACGTTGTTTTTACAGATCTGAGTGAATTATGAATTAGCAGTTATGAAAGACCTGTCAGACTTCCAAAGAGGGCAAATTGTCGGAGCGCGGATGGCTGGTGCATTGGTGATGAACACCACTCAGATGTTCAATGTATCCAGAGGAACTGTCTCTATGGTCATGTCTGCATACCAAAACCATGGAAAGACAAGCAATGCAATAGTGGACGCAAGAAGAAGCTGTGTGATCGAGACCGCCGGGTGCTAAAGCGCATTGTGACAAAGAACCATAAGACCACGAGCTCCAAAAGTGACTGCAGAGCTTAACCAGCATCTTGCAAGCCTGGTATCGACCAGAACTGTACGTCGCGAGCTCCATGGAGCTGGATACCATGGGAGGGCTGCAATTGCCAAACCCTTCCTTTCGCACATCAACATTGAGTGGCGTAGAAAATGGTGTAATGACCATAAGAATTGGTCAATGGACCGGTGGAAGAATGTAGTCTACTCCAATGAATCCTCCTTTACGCTATTTCCATGTTCCAGTCGAGTTTACGTCTGGAGACAGCCTAAAGATGCTTATGACCCCGACTGCCTGACCCCAACCGTTAAGCATGGAGGCGGATCTGTGATGGTTTGGGCAGCAATATCGTGGAATACTCTTGGCCCAGCTGTAGTACTGCATGGTAGGGTTAACGCCCAGGTCTATCTGTCAATATTGGATGACCAGGTCCATCCCATGGTCCAAACGCTGTTTCCCAATGGCGGCGCCGTCTTCCAGGATGATAATGCACCAATCCACACTGCTGGGGTCATTAAAAACTGGTTTGAAGAGCATGTTAGTGAAGTAGAACGCTTGGATTAGCCTCCACAATCCCCGGATCTTAACATTATCGAGCATCTGTGGTCAGTTGGAGCAGCAGGTCAGAAGCCAATTCCCACCGCCGGCGTCTTTGGAGGAACTGGAGCAGGGTTTGCTCGAAGAATGGCTCAGGATTCCTCTAGCCACTGTCCAAAAGCTGTATGAATCAATTCCCTGATGCATTGCAGCTGTTATTGCCGCTAAAGGAGGACCAACTCCATATTAAGAATAAAAAATGCCATTTATCAAGGTGTTCATATTATTTTGTCTAACCCCTGTATATATATATATATATATATATATATATATATATATATATATACAGGGTGTCCCATAAGTCCGGCATCATAGGAAAAATAATAAAAAAGGCAAAACAAAATCTTTTATTTACAGAACATGCTCAATATGTCCACCATTGTTTTCAATACACAAATTCAGACGTGATACCCAGTCAGCAAGCACATGGTGAATGATGTCAGGAGTAATGGTGTTACATGCCCCAATAATGCGCTGCCGCAAATGTTCAACACTCGTAATTTTCTCTGCATATACCAGCGCTTTCAAGTGGCCCCAGAGATAAAAATCTAGTGGTGTCAGATCCGGGCTTCTGGCTGGCCATTCCACAGGCCCTTGATGTCCTATCCAATGACCAGGGAATTGTTGGTACAGGTATTCCCTTACTTGGGTGCTGTAATGTGTAGGAGTCGCTGTATCATCGTCAGTGGACCTCCTTGAAGGTCCACTGCATGGTTTATCTTCTATGGATCCTGTTTCCTTGAACTTTGCAACAAGTCTGCTAACACAACTCTGTTATTGGCTCATGGTCTGGATGCAATCTGTTAAATTCAGCAACGGCCTCTCTTTGACTCCGATTTCCTATGAGTAGAATTATCTGGATTCGTTCTTCCTTGCTCACATACATTATGGCCTGTAGAAAGAGAAAAATATGAATTATGGTTTGTAGAAATAGAAAAATATGAATTTCTCCTATGATGCCGGACTTATGGGACACCCTGTATATATATATTACACTGCCCAACACCAATTTTGCTGATTTAATTCTAACACCTGTTTACAGGTAACTTTGGTGTGCTGATTTAAAAAATCACCTTAGTTTTTGCCTATCACATCAGGTTTTCGAGCAATCAAATACGGATATTTTGGAGATATCGCATTTTGGCAGGGTTACCCCCAATTTTTTTTCTTTTCAAAAAATAAGTTTTTACATACTCAGAATCAGCATGGAAAAGTAAACAATTATGCAGGGAGTGAACTTTAATATACAATGGTAATATTGACACAAAGTGATTAAAAGTGTTTAAATAAGCAAAAAATAAATCCATATTAAAGTAAGCATGGGACCAGTTTTCTTAACATTGTCTTTTTCTTGTTTTCTTACTTTTCAGTGCTGATAAATTTTCTCTTATAGGACTTCCTAGAATGAGAGATGTCAAGACAATCTCTTTGCAGGCTCCAGCAGTAGTCAGCCATCATATGGGTATCCCATCTTCCTTGGTATCGTTCTTCCATCACTTTGATATCTTGGTGGAACCTTTCACCTTGCTCTTCACTAACATCACCAAGATTTTCTGGAAATTTATCCAGATGACTGTTGAGATAGTGAACTTTAATGCTCATGTTGCAACCCAACTGCTGAAAGTTTACAAGTAAATCCTTTACAAGATCTTTATAATTTTCAGACTTTTTGTTTCCTAGCAAGTTCTTAACTACTGCCACAAAAGCATTCCAAGCTCTTGCCTCTGTTTCGGTCATTGAGTTACTGAACTGCGGATCTTTCATCAGTTTTCTTATCTGGGGACCATCGAATATACCAGCTTTAAGCTTCTCATCACTAAGACCTGGAAAGGCTGCACATATGTAATTAAAGCAATCACCTTCTTTATTCAAAGCTTTTACAAACTGCTTCATATTGCATATTGCATTGCACGAAAACCTGATATGATGGACAAAATCTAAGGTGATTTTTGAAATCAGCACATCAATATTATCCAGAAACAGGTCTTAGAATTAAATCAGCAGGAAAATTTTTTTTTGTTGGGCAGTTATATATATACACAGGGTGTTTCAGGAGGAAAGGTCAATACTTCGGGAGGTGATAGTATCGGTCATTGTGAGAAAGAAAGTTCATATGAACATGTGTCCAATTCTGAATGGTTACGGAGATAGAGCTGTTTGAATCTACAAATACAAAAGCATTGTTGATGGTAATCAAGAAAGAAACCAATTACTGTTTCTAACAGTTAATGTTTAAACATTGGCATTTTGAATGGTATCAGATACAGAAATGACAAATTTGTTACAGTTTACAATACGTTTTTGAAAATCCCACAGTCAACCTCAATGCACTTTGCAACTCTCGTGCGAAGATCGCGTGTTGTTCGTCCGAGTTGATCTTGACGTTCCTTTATGCGGGCAGCAGCATCCAAAATGCGCGTGAGCAATTCGTCTCGTGTATCCACCTTTCTTTTGTAAACTTGACTTTTCATCCACCCCAACAAACAATAATCTAACAGAGAGGTGTTTGGAGACCTTGGTGGCCATTGAATGGGACCACCGCGGCTGATCCATCGACCAGGGAAATTTTGATTTAGGTATTGCAGCACCAGACAGGTAGAATGTGGAGGAGCTCCGTCATACTGAAAGTACATACCAGCGTGTGTAGCCAAGGGAACATCCTCCAATAGTCCTGGCAATTCATTTTGCAGAAATTCTAGGTAACTTTTTCCTGTAAGACGATTCTCTAAAGTAACAGGGCCAATCAGCTGATCATCGATGATACCGCACCACACATTGGCAGAGAAGCGATGCTAAAAATTTGTTTCCACAATGGCATTTGGATTTTCGTCTGACCACCGATGAGAGTTGAGTGTTGTTGATACTGTCACGGGTGAAAGTAGCTTCATCGGTGAACAGTATTAATTAATCGAAGCAATCGGCAATTAGCATTTACCCAATGACAAAATTCCAGTCGCATGGCAGCGTCTCCTGGTTGAAGGTGTTGTACACGCTGTACATAAGGATGCAAGCCTTCCTCACATAATGTTCACCATACTCTTGTGTGTGGTACACCGAGACATGTAGAAATTCTTTGTGAGCTAGTAGTAGGACTACGCTCTACCAACTGAAGAATGTTTTCCACTTCATCCACATTTTGTTCACCTTTACGTTCAGATGAAACATGATTGCTGGGAAGTGTACCAATCTCACGCAATGTGTTGAAAACCCTGGTAAACACTCTTTGATCCGGAATTCTGCAGTTCAGAAACCATCAATGGTATTCTGCAACAGCAGCTGTTGCACTTCCATCACAAAAACCGTAGACATACACCATATCTGCATATTCGGCATGTGTGAAGGTGTGTGGCATTCTTAACACTGCTTCAAACACCAAACAATGTCACTCACAACAGTCAGCTGTCGATTGGCTTATGTTACATGCTTACATTACAACTTACATGTTCAAGATTATAGGGGAGGGAAGGAGGAGGAAGAGCTGTGCGTGCATCAGATTTAAACAGCACTATCTCCGTAACCATTCAGAATTAGACACATGTTCATATTGTGGGGGTTGTGAAGTTTCTCACAATCCCCCCTTGATTTTCAAATTCCCCTTTTTGGGGGTTGTGAAGTTTCTCACAACCCCCCCTTGATTTTCAAATTCCCCTTTTTGGGGGTTGTGGAGTTTTTCACAAAAAAACTTCACCCTAATTTTCAAGTCCTATCTGGGTCTCCTCACAAGTTTTTCTTTCCCCACAGGAGTTTAGTTAGGAAACCATTAATGGTAATTAGGATTAAGGTTATGAAACCTGAATAGACCATTAATATGGACATCCTGTCAGAAGCCAAGGAAGTGTGGAAAGCCTTTAAAGGTAGGAGTTTCTGTAATCCTTGGCTAGAGTTCATTTGTATTTCACCATCATTATCATGGTTAATTATTATTATTAAGGGTAGACATACATATAGGTTGTTGAAACTGACTGAGTATAGATAGGTTTGCCACCTTGTCATGTAACTAGCTAGAGAACCAATTATCATTATTATAGGTCACCAGTCATATTATTCCAGAGTTAGGTTTTTGCCCATGCTTGTTTGGCAATGATTATAGGTTGATTAACTCATGTGAGATAGGTTTGCCATAATTGTCAATGTTTGTAGTTATTATTTTGTATGTTGGTTATTTATTATTTATGTGCTTTGATTTCATGAGTAAATTATGTTTTCCAGTGATCAATTATGAAGTCATGATTCCAGTTAATGTTTGTGGTTAATTGCCTGTTATGTTGTTATTATTGTGATTAATGGTGCTAGATGCATGTAACTAATAATCTTGTGTTGTCTAGGCAACCAGTTGGGATTCAACTCACATGGTCCGGATTCATCAGGCTTGGATTGTGGGTCCCATCCAGTGGGAGCTACGCAGTTCGTGTCAACCACTGTTGGCCACTGGATCTGCCCTGAAATCAGGCCTGTGACCCTAACCCTACTAACTAGCCAGCCAATAAAGGAATTGGAACTCAGGTCATAAAAGGGGGGGTCAAGTTTGGAGGGTAGTTAAGCTGGGACAAGGGTTAACGTTCTGTGCAAGTCATTTCCGGTACTTGTCTCCCACTTGTTTTCTATCCTTTCTGCCAAATCTCACTAAGGGTTATTGGGGCTCCAGGTGTTTTGTCAAGTGCGATGCATTGCCAGTCCTTTTGTTATGTTTATACTGTCACACTGAATAGTTGTTTATTTCAGATATAATAAAGAGAAAAACACAAGTAGTTTACTTCTATTAGGTCTACCTTTGAATTCTAGCCCTTTCTTGGACCCTGAGCGGTTGGGTCTCTTACTCAGTAGAGAGTCAGATTGAGACACCTGCACTAGGGGAAGTCCTTTACAGTTAATGTGCGAGTCGGACCTGAATAATCTGGAAACAAACCACTGACCAGAGAGGCCTTCCTAGATACCAGAGGAGATTACATCTTTGCCCAGTCTCTTGACTGTTCCGAACCCAGAAACGTGAAAAGGTGCTGGGTGGTTGGAAACACAAATACTTGGGGACTACGGCCTACGCCGCCACCGTAGCAATATGAACTTTTTTCTCACAATGACCAATACTATCACCTCCCAAAGTATTGACCTTTCCTCCTGAAACACCCTGTATATATTATATTTTTTTTATATATACAGGTACTCCCCGACTTACGATGGGGTTACGTTCCGACAAACCTGTCGTAAGTCAAAATGGTCGTAAGTCGAAAATAACCACAATGGTAGTGATGTGCATTAACATATATGTAGTTCAATCAAAGTAAAATAACAAAACATACAAATTATACAAATAATAGTAAATAATAGCAGTAAATAATACTGTAAATAAAAATCGTTATTTTATTTAATTTATTTAACATGACAGTCGTCATTGTAAGTCCGGATGGACATAAGTCAGGTGGTTGTAACTCGGGGAGTATCTGTGTGTGTATATATATGCACAAATCTGTCTAAGGAATTTTGGACAGGTACTTTCCTGTTATCCTGGACCCCAGCATTCTTGCCAGATTCCCAAATTTCATTGGCAATTTTTTTTTTTAAATGTTAAGTAACTAACCAAACCAAACCTAACCTAACCTAACCAGGAGGTTTGGTTAGCTTAGCTTAGGTTCTTAACATTTAAAAAAAAAAATTGGCAATGAAATTTGCCAATCTGCCAAGTGGCATCCAAATCTGGCAAGTCTGGGGTCCAGAATAACAGGAAAGTACAGAAAAAAGTCCTATCTTGTTGTTCAGCATTACTAAATTACCTTCTTCACCTCTTCACAAAGTCCAAATAATTGTTATTTTCCGCATGATGATGATGATGATGATGATGATCTACAGATCTACAGAAGCTAAGGCTAACAAAGACCCTAAGATCCACTCTAAGGTTAGAGTCCAAATATCCAGCCTCGCATTAAAATTGTTTACTCTTTCCAGCCAAAGGAAATCAAACTAGTGGAGCCCTGAGATAAACTTATAATAATATTGTATAAATATAAATATTGTATAAATTGTATAATATTGTATAAATATATGATACAGCCGTCTGTAAATACAAAACATCTCTATTGAGTCAATGTTCATCTAAATGTTCATGTTAAATGATGTCATTTTGGAAGTTTTGTTGAACTGTTCTTATACTTGGAAACAATAATGTTCTTTATTGGATATGAATAGATGTTTCCCACTTCCCAACTACTGTAAGGTGCAGCTATATTTTTCTTTTTCATGCAGGAAGGAGGGGCCAAAAAATAAGATAGCCAAAATCAAGGGCCAGTGTTTTGGAGATGCCTGGACACTGCATTTGAAAGATTGGAGGTCACAGACAGGAGGAAAGATGGATTGAGGAAGATTGTTCCAGAGTTCACCAGTTGAGTAGATGAAAGATTGAAAATACCAATTAACCCTTACATTAGAGACAGCTGGACAGAAAAGGGATGAGAATGTGTTGAACATCTGGTACTGCATGCCCTCCTTAAAGGAGGAGACTTCAGAAGAGCAGTGTCCATTATAATAGCAATAGTAAAGAGAGAGAGGCAACATTGTAGTGAAGAAAGAGGGATTGAAGACAGTCAGTAAGAGGTGGGGAATTGATGAGATGAAAAAGCCTTTGATTCTACCTAGTCAAGTAGGGGTGTGTGGGTTGAGCCACCCAACAAACAAGAAGCATACTCCATACAGGGACAGAGAAGACCTTTATACAGAGACAGCAACTGAGTGGGGTTGAAGAAACTGCAGACACAGTATAGCACACCAAACCTCTTAGAAGCTGTTTTGGAAAGACGGTACTGTACAGTATCTGTGATCTTTCCAGGAAAGATCATGAGAAAAAGAAACTCCAAAAATGTGGAGAGAAGAGGAAGGATTGAGTTGTGTATTGTTGAAGGTAAGGGAATAGTTGTGGGGAAGATTGTGACAAATAGGCAGATGGAGGAATTGAGTTTTTGAGGCATTGAAAGCCACAAGGTTTTCTCTGTCCCAATCATAGATGGCAGAAAGATCAGAGGTCAGGTGTACTATAGCTGTCCTACTCAAACCATGGAGTGACTGTTGAGAAGGATGCTTTGTAAAGGAGGTGGAGAAGTCAAGAGTAGAATCATTAGCATAGGAGTGGATATGACAGGAAGTAAGACTTAATAGATCATTGAGAAATAAAAGGAATAGAGTGGGTGACTGGACAGAACCCTGAGGAACACCACTGTTAATAGCTTTATAGGAGGAGGACAGTGGCCATCTACAACCATAGCTAAAGATCAGCCAGAAAGGAAATTAGATAGGAAGGCACAGAGAGAGAATGATAGAAATGGAAGGAGGGCAGTTTGGAAATGAAAGATTTGAGCCAGACTAGCATTATTTAAATCTAAAAACACTACCTTTAGATGCTAAAACAATTCTCTCTCTCTTTCCACTGATGAATCTTTATGATCTTTATTGCTATTTCTAGCAAGCTTTATCTTACTTCGTCTTTTACTCTTCCAAATCAAACTTTTAAATTCACTGAATGTCCTCCTCTTGTTTTATTATTTTAGCTATTTCCCAATTCCACCACAAAATTTTCCTAATCTTTTCATTCCTAATAATTCTGAAAGGAATACACCTACATTGTATATCCTCTACAATTTCTTTGAACCAAGATCACATCTCAAAAGCATTTTTATTGGCAAATTCATTATCCCGCTTTACTGAGGTAAACAACTCCCTCAACTTACTATAGTCACCCTTTGAGAAGCAAGGAACTAGATGGTCACCATTGACTAGATTCCTATTTGGTTCCATCTTAAAATGGTGTGTCATATTGATCACCATTCCCTAATGACTCTCCTACTGCAAGTTCCCTAATACAGGCAACTCCTGAGATTGAGCAACTTGAGAATTTGACCATTATACATTATAACCTCAATTCAACTTTTGACTAGGTGAAGCATGCTTACTTGACCAAGCCGAGTTGGGGAGGCAACATGACTTAGAAATGAATCAGGCAGATGTCAATAATGAGTTAGTTGCATCTCATGCAGAGAAGTTGACTAACAAAGACATCAAATTGCAACAATCCAGTGAGACCAGGAAAGATAGTGAAGATGATGTGATGGTTTCTCCAACTCAACCTAAGGACTTGTCTTTAAAAGACCTTAGCAAGATCTTCAAGAGTCTGGATAACTTCATAAACTTGATTGAAGAAAAGGACCCTATTGCTGAGAGGAATTCATTGGTGTGAAGAGTTTTTCATAAAGACATAGCCTGTTACAGGGTCTTTTATGAACAAAAGAAGAATATAGTTCAACTGAAGCTGGATAAATTCTTTAAGAAGCTTGACAGACCACAGTCAGCAGAAGCACATCAACATCTGCTGCAAAGACTCCTTCAAAATTCCAACTAAAATCTTTTAACTTCTCATAATAAACCATTTTTTTCCCTAATATGCTGGAACATATCCCCCAATTATAACATGCAAGTCTATGGGAAAATGGCTCTTGACATTTGATTGTTGAAATTCCACTGCATTTTCAGGAATGCATCCCAGTCAAATCTCGGGAGTTGCCTGAAACCTCATAATATTATAGAGAACTCAATCCAAGATTGCTTGATCCCTACTTGGTTTCTCTACAAATTGCATTAGAAAGTTATGATTACAGCATTCAATGAAGATACCTTCCCTATTAATTCCTTTTAAAAAGTTCCAGTCTATATGAGGCAAGTTGAAATCTCCCATAATTAATGTTTTATCAGTACAATCTGTCTTTATTTCCTGAGCCATACTGTCATCAACAATGTGTATTTCATTTGGAGGTCTGTAAAATGCACCTACCCAAATGTACTCTTTAATACTTGATACACAAATATCAATCAAAAGTGATTCCACCCTGTTGTCTAATTAATATCCTCATTCTGAACTAAAATTAAATCATTCTTAATGTATACAACCAAACCACCCTTGCCTATTCATTCTCTGATAAATGTACATTGTACAATCATTTATCTTATACTCTGTTATACTGTCACTACTATACTGCATCACTAATCCAAGCCTTTAATACATACAGTATATCAGATAATAATCCACACATTTCATTTGGATAACATGAACCCATTCAGGCCAATTGAGGTTATCAAAGTCATAAGCTATATTTCATAATAAAATTGTACAAAATATCAATCTCAAGTCAGCTAATTAACATACAACTATTTACAGAGCTACCAAAGTAGTCTACATAACTTAAGCTAAGAATATACACTATTTCCAATCTACAAACACTCTCTCATTCATGAAAGCATCCAAAATTCCAAACCTGAAAACATTTTGAACATCTGTATATCTCACAACTAAACATATCCAGTTCCATTAATCTTTCCATGTATTCCAATCTTTTTAGGTTAGGATTAAACTTGATTGCAGTACATTGCATACCTTCAAGCATATCAATATCAAGTGTAAGGTGAGGAGATTAAGCTTGAATGCAGTATTATAAGCGAGGCCTAACATAAGAATTACATAATTTACTGATCACTTCTTTACTCTTGTAACTAATATCTCTCTTAATAATACATAACATTTTTTCTTCATTTCTATCTTCCACGCACCACTTACAAGATTTTATATTACAACTAACTAACTACTACCACTAACTTTCATCTATGTATTGTCTTCCTGGTGAGAGCTTTACTTATGTTAGTAATAGTTGGCACACTACCTCATGGTTGAATCACTGTTATGTGTACACCTGATGCAAATCAAGCATTCTGAATATGTCAATTTTGTACTCCTGTGCTAGTTCTGACCACATGCCCCTATTGAGTTTGACATTGATTGTATTCCAATGTTTTCACAGGTAAATGATACACATAAAGTGAAGTTAGACTGGTCCAGAGTTGATGATGAGGGCAAACAACAGTATTGTAATAAGTCTGACATATTGCTAAGTAATATATGTATCCATAATGATGCTCCAGCTTGTCAGGATGTAAACTGTACAATTCAAACACATATTTTAGAATTTAAAGACATGTATGAACAAATTGTTTCTTCTCTCAATAATACTAGCTTAGACTGGAATACCTTTAGGAGAAAAGACTATACATGTAGACCTGGCTGTAATGATTATGTGGCTGAATGTCATAATGCATCCAGAGATGCTTTTCTAATGTGGTGTGCACCCAAGGCAAGGCCCTGTATTACAACAAAAACAGAGGGCTAATGCCAGGTTCAAGTATGCATTAAGGTATATAAAAAATCATTAGGATGAGTTAATTAGGGATGCTCTGGCAAGAAAGCTTGCCAGTAAGAATTCAAGAGACTTTTGGGAAGAATTAAAATAAAGAATAGTGTAATGTCTCTCTGCTAATATTGAAAATGTAACTGGGACTGAAAATATAGTCAAATTATGGAAGGAACACTACATTATTCAACTCTGTACATAAGTTGTGATGCTACCTATAGTCCAGATATAAGAGTTAGTGTTTTTGAGACTAAACAGGCCATAAAATGTTTACATTGTAACAAATCATGTGGTGTTGATGGTATTTCTGCTGAGCATCTGAAATTTAGTAGTGACATTTTAGTGCCACTGTTCACTTTATGCTTTACAGGTTTACTGATACATGGTGTTTTGCCAGATACAGTGTTATCTGTTGGTTTGGTGTCAGTACTAAAAGATAAAAGGGTAAAATCAATAGTAAAGATAACTATAAGCCAATAGTTTTGGCCAGTATTATGTCTAAGGTATTTGAATATTTACTCATTAATAGACTTGAATGTTACCTATATACTAGTGATAACCAATTTGGTTTCAAAAAGAACCTAGACCACATCTCAATAACATTTTTATTCACAAATTCATTATCCCACTTTACTGAGCCTAACTCCCTAAATTTACTATAGTCACCCTTTGAGAAGCAAGGGACTAGATGGTCATTATTGACTAGATCCTTATTTAATTCTATCTTAAAACACATGATCCAATGGTCACTGTTGCCTAATGACTCTCCTACTGCATGTTCCTTAAGTTCATAATCTGCATTTAAGACTAACAGTACTTACTTTACAGTATTTACTTTACTAATATGATGCTTTATGTCCTCTGTTGATCTAAAGTTATCTTTCAAAACCCCAAAGAACTCACATTTTCCTACAGAAGCCTCCCATACAAAGCCATTCCCCTTCCACTAAGATGTAATCCATCCTCACTGTAAAGCTCCCTCCTTCCATAAAAATTATCCCACAAATCTATGAACTCAGCTCCTTCACTACATAGCATCCTAACTTTAACATTTAAGACCAAAATTTGAATTGTAAACTCCATACAAACCCCAATCCTTGGTAAAATGCCCATTACATAACACTTCCTCTGCCTGTGTTTTAAAGTTTCTATCAATTCCCTATACCTCTTCTTAACTACTTCTGAATTTCTGTTTAACTTAAATCTACCATCTTTATCCTTGCTTGTTAAGTCATTTATACCTACATGAATTATAATATTACCTCGGGTTACAGGCAACTTCTTCACTACATCACTGACTTTAGAAATATTACCACCTGGAATACATATTCTTCTATGGGCTTTCCTTCCCTTATTGCAAAATTCATTGTCCTGATTCCTAATAATATAGTTCCCAAACATGGTAAATTCACACTGTACTTCTTCATCTAAATTCCCTAGTATATGAAACCTGTTACTAGTTGCTATAACATGATTACTATTCTCTCTAATCCTATTTCTTGAATGACCTTTGGTAATGGTTCAGAATACGGGTGCCACTAAAGCAAAATTTCGAAAAATACCAGACACAAAGTTGTTTCTCTCATTAAAATACATTGATTGCATGTGTCATATAGTCAAAAAAGCGAAGTTAGAAAATTACAAAAAAAAATATATCGCTACTTCAGTGCTTTCTAGTGCTTTTTGGGTATGAATCTAGGAAATTTTGAGTTGGCAACCCTACTATCATTCATTTACTTCAGTTTGAAAATGGCTTCAGTCTGTGACTGATGTGTGGTGATGCTAGTAGAGCCTTTATCCACCATAGTAAGGTAAGCCTAAAATCATGATAAGGGGGGTCGATGGGGGGCGCATCGCCCCTCATTAACTTAGGTTAGGTTAATTCCTTATTTGCACATTTTTATGCATCCTCTAGTACTATTTGATATGTAAAAAATGGGAAATTTTTTACTATCAGTCCAGCCCCTGGAAACTGAAAATAAAGTTTATCATAAGACTACATTTTTTAAACAACTTCTATTAAGTACAATATGAAGGCAAATGCCGATTAAAGCTATAAAATTAATGTTAAGAAATAATTTTTTTGAGCGATAAAATCAAGGATTATGTTTTCGGGAGTGATAAAATGGCTGATCCCACAAAGGTTAGGAAGGTACCACTAACAAAATTGGGGGGTTTGACCTGAACTCATAAGATTTTAGTGTCACGATGGCATCGGTTTGCAATGGTTGTAATTATTCACTGTTTAACTTCATGCAAATTTTTTTATGATGAAGAGGCTACATTTAATTTTTATGTAGAACATGGTGTATTGCTAAAAGAATTTATTTGCCCTAAGAAAAATAAGGAAGGTATTGTTTGTGGTAATAAGTGTGTGTTCAATAAAAATAGAAAAGCATTTTGTTGCCATAGGTCGGTGCGTGATAAGAAACAGAGAAGGGGAACATGCATATATTGTGATTTTTTTCAGTCAGTTTGTAAAAATATATGGCTAGAGGTTAGGTTAGGTTAGTATAGTTTTACGGTATATATAATATATACAGTGAATGTATACAGTGTTTGATTTACTACATATATATAAATGTGTATATATATATACCTTTTAGGTCACTCATGTTGGCTATTTCTATAATTTCCATATTTATATATCAATGGATTCGTTTTTACATCGCGAATGCACCCTAGATAGTCTCTACTGAAGGAATTACCCGCAGTTTAAGGTATTTTTTCACACTTATACCCCAAAACAAACTTCGTGTCCTAACTTAGTTTTGGGCCAGTTCCCTCACTTGAGACTATCCAAATCGCATTCCTGGTGTAATAACGAATCCACTGATCTATAAATTATGGGAATTGAAGAGACCGGAGTGATAGTAAAAAATTACCAGAAAATGTTCGGAATAAATACATCCGGTAATGTAAATAATTACTGTTTTTTCTTTCAAAACATTCTAAAACCATTGGTTTCCTATTGTTTAGGATAAAGCTGACCATCGCTATTACAGTAAATTATTGCTTGTGCTGTGTTCCCCCACCCAAAATCCCTGGTTCCCATGGTGGTCCCCCCAGATTGTAGGAGGGGTTAGGAGGTGAAATCACTTCAAGCAATATTTACTGTAATGGTGATAGTCACATTCATCCTAAACAACAGGAAACCAATGGTGGAAAAAAAACAAAAATTGAGGTGGCACCCCTATTCTGACCATTACCTGACCTTTGACTATGCCATTCATCAGGCCTAACTTTACTTGGGCCTGTATCCCTGTCTCTCACACACACTAGGGCTAGGCTTAGGCTCAACCTCACTACATCTTACATTAGTCTTTCCTGTATTAAACTCAGTTTCTGGCCTAACTGTTACATTAAATCTCACTAGCTACACTATCAGTCATTGGGCCAACTAACTTAGATCCAATGGATTCTGAGCTAGAAGTTTTCTTAAACCTTGCCTTGAGCATGTCCCTAACCTCAGCTAAACATTTAAATTGCAAAACCACAAACTATTTGCTGACTTCATACCCCTATACATTTGTTCTGTAATTTTGATATAGGCTGAGTAATACCAATCATCACAACTCTCACATGCTACAACCTTAACCCCTTCCCTAACTTCCTTCTTACAAACCTTACAGTCACAGTCTAAAGTTTCTTAAATACTATTCTTTAACTCAGTTAAAAGCTTAAAGGTCTAAGTTAGGCTATTCCCTGGATGGAATGGCTAATGGGGGCCTAGGCTAATCAACCAAAATACTTAGTCAAATTAAGCTTAAAGCTTTGGAATAGAGCTATTTATACTTTAATCTTAAATACTATTTGGCAGACATTGGAATAACACCATTTTTAAAAATATTTGTAAAAATTAAAAAAAAAAAAAAACTAAGCATACAGTTAACCTAACCAGGGCTTTCAATGTTATTCTGATGTTTGCCATTGAAGGCCGAGTTAGGTCAACTGGATGCCATTGACAATTGGTTGTTATTTTCGTTAGTTTTAATGAAAATAACATGACTTAACCTAGAACCAATTGTGAAGGGCATACAGTTGACCTAACTGAGCATAGTTGACCTAACTGGGCCTTCAATGGCAGATATCAGAATAACATTGAAGGCCCTGTTAGGTCAACTATGTCTATATGCCCTAACTGGGCTGAAACCTATAAATCCAAGAAGTTATGGAAAAATAAAATGTTTTCGGAGATGGTGTGCATTATTTCATTGCCCATCTACTATTCTTTAACTTGGTTAAAAGCTTCAAGGTCTAAGTTAGGATATTCCCTGGTGGAATGAGCTAATGGGGGCCTAGGCTAATCAACAAAAATGTTGGGCTTGCACTGAATGAACCCCCAGATCTCTCCAAATACCCAGTTAAGTTAAGCTTAAAGCTTCGGAATTGAGTTATTTATACTTCAATAATCCCAACAAAACAAAATCTACAGAATTAATAATATAATGCTTTAACAACATGTAAAAAAGCTTGGAGCAAAACATAGAAGGTGCCACCACTTTCACTGTGATGTGATTATTATTATTATTAGTCTGTTTTCTGTGCAGCCAACAACAAAGGGTCATTCGCACGCACACACACACATACATGTATTACACTAAGTTATACGTGACTAGAGATATTGTGAATGAGAGTATGAACTACAAGATGAAAAAGGATATTATGGTCCAAGCCAACTCCATCTTCAGTTGTGGGCCTATTTCCAGAACACACAAGGACAGAATAATGATATGGCCTGTTAGTAAGCTAACTAATGAGCTGAAATTATGAGGGTATAAACTAACAACTATTGCACCATCTATTAGAAGGAGAAATGACAATCACAGGTATATTATTCATGATCAATAACATTAACCTATCACAGCAACACAATACCACATTGGAAAAATTATATAAAGGTAGCACTGAATAGATCAAAAGCTATCATAAAAGTTGGTGATATGAAGGAAGGTTAGTATTATTTTAAGAGGAAAGTCCTCCAATTGGAGGATAAGAAGTGACAAATTCATGTTATACCTTCTGCAATATTCAATCAAAGGAAACCAATCTCTCTCAAAAATTGGGCACTCAATGAAAAGATGATATAAAGTCATTGGCACTTGGCAGGAAGTACAAAAGGTTTTACGAATGTTAGAAAAATAATGTTGATGAGTAAAGTAACAGGTTCCCAGTCTCACCCTTGCCAGTACAACTTCACCCATTATGACAATCCCTTGGGGGATGAATGTCCATTAGCTACTTACTAGGGTCCCATCTCTTATATTAAAGTGTTGCTCCCAGTGATTCTGCCACATGGCTTTCGAAATGGCAGGTCATCTTTGACAAACTTAATTGAGTTTTATGATAGTATGTTAAAGCATCTGGATAAAAAGAATCTGTAGATATTGTGTACTTGGATTTTGCCAAAGCTTTTGATACAATTCCTCATAAGCAGTTGCTTGTTAAAGTTAGAGCTCATGGAATAAAAGGGACAGTCGCAAATTGGATTGAAGAATGGCTTAAAGAAAGAGAACAGAGAGTCCAGTTAAATGGGACTAGGTCTACATGGAGCCCTGTTCTGAGTGGAGTCCCACAGGAGTCAGTACTTGGACCTCTACTTTTTATTATTTATATTAATGACTTGGAAAGAGGTCTAAATAGTAAAATCTCAATATTTGCAGATGATACAAAATTGGGACAAAATGTAAGATCTTTAACAGGTGCCATGAAAATGCAAAAGGACATTGATAAAGTAGTTGCTTGGGCAGATAAATGGGAGATGAAATTTAATGTGGAAAAGTGTAAAGTTATGCATGTTGGTCATGACAATCCAGAATTTGAGTATAACATGGATGGAAGTTGGATAAATAAAGAAAAAAAGGATATATATTTGGGTGTCATTGTGAATCATGATCTTAAACTTACAACTCATTATAATGAAATTAGAAATAAGGCTAATGCTAGATTGAACCTAATGCAGAAACATAGAATATAACTTGCCAGAAATTATAAATAGGCTCTACACTTCATATGTGAGGCCTCTTCTTGAGTATGGCATTCAGTTCAGTAGTCCTTATTTAGAGCAAGAAAAAGACAGACTAGAAAAAGTACAAAAGAGAGCCACAAGGATGATACCATGCCTTAAACACCTTACTTACAAAGAGAGATTGGAGCACCTAAACATGTTTTCCCTAAAGTGAAAAAGGTTACAAGGTGATATGATAGAGGTATATAAAATAATAAATGAGTTAGATAATAGAGACTTCCACTCTCTTTTTACAAAGGATCACAATGATAGGACAAGAGCCCATAGCCTTAAGCTTTTTCAGCAAAGATGTAAATCACAGTTAGTACGACATAGTTTTTCAAATAGAATAGTAAAATTCTGGAATAGCTTAGATGAAGAAGTTGAGAGTTCCCATACTTGGAGACTTTTAAGAATAAACTAGATAAATTAATGGTTGAAAGAGGTATTTGGTAATGACATTTTGTTGGAACTGGTAATGGTGTGCAGAAGAGGTTTGTGAACCCTCCCCACACACATATATATATATATATATTTTTTTTTTTATTTGGGTAAATCTCATCACCCACATAAGGTGATGGGATGTAGGGGCAGCATCTTGAGTTTGGGGATACTCTCTGGATTTATACCCCCAATTTAGAGAAATTTCTCTGCTGAGCAGTGACCCCCCATAGCAGTGTGATGTATGAAAGACTCATTATGGTCACTTGCCTCATAGACACCTTTAAATGGGAGACCCTGAAAGGGTGTACATTCAAATAAATACTCTATACAGTCTTTACAGTCCCGCCTACTCCTTTTATCTTAATTGTAGAGCTTGTATTATATTATTCAGGTTGTAGCTATGTAGATATATGGCTATATAGTTGTATGGCTGTATAGATAACCATGTGATGTCTACAATTAGTACAGTAGTGGTATTGATGAATGATCCACAAGAGCCAAAGTTTTGAAGTTAATGTACAGCTAGTAGATGTGTGACAATCTGCAATTAGCAGAGATCAATTAGATCTTAATTTTGCATGTAACTGTATTTATGGTTTGTTTATATTAACAGTGGAGACACCCAGATGGGCTGAAGGGCCCCTAGTGTGCTCACTATAAAATTTTTACCATGTTACCATTTCCTAAAAATCTGTAATGTCTTTTTACATCTGGCAACAGCTGTAGCACAGGTGGCATTCCACCATGGGTTGAAGTAAACTGGCTTTCTAATATGTGGAATATGTTTTATAGGTATGTTCTTTTGTGCAGCCAGAACTAGAGATGATACAAGTTCATGACAAGCAGAGTTAACATTAATGTGTACCATTAAGGAAGGTATGATAACATCCTTGGCATAGCTTGCCCAACTGGCTCCCTGTATATCCCATCTGGAGTTATTTTTGATTGGAGAATGCCAAGACAATGACTGGGGAACAGCTATGTTAAGATATGTAACCATAATGGGAAAGTGGTCACTATCCATAAGACAAGTGTGTGTCTGCCATTCAAAATTACTGTAAATATTAGATGTACATATTGAAAGATCAATATGGGAACACTGACCACTGGAATCAGACATGTAGGTAGTTGTCCATCATTTAAGATACATAAACCTTGATCATTCACAAAGTCAGCAATAAGTCTTCCCCTACTATCAAAAGTATCAGAGCCCAACATGAAGTGATGAGCATTAAAATCTCCCAACAGCTATAAGGAAAAGGGATGAAAGCTGTCTGGCAAGTTGGAGATGATCATCTTCAACTAAAGAGAAATTTGAAGGAATGTAAATTGATACAACAGACTAGCATTCCATTCAACTATACTGTGACACCAATGACTTCTATATAGGAATTGATATCTAATTTAGTGGAGAAGCAAGACTCATGAACTAGTAGAGCAACTCCACCACCACGTCTATTTCTATCCTTTCTATAAAAGCTGTAGTGTTTAACCCTTTATCGGGCAGTGTTACTTTACTGAGTTTGTTCTGAGTAATTCCAAACAATTTTATTCAGACTTGGAAAGACCTCTGTGCAGTAAAGCGTTGAGACAGTTTGTTTAATCCTTTACTGCACAGAGGTCTTTCCGAGACTAAAATCATCTGGCATTAGTCAGAATAATGTCAGTAAAGTCACACTGCTGCCCAATAAAGGGTTAAAGGAATATTGTACAGAAGGATCCAGAAAAGTTTCCTGAAGGGCTATGCAGCTGATTGAAAAATCAGAGTGTAGCATCTGAAGGGAGAGTAACTTAGGGAGAAAACCTCTTAAATTCCATTGTAAAACCATGAATGTAGAAATTAGTTGTGTCAGAAATGTTAATTGATCTGGAGGCAAGACTGACTAGGTATCTCCAAAGAGGACCCTAAATCCATCCCTTGAGTCTGCATGAGACTTGGGGAAAACCAAGCCTTGCGAGATTTTGTGCCATTCTTTGAATGATAGTTTTAGGGCAGAGTTTGATTCCATTAAAGTTTCATAATCACTTATAATTTTCCAGAAGACATCAGGTGGGAACTGGCTTGTAGTGGTGACCAGTTTATTTACATGGGAAGTTTTGACTTTGGAAATTAGAGTTGAAGGTTCTGATCCTGATTCAAGAGAAAGTGAGGAAGAGGAAGGGGGAAGATTTTGAAAGTCACATTGTATCTCAACTGAGACTTTGGTAGGAGGGGGAATATTTACCAGACTAGGTGGAATTGTACAAGTACTTGATGGATTAGAACTAGAGGCTATCCAGGAAGAAGCTCTAACTGACTGAGAGTAAGTTTCATTCGGAGAAGCTGACATATGTTTGGGTCTCAGAGTAATAAATCCTTTTGGCCTCATAAAAGGATACCTTATTGTCCACTTTAATCTGTACAATTTCCTTCTCTCAGTCAGATGGGGCAGCTTCTGGAAGTAGCTGAATGTTTACCCAGACAATTGCAGCAAACTGCCATTCTAGTAGGGTTTTGACAAGATTTAACTTTATGATGTTCGCCACATATTGCACATTGGAATCTATTAGTGCAAGTCTCAGTGCCATGTCCAAAGTTCAAACAAGTAAAGCACTGTAGAGGGTTGGGCTAAAATTTATTTACCCTATAGACTATATTGGGCAGGGACGACTCGATGTGGCTGACGACTCGATGTGGCTGACGACTCGATGTGGCTGACGACTCGATGTGGCTGACGACTCGATGTGGCTGACGACTCGATGTGGCTGACGACTCGATGTGGCTGACGACTCGATGTGGCTGACGACTCGATGTGGCTGACGACTCGATGTGGCTGACGACTCAATTTCATTTTCTTTATATATTTAATGTGGGTTAACTGAATGCCCAGTTAGATCAACTGTACGCCCTTGACGATTGGTTAGGTTAAGTTGTGATATTTTTGTTAAAACTAACGAAAATATCCCTTAGGGATATCACATTGAGTTGTCTTGACATCGAGTCAGCCACATCGAGTTGGGTCGCATCGAGTCGTACCCAACCCGACTATATAGCCAGCATGTATCAATACAGGAAAGGTATCACCCCCAAAGGTCAAAACCAGTGCAAATGAAGATTTTTCCTGGCCTCTAAAAAGTCTACAGATATGTATGAGATTTGGGTAATCAGTTCTAAGTGAATTAAGAATGTCCTTTATGGATAAGTTGAGCAATTCAGCAACTCTGATCAGCCCTTGGATCTTCTTTAAATTTTTGGTTAATGTTTACTATAACACCAGCTGCACCCCAAGTAAAATGAAATATTTCCAGTAGTACATCATAATTTACTAAGAAAAATGGTGTATATCTTTATTTGGGGAAATTCGTATTTACGAAGATATTTGCTTCTAAAATTTTAATTAACGATATCCATTTGACGTGACATCACGTCAAATGCGCGTTTATAATAATGACATTTGTTTTGATTTTCATCTAGTCTAGTGATTGACGCCATTTTCCTTTACATAAATATTTATTTTAAGTGTCCAAGACCATGAAACAGAAACACTCATTCAATTAATTCAAAAATATATACTACCTGGTAGCATGATTTATCCAGATCAGTGGAAAGCATACCTAGGACTAGTGCAGCTGCCACAGATTTACATCCATAAGACAGTTAACCACTCCAAGAACTTTGTAGACCCAGAAAATTTCAATGTCCACACACAAACTATTGAAAGACTTTGGAAGGATATGAAGCAGTGGATTCTTCACCCAGGTAATATGGTAATAGAATGGACTACTACCCTAAGTACATTGCACGCTACCTATTTTGTGCATGTCACGCCAACACTAATAATGCTGTGTCTCAGTTTCTTCATGCAACTTCACAGCTTTATCCTCCTCCTGCTTCCGCTTGAATACATAGCTTTATCTTCTTGCGTCTGATTGAATGTTACAGTAAGTAAATGCTTGCTATAGTAAACTGCATTTTTTTTAATGTAATACAAGCAATGAGAAGGTTTGGTATGGGTAAGGTTGGGTAAGGTTAGGTTAGGTTTTTTGCAAAATACATTTTTCAGTAGTTTTTGGTGTTTTGTTCTGATTTACTATTTATTTGGGTAATGGTTCACAATACAGGCGCCACTTAATTAAGCAAAATTTAAAAAAATACTATATAAAAACCTCATTAAAATACGTTGATTGCATGTGTTGCTGTAATTATTCATTTTTTGACCCAGTCTCTTTTTATAATGAGAGCAAACTTTTCTGGTCAATTTTGAGGTGCTCTGCACGAATCTGCCATCCATTTCCTGTGCAAATGCGTAGTTTTCGAGATATCATCATCTTGAAAACTACGCATTTGCACAGGAAACGGATGGCAGTTTCATACAAAACACCTCAAAATTGGTAATTTTTTACTATCACTCCGGTCTCTTCAATTCCCATAATTTATAGATCAATGGATTCGTTATTACACCAGGAATGCGATTTGGATAGTCTCAAGTGAGGGAACTGGCCCAAAACTAAGTTAGGACACGAAGTTTATTTTGGGGTATGTGTGAAAAAATACCCTAAAATGCGGGTAATTCCTTCAGTAGAGACTATCTAGGGCGCATTCGTGATGTAAAAATGAATCCATTGATATATAAATTATGGAAATTGTAGAAACAGCCAACATGAGTGACCTAAAAGGTATATATATACATTTATATATATGTAGTAAAACGAACACTGTATATATTCACTGGGATCTTTTCCGTTTGACTGCCGCCATTGAAACATAATTAAACTCCAGCCTTCTTTAGTTAGCTTTATAAGGCTAACTAACAAAAACATCACGACCTAACAACCAATCATCAAGGTCGTACAGTTGACCTAACGATTGGTTAGGTTAGGTCGTGATATTTTCGTAAGTTAGCCTTATAAGGCTAAGTAAAGAAGGCTGGGGGCACTCACCTCTTATGTTTCAATGGCGGCAGTCAAACGGAAAAGATCCATTCACTGTATATATTATATATACCGTAAAACTAAACACTACTAACCTAACCTACCTAACCTACCTAACCTAACCTACCTAACCTAGCGTGTTCCCCTTCTCTGTTTCTTATCACGCACCGACCTATGGCAACGAAATGCTTTTCTATTTTTATCGAACACACACTTATTACCACAAACACTATCTTCCTTGTTTTTCTTAGGGCAAATAAATTCTTTTAGCAATACACCGTGTTCTACATAAAAATTAAATGCAGCCTCTTCATCACCAAAAAATTTGTATGAAGTTTAACACACTGAATAATTATAACCATCGCAAACCGACGCCATCGTGACACTAAAATCTTATGAGTTCAGGTCAAACCACCCAATTTTGTTAGCGGTACCTTCCTAACCTTTGTGGGATCAGCCATTTTGTCACTCCCAAAAACATGATCCCCGATTTTATCGCTCAAAAAAAAATTTATTAACATTAATTTTATAGCTTTAATCGGCATTTGCCTTCATATTGTACTTAATAAAAGTTGTTTAAAAAAATGTAAAGAGTCTTATGGTAAACTTTATTTTCAGTTTCCAGAGACCGGACTGATAGTAAAAAATTATCTCAAAATTAACCAGAAAAGTTTGTACTCGTCATTTTCATTTAAACTAACAAATTTAAACGAAAATATCATGACTTAACCTAACCAATCATCTAGGGTGTACAGTTGACCTAACCGGTGTCACGTACTGAACTGTCTGCAAAACATTAGGACTGATCAATTTGTGATGCATGATCTTTACGGGGGCTCCACCCCCGTACCCCCGAGACCTAAATTATACAAACAATAATGTAATAACATGTGCCAACCTTGCATGGGTAGTCTGCTAAATTTTGCCTACCCTTAAACTGAAATGACACGTTTATTTTTAGGATTTTTTTACGGCACCTAAAGACCTTCTGGTGTTTTCTTAAAATACAAGCACTATTGTATTTAGGGCAGGTCATGGATGTCTTAATTATTCCGTGATTGAAAAAAAGGTCTAAACTCTTGTCTTCATCGAGGGCAATATGGCAGATCACGTCTTTAAAATCAAATATGCATAACTGACACGTCATACTTAGTCACAAAAAAAACGAACTGAACAGATGAAAAATTGCTAAAAATGATTTATTTGTAAAACAAGACAAATTGAATTACGCAGAAGTAGCCAGAATCACCAAAAATAAGAAATATTCACCAAATAGTTGATATATATATATATATTGAAAAAACACCAAAAATAGGAAATATATTTTAATAAAAAAACACATTTTATACAAATTTGCACAAGATAATATATATATTTTCTTATTCAGTTTTGATTGGTTATTCAATATATATTGCTGTTATAGCTGGGTGTGACTGGGTCAAAAAACGAATAATAATCTGTGTCGCATACTCCATTTGTATAATTTAGGTCTCAGGGGTACGGGAGGGAGGTGGAGCCCCCGTAAAGATCACGCATCACAAATTGATCGGTATAGGGTTTTATTGGTAATTATGTATATAGACACGTTCAGTCATTTTACACACCAAAATACCCTATACTGATCAATTTGTGATGCGTAATCTTTACGGGGGCTCCGCCCCCCCCGTACCCCCGCGAGACCTAAATTATACAAATGGACTATGCGACACATGTAATCAACGTATTTTAATGAGAGAAACAACTTTGTCTCTATGGTATTTTTCGAAATTTTGCTTAATTAAGTGGCACCCATATTCTGAACCATTACCGAAAAGTGGACTATTAAGTTTGTTGATTATCCAATCAGGGTGTGAATAGTTTACCCAAGCCTTAATCTAACTGGTTTCAGTAATCTAATTTGAACTTTTTGTTTACAAGCAATTCTAGGTACGTCCGATTACCACAAAGGTTCACCCAAAACCTGTGATGTGATAAGATGTCGGAGGTCTAGCCTTTTCAACGACACCTCCTCATATCTTCACCCTCTGTGCTGTGCTTTATTATTATTATTAATAGTCTGTTTTCTGTTTCTATTTCAAGTTGTCCTGTTTCATCGGAAAGCGATTGCACAGCCCCAAAATCACACTTCGTACAGTGATCAATATTCAATATTTTAGTTGCTCTGCGCAGTCCTTAAATCTTCATTAAATGTAATGAAAATTTAACCTAGCGTTTGTAATATCATATGTCATGAAATAAAACACTATGCAAACAAAAATTCAAATTTTATTTTTTCACCATTAAATTTTCAAACGGTCTAATATAGTATATATAGTATGTATATATATATATATATATATATATATATATATATATATATATATATATATAATTGAATGTGATAGTAAGATGAAAGTAGAGCGCAACCATAAACAACAAAAGAAACGCCAACACACATACAAAAACATTAAATGTATATAGCAAGATAATTACATGAGATCAGATTACCGACTGGTCAGTTATTTGACCGATGCATATGATGCACAAATTTTTTTGACCGATGCAAGTGCATCGGTTGCATCAGTCTGGATCCGGCCCTGCTTTGAGGGAGATTAAGCCCCAAACCTTGTAAGTACCATATTCTGTCTATAATCGCATCAGTCCGGATATCTTTTAAACAAACCTCGTATGCATATATTGCTATGAAGTTTAGAGGCCACTCAATACTCTTTATACTTTTGCCAAGCCAGCTTCAGAGGTGGCTTGAGAAAACTCTATTTAAATTTTTGTAAACAAATAATTTGTCTGAAAAAAATAAATAACATATATATATATATATATATATATATATATATATATATATATATATATATATATAATATGCGCCTCGGTGGTGTGGTGGTTAGCGTTGCTGACTCCGAATCCATCGGCTCCGGGATCGAGACCGGTGACGGCAGACGGCGCGCAGCAAAACCAAGCTGTTCATCGTTCCACAGAAAGAAATTGGTTGGTAGAAAAATGGGTACACTAGGTAATCTGGTGGTTAAGACGCTGGGCTGTTGGTGGGGCGTGGTTCGGATTCCACGTTAAACTAGGTCTAAGGTGGAGTGAAAAGCTTGACCTTCGTCAGAATGAGCAATTCGGGCAGAAGCAAAATCAAGGTGTATATATATATATATATATATATATATATATCAGTGGCGACTCGTGGTATAAATGTATGGGGGTGCGATTTCATAAAATTGTACGACAACACGGACTCACAATAGGCTAGCGCGAATCCAACTGCCGCTCACAAGAGTACTTGTATTAACATATGCGGCTATGCCAGACGTACAATTCTAGTTAATTACAAATAAGTAATAATTTCAATAAAATACATATAAATGGCTTATATCATTATTACTGAAGTAACTATTAGTAAAAATAAAGTTATTATAAAAAAAATTCGCGATTGTACTTATATTTTCATTACAACAGTAAAATATAATTTATATTTACTTGAGCGAAAAATCTATCGCTCCATTCGGCTGCAATAGTACCGCTGTTTGAAGCTATGCTATAAGTTTAGAATATTATGTACTGTATGAAGGCTTACTCAAAATGCCTCATGAATCAAGATATGCCACATGAATTTTTAAAATATATTTCAAGAATATTTATTTTAATATCTTAAAATTAATATATTTTTTATCTGTTAAATTAATATTTATCGTTTCAAGCAAGGGGGAGCGACCGCTCCATCGCTCCTATACGCCAGTCGCCACTGATATATATATATATTAGGGTGTCACTTATTTTTCAACTTTTAAGTTTCCGTTCTCTGACCCCATCAAAGTATGCCATATGATGTAAAAACACTGTGTCGAAAGTTTTATTGAGATATTTTAATATTTAGAGGTCACTCAACGGCTTCGAAGTATTGGATCCGAGATTCTCAGGAAGTGTGAATATAAACAATTTCCAAATGTATTTAAACAATTTATTATGTTCCTACATTAGCAGGAAGTGCACAAGACATTATCATAATATTAAGATAAAGTACATTAACATCAGACAGTCGCGTAATTATTATGATTAGTCATTATTTCCACTCAAGGTATGCTTTTGTCTCCATGTGCAATGCTTGCGATGGTCTTCAACAATCTGGAGAAGAAACTGGAGTTTTTCTTCATCTTTGGTTAGGTATCCAGAAAAATCCTGGATGAGAGCAACTCCACGTTCAGCGAAGTCATTTGTTACAGTTAGAGTTTTTATAGTCTCTTTCGCAGTCTGGTAATGGGTATCCTCTTCCCATTGCTCAGCAGTTTTCTTCAAGAATTCATCTGGGAGGTTGAACTTCGTGAACAATGATTTTGTGTTTTTTGTTACAAAGTTTTCCAAGCTATTTTCTTTCACAGTATCCAGGTCAACAACCACACGCTTTGGAGGGTTCTCCTGTCCATCAATACTAGTCATAGATATGACCAGTGGTGGGCACCGTTAACCAAAAAGTTAACTTCGTTAACCGCTAATCCGTTAACCAAAAACTTAACTTCGTTAACCGTTAATCCGTTAATTCGTTAAACATGTAACGGAAGTTACCGATAAACCGTTAACGTTAACTTTTATTATAAAAAAAATGAAAAACACAATATATATATAATTTAATTTTCCCTCTTCTTCTCGTTCTCCATTTTGTCCATGAGATGCATGTTGCCCTTCATGAAAATTAGCATATCAAAGTTTTCATCAGACAGGGATGATCTCTTGGCCCTCAGGATGTCCTTGCCCATAGAGAACAAACGCTCCACTGCAGCACTGGAGGGGATGGCTGTGTTGAACTTGATGAACAAGTCCACCAACACTTGCTCACCCAAGAAGGCAGCATCTGTCAGCAAGTCCTTGGAGTTGGTCTCCAGCCAGGTCTTGACCAAGTTCTGGGCCTTGCCCTTGAGTGACCTGTGGCTTCTGCTGCTCTCTTTTGTCTGGATGACAGCACTGAAGAAGTCATCCTCCTCCTCCTCCTCGTTGTTGCTGCCCACTTCGTTGGACTGCTGCTTCATGGCCTCCTCGACTGTACCCTCCATGCTTTTCCTCACCCTGGCGACCTTGGTGTTGTCATCAGTGGCGACTCGTGGTATAAATGTATGGGGGTGCGATTTCATAAAATTGTACGACAACACGGACTCACAATAGGCTAGCGCGAATCCAACTGCCGCTCACAAGAGTACTTGTATTAACATATGCGGCTATGCCAGACGTACAATTCTAGTTAATTACAAATAAGTAATAATTTCAATAAAATACATATAAATGGCTTATATCATTATTACTGAAGTAACTATTAGTAAAAATAAAGTTGTTATTATAAAAAAAATTCGCGATTGTACTTATATTTTCATTACAACAGTAAAATATAATTTATATTTACTTGAGCGAAAAATCTATCGCTCCATTCGGCTGCAATATTATTTTGTATTCAAACAGCGGTACGCTGTTTGAAGCTATGCTATAAGTTTAGAATATTATGTACTGTATGAAGGCTTACTCAAAATGCCTCATGAATCAAGATATGCCACATGAATTTTTAAAATATATTTCAAGAATATTTATTTTAATATCTTAAAATTAATATATTTTTTATCTGTTAAATTAATATTTATCGTTTCAAGCAAGGGGGAGCGACCGCTCCATCGCTCCTATACGCCAGTCGCCACTGGTTGTCATACTTGTCCAACCAGATGAGGTGAAAACGCTCCCATTGTAAGACATCAATTGACTTAATTTATGTCATCAAAGTGACATGAGAATTGAAATCTTACCTGATCAGTTTTATGGTTCTTGAAATGTATCAAGGAGACTACTAATAAGGTACTCACAGACATATTATAAATATACATGACTTACTTGACAACGATTATTTTTAAATATTCACTAGCACAAACATGTTGCGCAAGAGACAGACTGCAAATGAAACGAATGTAGTTATTTCTTGTAATTGTTACATATATATTATTGAAAGTGCCTTAAAATGCTCGTGATATTTCTTGAAAAAAGTTGAAACATTCAACTCAAATGGCAAATCTTTCCGCCTGATTTTACAGTCGATCATGTTTTGCTCAAACCAATGCCATAAATAACTACCATATTTGGTAAGACACAAATTGTGGCGACGGAAACAAATATATCGCCTGATTTTGCACTGCGGAAATGGAAATTCGTTCATCACTATTAACAGTGGCGGATTAATTGCGCACCTGCTCAGCACTGAAAATAATATAAACTTTTAAACGTTTATTTATGAATTTTTTGGGTTAACGGACTTGAGTTAACGGAAGTTAAATGTAACGGAAGTTAATTAGTCCGATAATGATTTTCAAAGTTAACTTAAAAGTTAAATCGTTAACGAAAAAGTTAACTTCGTTAATTAACGATTAACGGATTAACGGTTTGTGCCCAGCTTTGCTAATTACGGATGGACTTTCAGACTGGATAAACGTTGGTTCGCTTCTGAAAGGCCATGAAAATAGTTCAGAACATACAGATAACATGGCAACATGAAAGGATCTGGAACTGCGGCTAAAAACGGGGAGGACCATTCACCAAACTGAAATGTCATTAATGGAGGTAGAGCGAAGACGCTGGCGAGATGTTCTCACATGTCTTGTAAGTATAATCCAATCACTGGCAGAGAGAAGCCTTGCTTTCAGGGGTCCTTCCTCTACATTGTACAATCGAGACAATGGCAACTTCTTGAAGGAGGTTGAGCTGCTTGCCAAATTTGATCCAGTGATGAAACAACACATCAGCAGAGTCGAAAGTGGCCAATATATTCATTCAAGTTACCTAGGAAACATCATTCAAAATGAGCTCATTGGGTCCATTCGTGGAAAGATCTTGGATGCCATTGTTGCAGAAATAAAACAAGCTAAATATTACTCACTCATTTTAGACTGCACTCCAGACATAAGCAGTGGTGTAGTGCTAAATAAAGAAGTGAGGGAACGCATTTTGAAAGTGTTACTCAGATGCTGGGGGGACAATGGCGAGCGCGGCGAGCCCATACAGCTGGGGGTCCGGGGGCACTGTAAGCCCTCCCGGGAAATCTTTTGAAATCTGACCAATTTCAGGGATATTTTGAGGTCATATGCACTGGATATTAGGATATATTCCAAGGTTGAAGATGCAGTATTTCCAGTGTCATTAGATATATGACATCCAGTACGATCAATAAAAATAGCTAACAACTGGAATAATTAACTAAAAAAAAGTTAACAACTGGTACGCCGTGGTGACTGTTTCACCAGATCTTTATAGGCTAGCATTGCCTCAGTCGAAGCTAAAAGAAATGAAACAGTTAATGATTCTTTCTCATATTTCTTCTAGGGGTGGGAATTAAAATTTCATGACGTTAGAGATTTGTAAGTTCGGATTTATTTGAAATAGTGAGGGAACGCCGTTCCGTCTACCAAAAAAAGTAAGGGAACGCCGTTCCCACGCGTTCCCACAGCACTACACCACTGGACATAAGCCACCAAGAACAGATGTCGATTATTATCAGAACTGTTAAAATGGGTGAAGTACCAGAAATAAAAGAATACTTCTTGGGCTTTCTTGAGGCTTCAGAAAGTACAGGCCTGGGTTTATCAGTTCTGATTCTGAAGAGACTAGATGAACTGAATATTCACTTTGATGACTGCAGAGGACAGTCATATGACAACGGAGTGAACATGAAGGGCAAGAACAAAGGTGTTCAGGCAAGGTTATTAGAGAAGAAGTATCGTGCATTCTGTTCCATGTGGGGCTCACACTCTGAATCTTGTAGTGGCTGATGCAGCTAAAGCTTCCACATATGCCATCAGCTTCTTTGGCAACGTACAAAAATTGTACAACCTTTTTGCAGCAGCTAAACAGAGATGGACAATCCTAAAGAAGCACGTGAACATAACACTCAAGTCTTGGAGTGAAACCAGGTGGGAGAGCCGGCTTAAGAGCATTGAGGCTGTGCGATACCAGAGCCACAACATCAGAGAGGTCCTGTTGGAAGTCAGAAACAATGTCATCGATGCCATAGCCAGGACTGAAGCACAAGCACTTGCAGAGGAGGTAGGGTCTTATCGCTTTCAGATTTGCACAGTAGTATGGTATGACATTCTTCATGCAGTTAACCATGTGAGCAAACTTCTGCAGTCTCCTACAATGCAGTTTGATGCGGCAGTCAACCTCCTCACAAAAACAAAAGACTCACTCACCAGCTACAGAAAAACAGGTTTTGTTGCAGCACAAGTCGTACCTAGGAACATATGTGAGGAAATGAATGTGGAGGCTGTGCTGAAGGAGAAGAGGCTCAGATCCACAAAAAAGCACTTTGCTTACGAAGCTCCTGACGAACCATTTACAGAAGCCTTAAAGAGGCTGGAAGTCAAATTTTTCAATGTGGTGGTGGATTGTGCCATCGAGTCAATAAATGAGAGATTCAAAACATTAGATGATGTGAGGGACATATTTGGGGTTCTCCTAAACTCAGTGGTGGGCACGCGCAACAATTTTTGTAGCGCCGCAACCGCAACCGCAACTCTGCTGAAATAGTTGCGCCGCACGCGCAAGCGCAACCCTTTTCAAAAAGTTGCGCCGCAAGCGCAAGCGCAACCAAAAATGTTGCGCCGCAAGTTGCGCCGCAACTTTTTGCGGCGCAACTGCCCACCTTTGCCTAAACTTCACCACAATGAACAAGATACTGAGCTCTGGAGCTGACACTGACATTGATGGAAGAGAACTGGCCCTCGAAATTAAGAACTTACCGACTTTACCATCACACAACATGACTGCATTGGAGCTTCTCTCCTTTATTCATCAGAAGCAACTGGAGGAACTATACCCCAATCTAATCTCTGGGTTGCACTAAGAATTGCCTGCACTCTACCTGTGACAATAGCGTCAGCCGAGAGGAGCTCCTCTAAGATGAAGCTAATCAAGAACTACCTGAGATCATCAATGGGGCAGGATCACCTCAGTGGACTTGGCATCCATCGTAAGCATCAACCAGGACGTTGGCAGGGAGATTTCATATGATGATGTTATTGATGATTTCGCCCAGAAAAAATCTAGGAGGCAAAAATTTTGAAGATACAAACTGTTCTGTATAACTGTTAGCTATTACACGATTGTATCGTAGAGTTAGTAATTGTTTGGTAGATGATAATTGCATTATTTTTTTATACATAGTTCTGTGTCATTTACTCTAAATAATGTATAAGCTAATTTTCAGGAATTTCATGAAGAGTATCTTTTCTGTTTGTCTTCTGAAATTACATATTTGTTGTTTTGGACATAAATGTTTCATTAAAATTGTTTCATAATTGTTTTTTATTAACACAGCCACTTTTTGTGTGTGTGCTGAGGTGATGTAGTAAGGCGTGAGTTGGTGGATGGAGGGGTGGGGCCTCAAATGGGTATACTGCTTATGGCCCCCTAATGGGGCTGCAAAGGCCTTACAAATGATATATATATAGTGGACCTAGTTTTAGCCGTTTAAGGTGATAATGATTTAATTGTATGCAACGATTGATTAAGGCAATGACTGACTGATTACTTATTAATGAAAGGCTATTTGAGTAGATCCACCATACTATTGGAAGTGACCGAAATGGCAGCGAGGTCACCAGCTTTGGTTTACGCCCAAAGCAAATTAAGTTAAGGTTATAAAAGACACCTTATGTTTTGTGTAGTTTAATTAAGAAAATATTTATATTAATTTTCACAGTGAAAATACAATGGTAAGACTGACTAGAAAGCTTAACAGTTCGATAATGACCTTTGAAATATGCGCTCGTTTATGTGAGGCTTAATGGTATACAAAATGGGACACCTTTGAAATGCGCTCGTTTATGTGAGGCTTAATGTTATACAAAATGGGACACAACCTGAAATATGAGATGGTGAATACAAAATAATGCATGCACGTAATAATATAACAAATAGGTTATGTAATACACCGATTAGGGAAACTACAGATTATGCATAAATGATCTGTGAAAGAGGCCTATTAATGACACCGTGAACGCGTACGTTTTGGTACTCTAAATAGAATAAGCCTCGGTACTTTATTTTGTACGTAAAAAACCGTTACTTATTCACGGTGGTATAACAAAGAATTGACAGTAATTAATTGGTAGTTTATGTTATGCTTATGGCATAGACCTAGGTAATAAAATGAAATGTTAATAGCTTAATTGAGGTAATACGTAATACAGTACTCATCGATGGTATGTAATGGCATGCAACATAGAACATTGAATGGGCCTAATAATTGCTATAAAGAATGCACGTGCGTTTGGTACATTGAATGGAAAACATGACACTGATTAAGTAGGCTAAATGATTGTATGGATGCACATAGAATAATTGATGCGGCCTAATTATAATGGATTGTAATGCTTGCACAAATATCATTTATATACAAGAACATTATGTGATGTTAAGTGATTACGTCAAGAGAATGTTTAGTTAACACGTAAATATGTGAATTGAACAGAATAACGGATGATACGCGGAAATAACGGTATAAAAATGACACTTGAATTGGATGACAGGCCTACCGTTCGGCCTAATGATAGTTGAGGGAATATACACGGTATATGAATTAGGCCTGCAGTAGAGAAAAATGGTCTACTGCGTTATTAACGGGAGTCAATGGGAATGTTTAATTACTCACTTTGGGAGAGTAGCCTGCTGTTCGGCGGTAGGCTAATGTAGGCTTCAAGAGCACTTAGAATATGATGTAGTTAGCTTACCCGGACGATTTGACGTCGTGGAAGGATTGTTGAAAAGGAATACCGTGAGTGTCGTCGATCGTCCTCTGGAAACTGGTCGCTCGCGCGTTGGTCGGGTCGTGGATTAGGCCTTTTTGCGTTGGAAGATGTAGGCCCGGTTGTGGTTGTCTCTTGGAAGTTCGTTCCGTAGGTCGAGGTATGATGGGCCTAATGGAGTCTCGTAGACGA
Source organism: Bathynomus jamesi (assembly GCA_023014485.1). NCBI lineage: Eukaryota > Metazoa > Arthropoda > Malacostraca > Isopoda > Cirolanidae > Bathynomus > Bathynomus jamesi. Next base: position 319,597 of record JAJOZX010000397.1, on the reverse strand, counting down.
TCGTTCTTCGTAAGCGGTAAAAGCTGACCAGATGTGGAGTGATTTGGGCTTGTAGTTTTCGCCGTCGAGTCACGCAATGTGTCCCTTGCGGATGCTTCTCGTAGTGTTGCAAACTTTGCCGGTGCTCTCGAAGATGCTTGATAACCGGTTTATGCGGTAATGACGAGACCAAGGGGAATTCCTGATGCCGTTGGGGTTTCCTGCGGCAGTATTGGTGGGTCACTTCCAATGATGCTTCGTTTCTTGAATGTGGTGTTGAAGTGAGCCTTGGTCTTGAGCCGGTTACAACTGATGAGGGATGACAACGTACAGAGTAGTCGAACGGAATGGAAGCGCCGGAGTGAGAGTGAGTGAGCGTGGGTGCTTTCTTTTATAAGATTCCTGTGACGTAGAACTTCACGCCAATTACTAAGACGCCTTGGTGAAGGAACAGACTTTCCATTGTTTGTTAGCCCACGTGTGTTCCAAACTGTTTTATGGTAGCGTGGAAAGAAAGTATGTCTGTCGATTTGTTGGTCTATTTCTTGTTGATCCGCTACAAGTAGTTCCCTCTCAGAGACGAAGGAACGATGATAAAAGGATCACCATTTCGGGGCGAAACTGACGCGGCCGCTCCGAGTACGGACACCCGTTCGTGTGTCTGGCGGTGTTTCGTTGGCGGGAGGGCGCGAGACATCTTCTTGGGTTGGGGAAATGGGGAGAATTGTGTCTGCTGTAGTCGGTTGTGGGGAAACTGTTGGGGAAATTGCGTCGTCCTCGAGGTACGCCGGCTTTAGGCGGTCGATTGACACTACGTCCTTGCGTCCCGCACGGTCGAGGATGAAAGTTTTGTCACCCCTCCGCAGCACAGGAAAAGGCCCATCGTATGGATGTTGTAGGGGAGGACGGATGGTGTCGTTTCTGACGAAGACGTGGGTGCAGGAGGACAACCGGGCGGGGACAAAAATGCGACGTGCAGTGGGATGACGCGGGGAAACCGGACGAAAATTGCGCATGGTCGCCCTTAAGGCGTCGGCGTACGTGCTGCCGTCCACCGAAGGATGTGCTCCTGACGAAGTGAAGAATTCGCCGGGTAGCCGCAGAGGAGTACCGTACACCAATTCGGCCGATGTACATTGCAGGTCATCCTTGAGCGCTGCCCGAATTCCCAGGAGGACAAGGGGAAGGGCGTCGGTCCAACGTGGGCCGGTGGTGGTCATCCTTAGGGACGCCTTCAGGTGACGGTGTAGTCGCTCGACGAGGCCATTGGCCATGGGCCTATATGCTGTAGTCCGAATCGGGAACAACCTAAAATTTGTGTCAGGCTCTTCCACAGAGCGGATTCGAATTGCCGACCACGGTCAGTAGTGATTGTTGATGGGACTCCAAACGGGACACCCAACCACTGACGAAAGCGCGGGCGGCGGATTCAGCCGTGATGTCCTTTATAGGGATCGCCTCAGGCCAACGCGTGAATCGATCGACGCAGGTGAGGAGGTACGTGTAACCTTCTGAGTGTGGAAATGGGCCGACGAGGTCCAGATGTACGTGATCGAAACGTGCGTCGGGGGGCGAAAAACAGCTAAAGGTGCCGTCGTGTGACGTTGAATTTTTGCTTTCTGGCACTTTATGCAAGCTTGGGCCCAACGTCTGACGTCACGGTTGATGCTGGGCCAGACGAAACGAGAGGTGACGAGAGCCTGAGACGCGCGAATTCCGGGGTGAGAAAGAGAATGAAGCCTATTAAAAATTTCGCGTCGGAATTTCTCGGGGACGAAAGGACGGTGTGATCCTGTAGAAACGTCGACCGTGAGGGTCCGTGAGGAAGAAGGCAGTGGAATTTCTTCCAGTTGTAACGACGTGGATGCACTACTGAGCTGTTGCAGTTCATCGTCTCCTCGTTGAGCTTCTGCTATGGCTTCGTAGTCGATGACGTCACCGCTGGCGGGAACAAGGGACGCATTAATCGTGACTCGCGATAGAGCGTCCGCTGCGGTATTTGCATGGCCTTTTATGTGACGAAGATCGCCAGTGAATTGTGAGACGTAGTCCAAGTGTCTCATTTCCCTGGGGGAATACCGGTCGGATTGGGAATTGATGGCAAACGTTAGCGGACGATGATCCGTGTATATAATGAATTCTCTTCCCTCTAAGTAGTGGCGGAAGTGTTTGGTCGCCAGATAAACCGCAAGCAATTCTCGACCGAAAGTGCTATATCTGGTTTCCGTTGGTTTGAATGCGCGTGAGAAAAAGGCTAAGGGCTGCCAACCATCTCCTGACGCTTGTTGTAACACGGCGCCTGCCGCAGTGTCAGAAGCATCCACGACGAGGCTGATTTCTGCGTCAGGATGAGGGTGAGACAGCTGGGTCGCATCAATGAGGGCTGACTTAGCCGACTCGAACGCTCGCTGGGCCTCTTCAGGCCATGGAATTGACGTAGAGGACCCCCTCCTGCAGGGGCGCAGCAGGGCATGCAAAGGGCGGAGGAGGTGCGCGCCATGGGGAATGAATCTGCGATAAAAGTTTATCATACCTAAAAATTCCCGCAGTTTTCTTTGCGTGGTAGGGGGGGGAAATTCCTTAATGACGTCGACCTTATGGGGGTTGGGGGAGATACCGTTGCCTGTAATTTGATGACCGAGGAACTGCAGTTCGGGGACGCCAAACTGGCACTTGCTGGGGTTGATGACGACTCCATACTCATCGAGTCGAGCGAAAACCTGCCGAAGGTGTTTGACATGTTCCACTTCATCGCTGCTGGCAATGAGGAGGTCGTCTATGTAGGCAAAACAGAAGGGGAGACTCCGAAGGACGTCGTCGATAAATCTCTGAAAAGTCTGTGCCGCGTTCCGGAGGCCGAAAGGCATGCGGATGTATTCGAAAAGCCCAAAGGGCGTTATTATCGCGGTTTTGGGAACGTCCTCTGGGGCTACCGGGATTTGATGGTAGGCCCTGACGAGGTCCAGTTTGGAGAAAACCGTACACCCAGAGAGATTGGCGGCAAAATCGTGCAGAAGGAGGGGAGGGTAGCGGTCGGGCACTGTGCAAGTGTTGAGCGCCCTGTAATCGCCCACAGGACGCCAGTCGCCCTCAGTCTTCTTGGGGACCATGTGTAACGGTGCGGCCCAAGGGCTTTTGGAAGGCCGGACGATTCCTAGTTCGATCATGTGTTCGAACTCTGCCTTTGCGATGCGCAGACGGTCCGGAGCCAAACGTCGAGGACGAGCATTCTTCGGGGGCCCTTGCGGTTGCAAGGGCGTGTCACCGATGGAACTCAGCCAGTAGTGTACCGTACGGTGACTCAGGGCGAGCCACCGAATATACTGGCGGAGGCGCTGACGTACGGGAGAAAACGCCTTGCACGCTGAGGCTGGTCTTGTGGTCAATGAGTCTCCGGCGTCTAACGTCCACTCCTAAGTCGTAATGCTGCAGAAAATCTGCACCTAAGATTTGCTGTTGCACGTCGGCGATGAGAAAAACCCAACGGAAGGTTCTCCTAAGTCCGAGGTTGAGGGTAAGGGATTTTTGACCGTATGTTTGAATGGGAGTCGAGTTCACCGCGTGTAATTCAGTCTCCCAACTGGGATGTAACCGCTCTTGTGGGGAGGGGGGAGGAGACTGACTTGGGCGCCGGTATCGACCAAGAAACGTATCTTGGAATGGGCGTCTGTGACGAAGAATAGGCGGACGCCGTGGAAGCCTTGAGCATGAGACGCCGTTAATGCTCGGCTGCTACGTTTCCCGCCCGAAGACAGGGGGCCGTGCATTTCCGGGCTTGATCGCCGAATGTCCTGTGGTACCAGCATACGCCCGGTTCGTCGTTGGAACCGGGGGTGCGGGAACGGGAACGGGGTCGTGAGTTGCGGTGCTGAGGGTCGCGTGATCTGCTTCGTTCACGCGTTTGCAACCCGCGTACATCGCGAAAAAGTCCTTCTACCATGATGGTCAACTTCGCGACGGTCTTCACCAAGTTGTTGTCGGGCGCGGTTGGGGGAGGGGGTGGTGAGGCGACTCTGGCCACTTGTGGCGTTTCTATGTCCAAAACCCTGTCCGCTATATCCGCCAGGTCCTTCAACGAAATGTTTGGTTTCGTCACTGCCAGCACTCGTTGGACCTGCGGTGGAAGGCGTTGTACGAAAAGTTGGCGGAAGAATGAGTGCTCAATGACGTGGGCTGAATCCCCCAGGAGCTGCTGCATGTGTCGCAGGAACTGCGACGGGGATCTGTCGCCAAGCTCTTCGGTCGCGAGTAATTTCCGGAGGCGATTTTGCTCTGACATGGCCGTTCGCTCCAAAACGGCGGTCTTCAACGTCTCATAGGGGTTTTCTAGGGGCCTCTTGGCGAGAATGTCTCGCACCTCGCCAGCGACCTCTGGTGTGAGTTGCGCGGCTACGATGTTAAACTTGGCCACGCTTCTTGTTATGTTCTGGGACTCGAAATGATATTCGACCTGTAAGAACCATGTGCGGGGATCCGCGGGCCAAAAGGTGGGGATTTTAGAATCGCCGTAGGTGTGGGATGTAGTGGCGTTGTTGTTTTCCTGCTGCATATTTTTCGCGCGAAAACGTGTTATCATGTGCCAACAAAATTAACCGTAAATGTATTTGTGGCCTAATGTGTACGGGAAAATAACACCAGTCACAGATGTAGATAGGCCTATTGACGCGCCGTATATGTTGTACCGTGTATTAATTTAAATGTTTGATATCACCGCTATTTTGTTATTTGCAATAAAAGAATATTTAAAATTAAGAAAATGTCCCTAACCACTAAACAACAGGTTCACAGTGAAAATTAACTTGCAATTACTTTCGAGTCACTCCGGGGTTACACCAATTTGTAGTGGACCTAGTTTTAGCCGTTTAAGGTGATAATGATTTAATTGTATGCAACGATTGATTAAGGCAATGACTGACTGATTACTTATTAATGAAAGGCTATTTGAGTAGATCCACCATACTATTGGAAGTGACTGAAATGGCAGCGAGGTCACCAGCTTTGGTTTACGCCCAAAGCAAATTAAGTTAAGGTTATAAAAGACACCTTATGTTTTGCGTAGTTTAATTAAGAAAATATTTATATTAATTTTCACAGTGAAAATACAATGGTAAGACTGACTAGAAAGCTTAACAGTTCGATAATGACCTTTGAAATATGCGCTCGTTTATGTGAGGCTTAATGTTATACAAAATGAGACACAACCTGAAATATGAGATGGTGAATACAAAAATAATGCATGCACGTAATAATATAACAAATAGGTTATGTAATACACCGATTAGGGAAACTACAGATTATGCATAAATGATCTGTGAAAGAGGCCTATTAATGACACCGTGAACGCGTACGTTTTGGTACTCTAAATAGAATAAGCCTCGGTACTTTATTTTGTACGTAAAAAACCGTTACTTATTCACGGTGGTATAACAAAGAATTGACAGTAATTAATTGGTAGTTTATGTTATGCTTATGGCATAGACCTAGGTAATAAAATGAAATGTTAATAGCTTAATTGAGGTAATACGTAATATACAGTACTCATCGATGGTATGTAATGGCATGCAACATAGAACATTGAATGGGCCTAATAGTTGCTATAAAGAATGCACGTGCGTTTGGTACATTGAATGGAAAACATGACACTGATTAAGTAGGCTAAATGATTGTATGGATGCACATAGAATAATTGATGCGGCCTAATTATAATGGATTGTAATGCTTGCACAAATATCATTTATATACAAGAACATTATGTGATGTTAAGTGATTACGACAAGAGAATGTTTAGTTAACACGTAAATATGTGAATTGAACAGAATAACGGATGATACGCGGAAATAACGGTATAAAAATGACACTTGAATTGGATGACAGGCCTACCGTTCGGCCTAATGATAGTTGAGGGAATATACACGGTATATGAATTAGGCCTGCAGTAGAGAAAAATGGTCTACTGCGTTATTAACGGGAGTCAATGGGAATGTTTAATTACTCACTTTGGGAGAGTAGCCTGCTGTTCGGCGGTAGGCTAATGTAGGCTTCAAGAGCACTTAGAATATGATGTAGTTAGCTTACCCCGGACGATTTGACGTCGTGGAAGGATTGTTGAAAAGGAATACCGTGAGTGTCGTCGATCGTCCTCTGGAAACTGGTCGCTCGCGCGTTGGTCGGGTCGTGGATTAGGCCTTTTTGCGTTGGAGATGTAGGCCCGGTTGTGGTTGTCTCTTGGAAGTTCGTTCCGTAGGTCGAGGTATGATGGGCCTAATGGAGTCTCGTAGACGATCGTTCTTCGTAGAGCGGTAAAAGCTGACCAGATGTGGAGTGATTTGGGCTTGTAGTTTTCGCCGTCGAGTCACGCAATGTGTCCCTTGCGGATGCTTCTCGTAGTGTTGCAAACTTTGCCGGTGCTCTCGAAGATGCTTGATAACCGGTTTATGCGGTAATGACGAGACCAAGGGGAATTCCTGATGCCGTTGGGGTTTCCTGCGGCAGTATTGGTGGGTCACTTCCAATGATGCTTCGTTTCTTGAATGTGGTGTTGAAGTGAGCCTTGGTCTTGAGCCGGTTACAACTGATGAGGGATGACAACGTACAGAGTAGTCGAACGGAATGGAAGCGCCGGAGTGAGAGTGAGTGAGCGTGGGTGCTTTCTTTTATAAGATTCCTGTGACGTAGAACTTCACGCCAATTACTAAGACGCCTTGGTGAAGGAACAGACTTTCCATTGTTTGTTAGCCCACGTGTGTTCCAAACTGTTTTATGGTAGCGTGGAAAGAAAGTATGTCTGTCGATTTGTTGGTCTATTTCTTGTTGATCCGCTACATATATAAAGGTATAAATGCTGCTTCTAAGCAGTGTTGTCAACTTGGGCTACGTTTCGCAGATTGGGCTACCTTTTAGAGTCCCATGCTAAAAAATAAAATTTTCTGCTATCTGCTACTTTTTGGGCTACTTGTAACGTACGTCGTCATAAATTACGCACAAGACAAGTTTCAAACTTGTCCTCTGCGGAGTATAAAAATTTGTGTGAACTGTGCGTAATTTGTATTTCAAGTGATATAAATTTGTGTGTAATATCTTAAAATGAGTAAATGGGGTCATATATATATATATATATATATATATATATATATATATATATATAGAATGTGTAGTGTTCCCAAATTAAAAGCACGACAAGGGACCTCCTCAACCCTGAAGGAAAATAGCTTGGTTGTCAGGGGGCCAAGACTTTTCAACCAGCTTCCTAAGGACCTCAGAAACGTAACGGGGGTCAAAGTTGAAGTCTTCAAGAAAAGACTGGATGCCTGGCTCAGGACAGTACCAGATGAGCCGGGCGTGCCTGGCTATGTACGGTGGAGAGCGCAAGAAAGCAACTCGCTCCTCCACCAGGCCAGACCTAGAGGCGGGGCCACCAGCTTGACCTCCGTGTGAAGAGAGACCAACACACGAAACAACATAAGGTTCATAAGGTATATATATATATATATATATATAAGAACATAACGAATTTTTCTAGTGGGCGCACTAGGGGCCACTTCGGCCCATCGAGGTGGTTTCACTATGTAAAAACTGCCTGTACATTGGCAACAACCAATTTTTACAAAACTAAATAATTATCAATTTAAAACTAATTAATTATCAATTTAAAACTAAAGATAGAATCTCTGGATCCAGAGGATCAAAATCATAATAGACTACTATCCACAAATATGTTACACTCTATATCTATTTATAACTGACATGCAAATATATCAGATCCAAAGAATCCAGTCAATTTCATTACGGTATCCGTCAATACCAGTACCTTGCCAACCAAAAATAAGTCACGGTCCATATCAATTGCGGACCAAGTCACAATTTACAACCATATACATTACAATATATATATATATATATATATACATATATACTTAGGAGGAAAAGTGTAGGTGTGGCTGTAAAGACTGTACAGTAATGTAGAAATGTGTGTGCACCCATTTTGGGTCTCCCATTTAAAGGTGTTTGTGGGGCAAGTGAAGATCATGAGTTTTTCAATACCTCACAGTACTATGGGGGGGGGCAACCACTCGGCAGAGGAATCTCTTTAAATGGGGTGTGTAAGGACAGAGAGTATCCCCTAACCCAAGATGCTGCCTCCCTATATCCCACAACACTTGTGTTGAGCTGTGGGATCTATCACCTAAATGCACATAATATATATGAAATAAACTAGTACCATTCATGCATTAAAAATGGGCTTAAACACTATCACCAGATGTCCCTTGCAGACATCAAACTATCCAAACTTCTTTTGAAAGAATCAATTGTATCTGAAGTCACCACTTCTTCTGTCAGACTGTTCCAAAACTTAATTACTCTGTTTGTAAAACTGTTTTCTGAAATTTATTCTATATCTTGGCTTAAATAATTTCATACTATGACCTCTAGTCTGGTTACTGTGATCTTTAATGAAAAGAGACTCAAAATCTATCTTATCCAACTCTTTTAACATTTTATACACCTCTATCATATCACCCCTTAACCTCTTCCTTTTTAATGAGAACATGTTGAGATACGCCAGTCTTTCCTTATATATTATATATATATATATATATATATATATATATATATATATATATATATTGAGGTTCTAAATGTAGCATGGCTAGGTGCTTTAAACCCTAGATCCATGTCCCAAAGCTGGATCCTGTCTGCTTTGCAGATAGCTGGTGAGGGAAGCTATATTTATGGGACCTCTTTGCGAGTGACCCGTTGCCCACGTCGGGCTAGCATCATGAAAAAGAAAAACTATGGTATTTGTCATTTACCATTACTTATTCGGACTATAGTGGATTTAATTATCCCAGAAGAGTTCCTTGTTCCATGCACTGTCTGTGTGTATCATAAAAAACTCAGGGGACCATTCTGAGTTCATTCCCATATATATATATATAGTTGTTAACCCCCCCTTTATGGCCCTTTGTCGGTTCGGATTCGAAGGGGGTTCTAGTTAGGAGGCTGCAACGGATGTTTCTTTATACTTTTCTATAATTCTTTCTAATTCTTTTCTCTCGCTTATTAATTCTTCTCTTTTTATAATTATCGACTTTTCTTTTATAACTTGTCGACTTACTGACTGAGTTCTTGCAGAGAGCACGTCTCGAAGGAAAAAGATAAAAACTTCTTAAAGTGTGGTTTACTTCTTAAAAATATACAGGTACTTCTCTGAATTTACAAGGGTAGAGGTTCGACCTCTTTCGACCATAGCTCAGGCCGGAATCTAAAAATATATTAAGGAGGCAAGGGGCCTCTGCCCCTCCTAATGAAGTGCTAATCTGAAGAAGTCTAATAATGAAGAGCCTTAAATGAAGTGAAGTAATTTTATAAGTAAAGTATAATATAGTCTAATGTTTGGGGGAGACAATCGAAGGTTAAGTTTCCCCCCTTTTTTAAACACATGATTTCAACTAAAAAGAATAAAAAATATAAAAATAACAAATCGCCGATTCTACATTTTTGACGGCAATATCATTTCGTAATAGCCATAAGCACAATTATGAGTACATGACTGAGTACGTATTAATTTTGGTTCATTACAATTACGATTACAATTATGGATTACAAGTACCAATTAATTCATATTCACTTATTATTGTTTTAATTACAATTCCATTAAAGTACATTCTTACATTATAAATTAAATCATTACATTTAATTAGTTTCACTGAAGTACATTACAAGTTATTGTTCATTACAGTTTCATTAAAGTACATTACATCAATTACATTATATTAAAGGATTACATTTAATTACAATTTTAGCAAATTGTTAATTGACATATCTACTACTGAAATAATATGCTATAATGTTATAAATTCGAATCAAAGCGAAAGGAGACCTTTTTTATCTTAGAAGCGTTCAAATTATGCTGTGATGAGCGGAATTTCGATAATTTAATCTCAGCATTTTTGAGTTCATCTCGGGAGGTCAAATAAAAATATAAAAATGAAAAAATAATACGAGAACGTTTTTTCGCGTTCCCGAACGAACTGCGAAAGTTTTTTTGCATTTCATGACTGACACGAGTAAAGATGATTATTTAATAAAAATTACATACGATAATGATCAAGCTAAAATATGGACGTATGGGGGCGGGGATATGGTCGAATAATAGTTATATTTATACTACATAACATAAATAATGACTTCTATAGGGTGTACAGTTTTTATTATGATGATATATAAATTTTCATACATTGAATACTAGAGATATGATGAAGGGAAATTAATGACGGGAAAATGTGACGTCATAGTTATTGAATTTGTACGTATGGAGAACGTAAAGAGAATAAAGTTATTTTATGACGTCATAGTGTTTAAGTCATTATTAGAAAAGATGAATTAGAGGCAAAGAGTGGGTAGTAATGACTAAGAAGTACAACTACGGGTTCCAATCCTGTTACATGCAATGTGTATGCATAATCTAGGGTCGAGGGTGAGATGCAAGACAATTCATAATTAATTATAATAACTTTTATAACAAATGGAAAATGGATGATGGATACGACTAAACCATAGAAAGGGTAGATCGTAGGGTTGTGACATGAACAAAATAGGAAGCTACAAGTAAAATTATTATCCAAACTCGCGTTAAGCGATTTTGGTTCTTATGTAAAAATGGACATTCGAACATAAAACTATTGTTCATTGTTCACTTTTTACATATATATATATATATATATATATATATATATATATATACACACACACACACACACACAGTGTTGGGCACTAAAGCGTTAATCCGATAACAGTTAATTAACGAAGTTAACTTTTTTTAACAAACTATTAACGGAAGTTAATTTCCATTTATCGTTATCGGACCAGTTAACTTCCGATAACTCGATATTTAGTCTGTTAAAGTCCGTTAACACGTTAACTGCGAGGAGTCATTCACGGAAGATCACCGCTCCGCGAATGAATTCAAACCGCCATAACTTCAGTTCCCGCCATAATAATTCTCTGGTAAATTAAAATTTAGTTAATGGTTAGTGGTTACAAGGGTTTCAAAACATGTAATCAGTACATTTTTTATTAAAAATAAAAAAAAGTTATTAAGCAAAAAAGTTGCAAAACTTGATAAAAATACAGTTAAATACCTATTTATTGTTGGATTTTACATAAATAAACATTTTCTATGGGTTTTAAAGCTTTTTTTCCTTGATTTCTTTAAATGTTAGTAAAGAAATAATTATCGTTAACGGATTATCACTGGGGAACACAACTTTTGGTGACTTAGATGTTAGACCTGTTTCTGGGTATATTGAGGTCGCTGATTCTAAAAATGACATTAGTTTTTCTCCATCAGCTCTGCTTATCAAGATATGATATATATCTATATATATTTCTATATAATATTATATAATTGTTGACTGGCAATCACTGTTGTTGTCAATTGAATACAAAAGTATGATGAATGTCAGCAAAAATAGTGTATTAACATCAAAGAAGCATAAGGTACGAAAAATATTTCTTAAATTCAAACAAGCTTGTGACACGAACGGCAAAAAAAGTTCTTTCATTGAGACATCTCACATAAACCGCGTTTCTGAGATTTCTTGCGATGAGATGTGCCAGGACATTCGCGTTGGATGCTCCAGCAGTAATCTGCCATCATGCGAATATCCCATGGTCCGCGGTACCGTTCTTCCATGGTCCTTAGTTCTTGGTGAAATCGTTCACCCTGTTCCTCGCTTAGATCACCGAGGTTATCTGAAAAACGATCCAAATGACTGTGGAGGTAATGCAGTTTGATGCTCATTTTACAGCCAAGTTTACAAAAAGAAGAGAGCATATTCTCTACTAGTTCACCGTAGTTATCGGCCTTATAGTTCCCAAGGAAATTCTTCACAACCATACTAAACGATGACCACGCACGTGCCTCAATGTTGTCCATTGAATCTTGGAAACGCGGGTCTTTCATGAGTTCCCGGATTTGCGGTCCATCGAAAATACCTGCCTTCAGCTTTTCCATGCTCAGCGCAGGAAATTTTCTACATATGTAGCCAAAACACGTCCCATCTCTGTTCAAAGCCTTTATAAATTGTTTCATCAAACCTAGTTTGATGTGCAGTGGTGGCAATATGATCCTTTCTCTGTCAACCAAAGCTTCTTTGATGATATTTTTTTCTCCAACCACCATGTTTTCTCTCAGAGGCCACTGTCTTCTCACCCAGTGTTCATCTTTAGCTCTACTGTCCCAGAGACATAAAAAGCACGGGTACTTGGTGTACCCGCTCTGCTGGCCCGGGAGAAAATTCACCATCTTCAGATCCACACAGATCACCCATTGGTGGTCTCGGTATGATATCTTTTCTAGGACTAGGGCGACTGTCCCGTGCTCTTCTCTCATACCGACTGAGTGACCAATTGGGATTGATCTGTATCTGTTGCCGTTGTGTAGAAGAACACATTTTAGGCTCCTGAGGTGACGTGTGTGTATATATATAGTCTGTATATATAGTATGTATATAGTCTAAAAGTCACTAAAGGAGAAATATCACTAAATCTAAGCTGAATGGCAAGAGCAAGTCATAAACGAACCAACGCGGGTGTTCGTATTTGTTTGGGGCTGGCCTAGACATGTTTTTTTCTATCTGACCTAATCTTTGGTGCTGAGTGTAATTAGGTGGTGTTTCTAAGGTGACAAATGGGGTAGAAAGTTGTCCGTACTTAAGTATAGTTAGGAACTTAGGGGTAATGTCTATAGCTTCTGAATTGGTAATGTAAGAGAGAGTTAGGTAGGCTGTTTGTGGGACACAGGAATAAAACGGTAGGCTTCTCAGAATACCTAATTCAACGCACCGGTAAGTGCTTTTGATTGTTTGCTAGAACCTAAGTAACCTAACTGGGGCGTCTACCCCACGCTATCACATTTGGCGACGAGAATGGGATTCAATTAAGCTCATGGGATTCTATAAAATTTGACTCATTTGATTAAATTTTGTTCATTGGGTTAAATTTGGCTCATTGGTTTGATTTGGTTTATTGGGTTCAAGTGGTTGTTTTGAAAATTGGATGTAGCCTAGTGGGTCGTCCGATTTGGTTTGGTTGTGTGGGTAAGCTACCGTACTATAGCGTAGGTCCCGCAGCCCTAACTCTAAAACTAATTCCTACGCAGCCCTAATTCTAAAACTAATTCCTACGCAGCCCTAATTCTAAAACTAATTCCTACGCAGCCCTAATTCTAAAACTAATTCCTACTCAGCCCTAATTCTAAAACTAATTCCTACTCAGCCCTAATTCTAAAACTAATTCCTACTCAGCCCTAACTCTAAAACTAATTCCTACTCAGCCCTAACTCTAATACAATTCACTATTCAGCCCTAACTGGGGAGTAACTTGACCAAATTTAAACCTAACCTAACCTACTTCACGTGATTTGGCCTAATTCGGTTTTGCTCTAGCATGTCGGTGATTGGCCATATAAGCCCCTACGAAGACAAGACAATAGGGAGGACTTCGAAGCTTATGCCACTAGGGTGAGGTTGTTTTTCGAGGCAAATTCCATTCCGGATGCTAAGAAGTACCTACCTTTTTAACTATAATAGGCCCTAAAACGTTTAGTTTAGTTATGGACCTAGTTTCGCCTAAAGCACAGGAAACCTGCACCTATAATGAATTGGTACAGGCCCTAATCGATCACTACAAACCCCGAGTAGTTCTCATCTATGAACGTTTCAAATTCTATTCAAGGTATCAGACGGGAAATGAAAGCATTGCAGAGTTTGTTGCAGGAATAAAAAGCCATAGCCGTACGTGTAAATTTGGGGACAAATTAGATGAAATGCTGAGAGATAGATTTGTAATGGGTCTCAAAGAGGAGTTACTCAGAGAGCCCTATTAGCCATACAGGACCTAACTTTTAGTCAGGCTGTAGAAATAGCTACAGCTAGAGAAGCAGCTGCTAAAGATGTTAGAGCTTTTGGCAATCATAGTAGTAAAGCCCAACACGTAAATAGCTTTAAATCATCTAGGCCTGGCAGACCTAATGAGCCTACTAGACAGGCAAATAAAAGGTATGAGGCGAATACGACTAAGCCTACTAATTCTACTAAGCCTTCCAAGCCATGTACGGGGTGTGGAAAACACCATTGGAAGAAGGACTGCCCTTTTAAAGAAGCAGTTTGCCGAAACTGTAGTAAAATAGGCCACATAGCTAAAGTGTGTTTTTCAAAGAAAACGAAGGGTGAAAATTCTAATTTTAACATCTCGAGTGTAAATCCTCAAAAGGGAAATACTTCAAACATTGGAGTGGAGTACCTATTTTATGAGCAGCAAAGTGGGAAAAATACAGGCCCATATATTGTAGAGGTAGGCCTAAATGGAATTACAGTTCCTCTAGAATTAGATACAGGTGCTGCCCGGACGGTCATGTCCAAGGCAGTTTTTGATAAGGTTTTCAAAAACACACCTAAACTACATGCATCTAAAACTATTTTGAAGAAGTATGGGGACATACAAATACCTATTTGTGGAGAAGCATCCGTCACAGTTACATTCAACGAGAAAACTTTGTCTCATCCCTTAACCCTTTTTGTGGTGGATGAGCAAGGGCCTACTCTACTAGGCCGTGATTGGATTGATGCTTTAAAAATGCCAATTGACAAAATCTTGCCAAGGGGTCAGGCAGATGTGCATACACTCTCATATCCATCTGATATAGACTCATTGTTAAGGCAGTTTTCTTCTGTTTTTGGGCCTGAAGTAGGCAACCTAAAAGGCCATCAGGTCTGCATAGAAGTAGATCCTAATGTAACTCCAAAATTTTGTAAGGCTCGTTCAATTGCGCATGCACTGCGGGAGAAGGTAGATTTAGAAATTGACAGGCTGCTAAAAGATAAAATTATCGAACCAGTCACACACGCTAAGTGGGCTTCCCCAGTGGCGGTCCTAGCTTACATGACGCCCTGGGCGAACCTCACCTTCAGCGCCCCCCCCCCTGTTCGCCAACACACACACACTCGAATCCCCCCAAAATAAAGGACAGACATAACTCTTTCACAAAATAACTTTTTATTGGACTAATTGTTGGAACTTCAGAACCAAAACAAAGACTCAAATTTCTGAATTTTACAAATCCTTCATCACGTAAATAGAATAACTCACTTAAGAGAATGTAATTATGATACTATGAACAGGAAAAATACAAATTAAATTGCACAACTGCCATAAATAAACTAGAGAATCAAATTTCTAAATTGTACAAATGCTCCATCACATAAATAGAATAAGACACTTAAGAGAGGGTAATTATTATGCTAAACTTTGAACAAGAAACAAAATAAATTGCACCACAGCACAACTGCCATCTAAAGCCTGACTCTTCTTACCTTCCTTGATGCAAAGTCATGAATTAAATCATCATATGAAATCTGCTCAGCAATTGTATGATTTATACTGATGATGGCCAGACCGGTAAGGCGTTCCTGTGACATAGTTGACCTCAGGTAGGATTTGATGAGCTTCAGCTTTGAAAAGCTCCTCTCTGCTTCAGCAACAGTGACTGGAAGAGTAAGACCAATTCTGAGAGCAGTCCACAAATTTGGATATATTTCAGAGAGCTCCCTTTCATGGATAAATGTCAGCAGTTCAAGCAAGGATATGGTCTTTGATGGCAAGTCAGGCAAGTTCTTCAGCTCCTGTGCAAGCTCTCTGCCATCCAAGTCAGATTGTCCCTTAAAGTTTAGTGTAGTACTAAGGTTCACACATTGTTCTGTCAGCTCCTCAAATGTGAGATTTTGGAAATGTGTCAGCACTCCAAACTTCTCTCCCACAATTTCCAACGTGGAAAATCTTTCCTGAATGGCTGATGTTGCAGCATCAACCACTGCATTGAAAAATGTCACCTCCAGCTTCTTCAAAGCATCAATCAAGGGCTCATCAGATGCTTCATAGGAGAAGTGCCGCTTTGTGGACCTCAGCCATTTTTGTTTTAACACAGCCTCCACATTCATTTGTTCACAGATATCTGTGGCTGCCATTTGTGCAGCCACAAAACCTGTTGCCCTGTAATTGCGGAGACCTCTCTCTGTTTTTTTTAGGAGATTTACTGCAACATCAACGTGCATGCTAGGAGACTGCATCTGCTTGCTCACATGCTGAATTTGGCACAACAGGTCATGCCACACCACTGAACAAATGGCGAAGCGGTATGACCCAACCTCCTCTGACAGAGATTGAGCCTCGACCTTTATTACAGAGTCTTTGGTGTGGTCCCTCACCTCGATCAGTGCATCTCTCACTGCAGCTGCCTGATATCTCAGGGGCTCCACACTCTTGATCTTGCTTTCCCACCTTGTATCAGACCACATCTTCAATGTGATGTTCACATGTTTTTTCAAAATGGCCCATCGTTGTGTGGAGGCTGAAAACAAGTTGTAAAGCTTCTGCAAGATGCCAAAATAACTTGTGGCATCAATAGATCCCTTAGCAGCATCGGCCACAAGCAAATTCAGAGTATGAGCCCCACATGGAACAAACAGAGCTCTGGGATTAATTTCTAGGAGCCTGGATTGAACACCCTTGTTTTTTCCCCTCATGTTGGCCCCGTTGTCGTATGATTGTCCTCTACAGTCCATGAAAGGAACTTTTAGCTCCTCCAGTCTCTTCAGAATCAGAGATGCCAAATGTTGACCAGTGGACTCCTCTGCCTCCAAAAACCCCATGAAATGTTCCTTTATATGGGGCTTCCCCTCCAGTGACACAACCCGAATCACAACTGACAACTGTTCAGTGTGGCTGATATCTGGAGTGCAATCTAGAATTATTGAAAAAAACTTTGATTGTTTGATGTCGCTCACCATTGCTGAAATGGTCTTGCTGCTCGACAAATCAATGAGTTCGTTTTGTATGTGGTGGCCGAGGTAGCTGGTGTGACTGAAGGTCCCTTTTTGGACACGGTTAATGTGCTCTTGCATTATAGGATCAAATTGTGCCATCAGTTCAACTTCTTTCAGAAAATTGCCATTTGATGGTGAGAACAATTTTTCTGTATGTCCCCTTAGTGCCAAATTCCTAACTGCCAGAGAATGCACAATAGCAGTGAGACGTGTCAGCACCGCTCTCCATCTCAACTTCTCAGCCTCCAGAAGTGCCATCTCCTGCTTGTCAATGGTCTCCCCCTTTCTCATCCTCACTGCCAGTTCTTTCCAGATTTTCATAGAATTTAGGTGTTCTGAACTGTTGTCATGTGATGTGAGCAATGAGCTTGCATGCTTCCAGTCCGAGAGTCCCAAACTTGTTAAATTTATTTTCCTCTTGGAAAATAATGTACAACAGAAACAGAAAAGGCTGTTGTTTTTTAAGGAATAGACCAACCAACTTCTGGTTATATTTTCCCCACTAACCAATGACTTCCTGAAGTATTGATGGTGGAAACTTCTTCCGTCACTGTCGTTTCTAGGGAATACAAAGTCAGATGGTACTTGACTTGGTCCCCTGGAAACCAGTTGTGTCCGAATTCTCTCAGTCAGAACTGAAGGCCAGTTAGCAGGGTCGGTGGACAGAGACTCATCCTCAGGAGGCGATTCTGCTCCAGGCCTTTCTAATAGAAAGAACAAGAGCATTACTCATTAGTATACACACCTAAGTTAGATAACACATTATTCACAGCACTTTGTTATGGTGGTGGTGTTATAGAATTATGGTGGTGAAACACCACACATACCCAGTAACCCAGACCCAGTGATAATAACATTATAATTTATAACTGTTTGCAAAATGCTTTGCAGGGATGCACACACATACACATACACACACACGCACACACTCACAGACATATGTGCACACAAACTCACCTGAAGAGTCCTGCCGGGGAGAAGTAGAAGCAAATGGGTCTTCATCCTCAGGATCAGACTGCATTTGTGGAGACATATGTGAGGCTGAGGAGGTAGATGGCTCCTCAGCCTCAATAATGGCAGAAGTAGACGGCTTCTCATCCTGGCTAGTGGCAGAGGGTGTTCCAAAATATTTCAAAAGTGCCCCTGCAAATAGTAAAATAGAACATAACAGACCAATGCATGAATAGGCTAGTACAATTAATTTAACATGTTATTAAGCACAATTTATTAAACTTTTAGAATAGGAAACAAATGAATAATACAACCTCCTTGGTTAATGGCTAATTATATACATAATAGTACACTTCAAATGACTCAGAAAGCTATATCACAAAATAGCAGTGCAATATAGCAGTGAAGAGTAGATGACACAGCTCTATACCTTTATCTTTTGCTCGTTTCTCCTCTTCTTCTTTCCTCTTTTTTCTAAACTGAGCACCTGATAGCTTTGACCTCTTCTTATCCATTTGCGGTTATTTGACAGACCTTAGTGGCTTAGTGTGAAGATTCGTTCTGTAATAAATAATATACATTTCACTATTTAACCAAACCCAGAAAAATAACATTACATATGTTAAAGTATGGGCCTTTATTCCCAATAATATTAATCTGGAAGCATTTTGCATTGTTTAGGTCTTTTATGGGAAGGTTTATGGAAAATGCAATAGATGGTTTTTTATTAATAAAAATATATTTATTGATCTTTTATTATTTATTTTATTTTATTTTTTATTTTTATTTATTTCTTTATTTATTTATTCTTATTTTTATTTTTATTTTTTTTGCAGGCGCTCATGCCGCCCCTCCACAAATGCCGCCCTGTGCGGCTGCCCATATTGCCCATATGAGGAACCGCCACTGGGCTTCCCCAGTAGTTCCTGTACTAAAACCGGACAAGTCCGTGCGGTTATGTGGGGATTACCGTTTAACAGCGAATAGAGCCGTCCTTCTAGATTGCTATCCTATACCCAAGCCTGATGAATTATTTAGCTCTCTTGCTGGGGGTAAATATTTCACAAAACTCGATATGTCCCAAGCCTATGCTCAACTAAGTTTAGACGAAAACTCTAAAGAATTAACTATCATAAATACGCACCGAGGCCTATATAAATACAATAGGCTATGCTATGGAATAGCATCGGCTCCGGGTATTTTTCAGAGGACAATGGACCAAGTTCTAGGTCACATTCCAGGGGTACTTTGCTTTCTAGATGATGTCCTCATTTCAGGTTCGACTAAAAAAGAACACCTAACTAGATTAACCACGGTTCTAAAAAGACTACGGGATGCTGGACTTAAGCTAAAGAGAGAAAAGTGTTCATGGGTCACTAACGAGGTTTCATATTTAGGGTTCCGCATAGATGCCTCAGGCATTCATCCAACGGTAGATAAACTAGAAGCAGTAGAAAAGGCACCACCTCCACAAAACATCACACAGTTACAAGCTTATTTAGGTTTCCTAAACTTTTATAGGAAATTTTTGCCTAATGCATCGACTTTCCTTGAACCCCTAAATAAGCTATTACGATCTGGGGAACAGTGGAGATGGGAGAAAACTCAAAAGGAAGCATTTGAGGCTTCCAAGGACGTACTACTAAAGTCCACTCTCCTAGTGCATTATGATCCTAAACTTCCTCTCGTAGTTTCAGCAGACAGCAGTTCTTATGGAATTGGGGCAGTGTTATTTCATCACATTGATGGGGTAGATAGGCCTATCTGTTTTGCTTCTAGAACACTAACTGAGACTGAAAGACGATATGCACAAGTGGAACGTGAAGCATTAGCCTTAGTATTTGCAGTAAAAAAATTTCATTTCTATCTATGGGGTCATGAATTTAAACTAATTACTGTCCATAAGCCTCTCAGGTTTATTTTCACCTAATAAAAATATTCCAGTTATGGCCTCAGGTAGGATTCAACGATGGGCATTGATTCTACAAGCCTATAAATTTGACTTAGTACATCGGTCAGGTAAACTTCTAGGTACGGCTGATGCGCTAAGTAGGTTGCCCTTAGAAAATCCAAATGATTGTGTACCTATACCTACAGAATGGGTTCACTTGGTGGAGTTTTTGGAATCCACTCCAGTATCTGCAGTACAAATAGAGCAGTGGACAAAATCAGACCCTATTCTGTCTAGGGTCATCCATTTCTGCTCAGTTGGTTGGCCTACTAAGGTTGAGAGTGAATTACAGCCTTTTATCAACGTCAGTCTGGCCTCTCTATTCAAAATGGCTGTCTCTTATGGGGCCACAGAGTGATTATTCCAGATAAAGGCAGGTCGAATTTAGTGAAGGAACTTCACGCTGAACACATGGGCGCAACAAAAATGAAAGAGCTGGCGAGAGCTTATTTCTGGTGGCCTGGTTTAGATGGAGAACTCGAATCATTGGTTCGTTCCTGTCAAAGCTGCCTAGAGAACAGAGATCTCCCAAGGAAAAGTCCACTTCATCCTTGGGAATGGCCTACTATACCGTGGCATAGGATCCATGTTGACTATGCAGGTCCTATAAATAATAATTATTTCCTAGTCATTGTGGATGCCTACTCTAAGTGGGTGGAAATTTTTCCAACCACTTCCACGACTTCGGGTGTTACTATTCGCTTACTCCGTTCGGTTTTCGCTCGATGGGGTTTACCCATAGTCCTAGTTTCCGACAATGGTACTTGTTTTACCAGTGAGGAATTTCGTTCTTTTGTCCACCTAAATGGCATTAGACATGTCCGGTCTAGTGTTTTCCACCCATCTACTAACGGTCTCGCGGAAAACATGGTCCGTACTTTCAAGTCGGCCTTGCGTCATTCTCGTGGGGAGGAAATGCAAGTGGTATTGGATGTCTCCCTCTAAACTTCTGATTGGCCGAAGAATTCGTTCAGTTTTCGATTTGTTACGTCCAAACGAAACGTTACAACAACGAGTTTTACGCCATCAGGAAAAACAGAAGTTGTACCACGACACTAAAAGAGGGAGAGTTATAGAAGCGCAACCTAATGATCCAGTTATGATTCGCAACTATGGGGCTGGACCAAAATGGGTTCCTGCAACTGTGCAGGAGAGAACGGGCCCGGTTTCCTTCAAGTGTCAACTAGAAGATGGTCGTTCTAGCAGCTTTAGTTTTTGAGATATTGCATACGTCATTACCTACTTTATTACCCTTCTGGAACGGTATTATGAGTTGCTCGTAAATCTAAATGCATCTGTATAATTAAATTGTAGCTATGATTTTGCTGATGTTGCTGTTTTGCATGTGTATTGTACATGTACTAACGTGAATTCTTTCCTGTTACAGGTGTTGACATGGCTTCATCACGAAGAAAGTGTTTAAATTATTGAGATGTGTTTTGTTTTATCTGCGGAGAGTACACGTTCATTGAACAGAGAAAAACTATTACTGATTTTGTGAAAAAAGCTTATTTTGCCTATTCAAAGTACAACTATGGGACCAAGATAAGCCATGGGCTCCTCATGTTGTGTGTAAAACGCAAAGCTGGGCACAAACCGTTAATCCGTTAATCGTTAATTAACGAAGTTAACTTTTTCGTTAACGATTTAACTTTTAAGTTAACTTTGAAAATCATTATCGGACTAATTAACTTCCGTTACATTTAACTTCCGTTAACTCAAGTCCGTTAACCCAAAAAATTCATAAATAAACGTTTAAAAGTTTCTATTATTTTCAGTGCTGAGCAGGTGCGCAATTAATCCGCCACTGTTAATAGTGATGAACGAATTTCCATTTCCGCAGTGCAAAATCAGGCGATATATTTGTTTCCGTCGCCACAATTTGTGTCTTACCAAATATGGTAGTTATTTATGGCATTGGTTTGAGCAAAACATGGTCGACTGTAAAATCAGGCGGAAAGATTTGCCATTTGAGTTGAATGTTTCAACTTCTTTCAAGAAATATCACGAGCATTTTAAGGCACTTTCAATAATATATATGTAACAATTACAACAAATAACTACATTCGTTTCATTTGCAGTCTGTCTCTTGCGCAACATGTTTGTGCTAGTGAATATTTAAAAATAATCGTTGTCAAGTAAGTCATGTATATTTATAATATGTCTGTGAGTACCTTATTAGTAGTCTCCTTGATACATTTCAAGAACCATAAAACTGATCAGGTAAGATTTCAATTCTCATGTCACTTTGATGACATAAATTAAGTCAATTGATGTCTTACAATGGGAGCGTTTTCACCTTAACCCTTTATGTCCTGGCGGTACTTTTAGGTACCACATCTTTAAAATCTCCATAATTATTTTTCTACCCGGTTGATCCTGCCGGTACTTTCAAGTCCCAATGTGAATTAGTTTCTTTATGAGATAATAGATGGCGTTGAGAAGTAAATGTGAGCGTGTGGCGCCAGAGGCTGTTTACTCTTTAGTATCTCTGCCATCCCCTCCAGTGCTGCAGTGGAGCGTTTGTTCTCTATGGGCAAGGACATCCTGAGGGCCAAGAGATCATCCCTGTCTGATGAAAACTTTGATATGCTAATTTTCATGAAGGGCAACATGCATCTCATGGACAAAATGGAGAACGAGAAGAAGAGGGAAAATTAAATTATTATATATTGTGTTTTTCATTTTTTTTATAATAAAAGTTAACGTTAACGGTTTATCGATAACTTCCGTTACATGTTTAACGAATTAACGGATTAACGGTTAACGAAGTTAACTTTTTGGTTAACGGATTAGCGGTTAACGAAGTTAACTTTTTGGTTAACGGTGCCCACCACTGGTAAAACGTGTACGGAGCATCTGCGGCAATGGACCAACGGAAAGAGGAGGTGCCTGAAATTTGGTATACCAATGGTATGGAGAGAACAGAGAAACCACAGTGATGACTGTTACTTTTGTTTGGTGAATATAAAGGGCATCAATGGACGTAACCGGAGTAAATGGACGTATCCTGACATAGACTCAGCTAGACGGCCTGTTTCACATTCAGATGAGATACCTGTCCCATCATTCAGCCATCTTCCAGAGCTCCCTCAAGAAGATGATGAATCTGCTACTGACAAAGAAAGCATATGTGGGCAAAATGACAATGATTTCGAAGGACCGTCATCAGTTGCAGAAGGTTTTAGTCAACACGAATTAAACGACCTCATAAGGGACTTAAGTCTTTCGAAGAAATCGTCTGAATTGTTAGCTTCCAGGCTGGGAGAAAAAAATTTACTGCTGCCGGGAACCAAAATCACGTTATATCGCGACAGAGAAAAGGATTTACTGCCCTTCTTCTCAAAAGAGAACGATTTAATTTTCTGCAACAATGTGCGCGGATTGCTGATGAAAATGGGCATATCGGAATACACACCAAGTGAATGCCGGTTATTCATAGATAGCTCCAAACGGAGCTGTGATAGCGTGGGGTAGACGCCCAGTTAGGTTACTTAGGTTCTAACAAACAATCTGAGGTGACGTGTATGTATATATATGTATATAGTCTAAAAGTCACTAAAGAGTAAATATCACTAAATCTAAGCTGAATGGCAAGACGAAGCCATAAACGAACCTACGGGCTGTTCGTATTGCTTTGGTCTGGCCTAGACATGTTTTTTCCTATCTGACCTAATCTTTGGTGCTGAGTAAAATTAGGTGATGAATCTAAGGTAACAAATCGGGTAGGAAGCTGTTCGTACTTAAGTATAGTTAGGGGTAATGTCTATAGCTTCTAAATTGGTAATGTAAGAGAGAGTTAGGTAGGCTGTTGTGGGACACAGGAATAAACCGGTAGGCTTCAAGGAATACCTAATTCAACGCACCGGTAAGTGCTTTTGATTGTTTGCTAGAACCTAAGTAACCTAACTGGGGTGTCTACCCCACGCTATCACATTTGGCGACGAGGATGGGATTTGGCTCATTTGGTTAAATTTTGTTCATTGGGTTAAATTTGGCTCATTGGGTTAATTTGGCTTATTGGGTTAATTTGGCTTATTGGGTTCAAGTGGTTGTTTGGAAAATTGGATGCAGACTAGTGGGTCGTCCGATTTGCTTTGTTTGTTTGGGGAAGCTACCGTACTATAGCGTAGGTCCCGCCGCCCTAATTCTAAAACTAATTCCTACTCAGCCCTAACTCTAAAACTAATTCTTACTCAGCCCTAACTCTAATACAATTCACTATTCAGCCCTAACTCTAATAAAATTCACTATTCAGTAACTAGACCAAATTTAAACCTAACCTAACCTACTTCACGTGAGTTGGTCTAATTCGGTTTTGCTCTAGCATGTCGGTGATTGGCCATATAAGCCCCTACGAAGACAATGGGGAGGACTTCGAAGCTTATGCCACTAGGGTGAGGTTGTTTTTCGAGGCAAATTCCATTCCGGATGCTAAGAAGGTACCTACCTTTTTAACTATAATAGGCCCTAAAACGTTTGGTTTAGTTATGGACCTAGTTTCTCCTAAAGCACCGGAAACTTGCACCTATAATGAATTGGTACAGGCCCTAACCGATCACTACAAACCCCGAGTAGTTCTCATCTATGAACGTTTCAAATTTTATTCAAGGCATCAGACGGGAAATGAAAGCATTGCAGAGTTTGTTGCAGGAATAAAAAGCCATAGCCGTACGTGTAAATTTGGGGACAAATTAGATGAAATGCTAAGAGATAGGTTTGTAATGGGTCTCAAAGAGGAGTCTACCCAGAGAGCCCTATTAGCCATACAGGACCTAACTTTTAGTCAGGCTGTAGAAATAGCTACGGCTAGAGAAGCAGCTGCTAAAGATGTTAGAGCTTTTGGAAATCATAGTAGTAAAGCCCAACACGTAAATAGCTTTAAATCTTCTAGCCTGGCAGACCTAACGAGCCTACTAGACAGGCAAATAAAAGGTATGAGGCGAATATGACTAAGCCTACTAATTCTACTAAGCCTTCCAAGCCATGTACAGGGTGTGGAAAACACCATTGGAAGAAAGATTGCCCTTTTAAAGAAGCAGTTTGCCGAAACTGTAGTAAAATAGGCCACATAGCTAAAGTGTGTTATTCAAAGAAAACAAAGGGTGAAAATTCTAATTTTAACATTTCTAGTATAAATCCTCAAAAGGGAAATACTTCGAACATTGGAGTGGAGTACCTATTCTATGAGCAGCAAAGTGGGGAAAATACAGGCCCATATATTGTAGAGGTAGGCCTAGATGGAATTACAGTTCCTCTAGAATTGGATACAGGTGCTGCCCGGACGGTCATGTCCAAGGTAGTTTTTGATAAGATTTTCAAAAACACACCTAAACTACATGCATCTAAAACGATTTTGAAGAAGTACGGTGACATACAAATACCTATTTGTGGAGAAGCATACGTCACAGTTACACTTAACCAGAAAACTTTGTCTCATCCCTGTGATAGCGTGGGGTAGACACCCCAGTTAGGTTACTTAGGTTCTAGCAAACAATCAAAAGCACTTACCGGTGCGTTGAATTAGGTATTCCTTGAAGCCTACCGTTTTATTCCTGTGTCCCACAACAGCCTACCTAACTCTCTCTTACATTACCAATTTAGAAGCTATAGACATTACCCCTAACTATACTTAAGTACGAACAACTTCCTACCCGATTTGTTACCTTAGATTCATCACCTAATTTTACTCAGCACCAAAGATTAGGTCAGATAGGAAAAAACATGTCTAGGCCAGACCAAAGCAATACGAACCGCCCGTTGGTTCGTTTATGGCTTCGTCTTGCCATTCAGCTTAGATTTAGTGATATTTACTCTTTAGTGACTTTTAGACTATATACATATATATACATACACGTCACCTCACTCCTCCCCTACAAGTTTAGTCTGTCAGGGGATGAGGGACCCTAGACGACCTGCGGAGCGGGGTTGATGTAGTAGGATCAGGTGCAACCTGTATAGGCGGGCAAGTTGAACCATTTTCCGGAGGATCAGTTCTCTCTTCCGGAAGACTCTGGTCCTTCTGCACTTCCCGTTCCCATATCTGGTCCTGATGGCGTTTAATAGAACGACCATCTTCTAGTTGGCACTTGAAGGAAACAGGGCCCGTTCTCTCCTGCACAGTTGCAGGAACCCATTTTGGTCCAGCCCCATAGTTGCGAATCACAACTGGATCATTAGGTTTCGCTTCTAGAACTCTCACTCTTTTAGTGTCGTGGTACAACTTCTGTTTTTCCTGATGGCGTAAAACTCGTTGTTGTAACATTTCGTTTGGACGTAACAAATCAAAACTGAACGAATTCCCCGGCCAATCAGAAGTTTAGAGGGAGACACCCCTGTCGTGGTGTGTGGTGTTATTCGATATTTAAACAAAATTTATCCAACACCACTTGCATTTCCTCCCCACGAGAATGACGCAAGGCCGACTTGAAAGTACGGACCATGTTTTCCGCGAGACCGTTAGTAGATGGGTGGAAAACACTAGACCGGACATGTCTAATGCCATTTAGGTGGACGAAGGAACGAAATTCCTCACTGGTAAAACAAGTACCATTGTCGGAAACCAGGACTACGGGTAAACCCCATCGAGCGAAAACTGAACGGAGTAAGCGAATCGTTACACCCGAAGTCGTGGAAGTGGTTGGAAAAATTTCCACCCACTTAGAGTAGGCGTCCACCATGACTAGGAAATAAATATTATTTATAGGACCTGCATAGTCAACATGGATCCTATGCCACGGTATAGTAGGCCATTCCCAAGGATGAAGTGGACTTTTCCTTGGGAGATCTCTGTTCTCTAGGCAGCTTTGACAGGAACGAACCAATGATTCGAGTTCTCCATCTAAACCAGGCCACCAGAAATAAGCTCTCGCCAGCTCTTTCATTTTTGTTGCGCCCATGTGTTCAGCGTGAAGTTCCTTCACTAAATTCGACCTGCCTTTATTTGGAATAATCACTCTGTGGCCCCATAAGAGACAGCCATTTTGAATAGAGAGGCCAGACTGACGCTGAATAAAAGGCTGTAATTCACTCTCAACCTTAGTAGGCCAACCAACTGAGCAGAAATGGATGACCCTAGACAGAATAGGGTCTGATTTTGTCCACTGCTCTATTTGTACTGCAGATACTGGAGTGGATTCCAAAAACTCCACCAAGTGAACCCATTCTGTAGGTATAGGTACACAATCATTTGGATTTTCTAAGGGCAACCTACTTAGCGCATCAGCCGTACCTAGAAGTTTACCTGACCGATGTACTAAGTCAAATTTATAGGCTTGTAGAATCAGTGCCCATCGTTGAATCCTACCTGAGGCCATAACTGGAATATTTTTATTAGGTGAAAATAAACCTAAGAGAGGCTTATGGTCAGTAATTAGTTTAAATTCATGACCCCATAGATAGAAATGAAATTTTTTTACTGCAAATACTAAGGCTAATGCTTCACGTTCCACTTGTGCATATCTTCTTTCCGTCTCAGTTAGTGTTCTAGAAGCAAAACAGATAGGCCTATCTACACCATCAATGTGGTGAGATAACACTGCCCCAATTCCATAAGAACTGCTGTCTGCTGAAACTACGAGAGGAAGTTTAGGATCATAATGCACTAGGAGAGTGGACTTTAGTAGTACGTCCTTGGAAGCCTCAAATGCTTCCTTTTGAGTTTTCTCCCATCTCCACTGTTCCCCAGATCGTAATAGCTTATTCAGGGGTTCAAGGAAAGTCGATGCATTAGGCAAAATTTCCTATAAAAGTTTAGGAGACCTAAATAAGCTTGTAACTGTGTGATGTTTTGTGGAGGTGGTGCCTTTTCTATTGCTTCTAGTTTATCCACCGTTGGATGAATGCCTGAGGCATCTATGCGGAACCCTAAATATGAAACCTCGTTAGTGACCCATGAACACTTTTCTCTCTTTAGCTTAAGTCCAGCATCCCGGAGTCTTTTTAGAACCGTGGTTAATCTAGTTAGGTGTTCTTTTTTAGTCGAACCTGAAATGAGGACATCATCTAGAAAGAAAAGTACCCCTGGAATGTGACCTAGAACTTGGTCCATTGTCCTCTGAAAAATACCTGGAGCCGATGCTATTCCATAGCATAGCCTATTGTACTTATATAGGCCTCGGTGCGTATTTATGATAGTTAATTCTTTAGAGTTTTCATCTAAACTTAGTTGAGCATAGGCTTGGGACATATCGAGTTTTGTGAAATATTTTCCCCCAGCAAGAGAGCTAAATAATTCATCAGGCTTGGGTATAGGATAGCAATCTAGAAGGACGGCTCTATTTGCTGTTAAACGGTAATCCCCGCATAACCGCACGGACTTGTCCGGTTTTAGTACAGGAACTACTGGGGCAGCCCACTTAGCGTGTGTGACTGGTTCAATAATTTTATCTTTTAGCAGCCTGTCAATTTCTAAATCTACCTTCTCCCGCAGTGCATGCGCAATTGAACGAGCCTTACAAAATTTCGGAGTTACATTAGGATCTACTTCTATGCAGACCTGATGGCCTTTTAGGTTGCCTACTTCAGGCCCAAAAATAGAAGAAAACTCCCTTAACAATGAGTCTATGTCAGATGGATATGAAAGTGTATGCACATCTGCCTGACCCCTTGGCAAGATTTTGTCAATTGGCATTTCCAAAGCATCAATCCAATCACGGCCTAGTAGAGTAGGCCCTTGCTCATCCACCACTAAAAGGGTTAAGGGATGAGACAAAGTTTTCTGGTTAAGTGTAACTGTGACGTATGCTTCTCCACAAATAGGTATTTGTATGTCACCGTACTTCTTCAAAATTGTTTTAGATGCATGTAGTTTAGGTGTGTTTTTGAAAATCTTATCAAAAACTACCTTGGACATGACCGTCCGGGCAGCACCCGTATCCAATTCTAGAGGAACTGTAATTCCATCTAGGCCTACCTCTACAATATATGGGCCTGTATTTTCCCCACTTTGCTGCTCATAGAATAGGTACTCCACTCCAATGTTCGAAGTATTTCCCTTTTGAGGATTTATACTAGAAATGTTAAAATTAGAATTTTCACCCTTTGTTTTCTTTGAATAACACACTTTAGCTATGTGGCCTATTTTACTACAGTTTCGGCAAACTGCTTCTTTAAAAGGGCAATCTTTCTTCCAATGGTGTTTTCCACACCCTGTACATGGCTTGGAAGGCTTAGTAGAATTAGTAGGCTTAGTCATATTCGCCTCATACCTTTTATTTGCCTGTCTAGTAGGCTCGTTAGGTCTGCCAGGCTAGAAGATTTAAAGCTATTTACGTGTTGGGCTTTACTACTATGATTTCCAAAAGCTCTAACATCTTTAGCAGCTGCTTCTCTAGCCGTAGCTATTTCTACAGCCTGACTAAAAGTTAGGTCCTGTATGGCTAATAGGGCTCTCTGGGTAGACTCCTCTTTGAGACCCATTACAAACCTATCTCTTAGCATTTCATCTAATTTGTCCCCAAATTTACACGTACGGCTATGGCTTTTTATTCCTGCAACAAACTCTGCAATGCTTTCATTTCCCGTCTGATGCCTTGAATAAAATTTGAAACGTTCATAGATGAGAACTACTCGGGGTTTGTAGTGATCGGTTAGGGCCTGTACCAATTCATTATAGGTGCAAGTTTCCGGTGCTTTAGGAGAAACTAGGTCCATAACTAAACCAAACGTTTTAGGGCCTATTATAGTTAAAAGGTAGGTACTTTCTTAGCATCCGGAATGGAATTTGCCTCGAAAAACAACCTCACCCTAGTGGCATAAGCTTCGAAGTCCTCCCCATTGTCTTCGTAGGGGCTTATATGGCCAATCACCGACATGCTAGAGCAAAACCGAATTAGACCAACTCACGTGAAGTAGGTTAGGTTAGGTTTAAATTTGGTCTAGTTACTGAATAGTGAATTTTATTAGAGTTAGGGCTGAATAGTGAATTGTATTAGAGTTAGGGCTGAGTAAGAATTAGTTTTAGAGGTAGGGCTGAGTAGGAATTAGTTTTAGAGTTAGGGCTGAGTAGGAATTAGTTTTAGAATTAGGGCGGCGGGACCTACGCTATAGTACGGTAGCTTCCCCACACAAACAAACCAAATCGGACGACCCACTAGTCTGCATCCAATTTTCCAAACAACCACTTGAACCCAATAAGCCAAATTAACCCAATAAGCCAAATTAACCCAATGAGCCAAATTTAACCCAATGAACAAAATTTAACCAAATGAGCCAAATCCCATCCTCGTCGCCAAATGTGATAGCGTGGGGTACTAAAACCGGACAAGTCCGTGCGGTTATGCGGGGATTACCGTTTAACAGCAAATAGAGCCGTCCTTCTAGATTGCTATCCTATACCCAAGCCTGATGAATTATTTAGCTCTCTTGCTGGGGGAAAATATTTCACAAAACTCGATATGTCCCAAGCCTATGCTCAACTAAGTTTAGATGAAAACTCTAAAGAATTAACTATCATAAATACGCACCGAGGCCTATATAAGTACAATAGGCTATGCTATGGAATAGCATCGGCTCCAGGTATTTTTCAGAGGACAATGGACCAAGTTCTAGGTCACATTCCAGGGGTACTTTGCTTTCTAGATGATGTCCTCATTTCAGGTTCGACTAAAAAAGAACACCTAACTAGATTAACCACGGTTCTAAAAAGACTCCGGGATGCTGGACTTAAGCTAAAGAGAGAAAAGTGTTCATGGGTCACTAACGAGGTTTCATATTTAGGGTTCCGCATAGATGCCTCAGGCATTCATCCAACGGTGGATAAACTAGAAGCAATAGAAAAGGCACCACCTCCACAAAACATCACACAGTTACAAGCTTATTTAGGTCTCCTAAATTTTTATAGGAAATTTTTGCCTAATGCATCGACTTTCCTTGAACCCCTAAATAAGCTATTACGATCTGGGGAACAGTGGAGATGGGAGAAAACTCAAAAGGAAGCATTTGAGGCTTCCAAGGACGTACTACTAAAGTCCACTCTCCTAGTGCATTATGATCCTAAACTTCCTCTCGTAGTTTCAGCAGACAGCAGTTCTTATGGAATTGGGGCAGTGTTATCTCACCACATTGATGGTGTAGATAGGCCTATCTGTTTTGCTTCTAGAACACTAACTGAGACGGAAAGACGATATGCACAAGTGGAACGTGAAGCATTAGCCTTAGTATTTGCAGTAAAAAAATTTCATTTCTATCTATGGGGTCATGAATTTAAACTAATTACTGACCATAAGCCTCTTTTAGGTTTATTTTCACCTAATAAAATATTCCAGTTATGGCCTCAGGTAGGATTCAACGATGGGCACTGATTCTACAAGCCTATAAATTTGACTTAGTACATCGGTCAGGTAAACTTCTAGGTACGGCTGATGCGCTAAGTAGGTTGCCCTTAGAAAATCCAAATGATTGTGTACCTATACCTACAGAATGGGTTCACTTGGTGGAGTTTTTGGAATCC
Organism: Bathynomus jamesi; assembly: GCA_023014485.1. NCBI lineage: Eukaryota > Metazoa > Arthropoda > Malacostraca > Isopoda > Cirolanidae > Bathynomus > Bathynomus jamesi. The sequence goes on along the minus strand of JAJOZX010000397.1, from coordinate 288,381 downwards.
ACTCCAGTATCTGCAGTACAAATAGAGCAGTGGACAAAATCAGACCCTATTCTGTCTAGGGTCATCCATTTCTGCTCAGTTGGTTGGCCTACTAAGGTTGAGAGTGAATTACAGCCTTTTATTCAGCGTCAGTCTGGCCTCTCTATTCAAAATGGCTGTCTCTTATGGGGCCACAGAGTGATTATCCCAAATAAAGGCAGGTCGAATTTAGTGAAGGAACTTCACGCTGAACACATGGGCGCAACAAAAATGAAAGAGCTGGCGAGAGCTTATTTCTGGTGGCCTGGTTTAGATGGAGAACTCGAATCATTGGTTCGTTCCTGTCAAAGCTGCCTAGAGAACAGAGATCTCCCAAGGAAAAGTCCACTTCATCCTTGGGAATGGCCTACTATACCGTGGCATAGGATCCATGTTGACTATGCAGGTCCTATAAATAATACTTATTTCCTAGTCATTGTGGACGCCTACTCTAAGTGGGTCGAAATTTTTCCAACCACTTCCACGACTTCGGGTGTTACTATTCGCTTACTCCGTTCAGTTTTCGCTCGATGGGGTTTACCCGTAGTCCTGGTTTCCGACAATGGTACTTGTTTTACCAGTGAGGAATTTCGTTCCTTCGTCCACCTAAATGGCATTAGACATGTCCGATCTAGTGTTTTCCACCCATCTACTAACGGTCTCGCGGAAAACATGGTCCGTACTTTCAAGTCGGCCTTGCGTCATTCTCGTGGGGAGGAAATGCAAGTGGTGTTGGATAAATTTTTGTTTAAATATCGAATAACACCACACACCACGACAGGGGTGTCTCCCTCTAAACTTCTGATTGGCCGGGGAATTCGTTCAGTTTTTGATTTGTTACGTCCAAACGAAATGTTACAACAACGAGTTTTACGCCATCAGGAAAAACAGAAGTTGTACCACGACACTAAAAGAGGGAGAGTTCTAGAAGCGAAACCTAATGATCCAGTTGTGATTCGCAACTATGGGGCTGGACCAAAATGGGTTCCTGCAACTGTGCAGGAGAGAACGGGCCCTGTTTCCTTCAAGTGCCAACTAGAAGATGGTCGTTCTATTAAACGCCATCAGGACCAGATATGGGAACGGGAAGTGCAGAAGGACCAGAGTCTTCCGGAAGAGAGAACTGATCCTCCGGAAAATGGTTCAACTTGCCCGCCTATACAGGTTGCACCTGATCCTACTACATCAACCCCGCTCCGCAGGTCGTCTAGGGTCCCTCATCCCCCTGACAGACTAAACTTGTAGGGGAGGAGTGAGGTGACGTGTATGTATATATATGTATATAGTCTAAAAGTCACTAAAGAGTAAATATCACTAAATCTAAGCTGAATGGCAAGACGAAGCCATAAACGAACCTACGGGCTGTTCGTATTGCTTTGGTCTGGCCTAGACATGTTTTTTCCTATCTGACCTAATCTTTGGTGCTGAGTAAAATTAGGTGATGAATCTAAGGTAACAAATCGGGTAGGAAGCTGTTCGTACTTAAGTATAGTTAGGGGTAATGTCTATAGCTTCTAAATTGGTAATGTAAGAGAGAGTTAGGTAGGCTGTTGTGGGACACAGGAATAAACCGGTAGGCTTCAAGGAATACCTAATTCAACGCACCGGTAAGTGCTTTTGATTGTTTGCTAGAACCTAAGTAACCTAAGTAACAAACAGCCTACCTAACTCTCTCTTACATTACCAATTTAGAAGCTATAGACATTACCCCTAACTATACTTACAGTAAGTACGGACAACTTTCTACCCCATTTGTCACCTTAGAAACACCACCTAATTACTTGTACTTTTTTATTCGTTTGTGACCATAGTATGTATGATTCAGACAATAACCAAAAAACCTGTGGTAATTTTTTTTTTTTTTTTTCCCTTATAAATTTATGTGCCTCTCTTACAATTTATTTTTTTTGGTTTATTTCTTTATTTCTTTGACATATATATCAATTTGGCATCATCTATTAAATTGATTGTAAACTTTCCGTTTGAGCTTGAATTTGTGGACTCCACTTACAAATTTTTTTTTTTTTTTATCTGTTGGTTTATTTCTTTATGGTTATTTAGGCTGTGACGTATATATCAGTAAGGCATTATTTTGTAATTTTTTCCAATTTATATTTATATTTATTTTTATTTCTTTATTCTTTTGTGACCTGTTTCATAAACAAGCCATTTGAATTTATGTTGAATTTCGGGCAAAGTGCTAAAAGTGTCATTTTTTCATAAAAATGTGTTTGCTCCTCCCACAATTTTTTCTATACTTACTATATATATATATATATATATATAATATATATATATATGTTTATTTTGTAACCTATATATTGCCTTGAACTCTCCTTTCACTCCAGTGTTCCTGAGGATGTCATTAGACGAAAGCGCTTGAGCACCACTTTGTGTTTCTTTTCCCTTCGTGGTTTTATTCATCATATATACGGGTGAACCAAAAGTAGGTGGACAGTAAATGATAACGTTTATTTTGAGAATACATATACAATTATATTTAATTTTTTTGTATACTATAATACAAAATAAAAAAAAAAATTAACTTATACCAATACAATACAAAAGCACTGAAAATTTTATCAACGCAGGTGCTCAAATTGCTGTCCATCACAATTTACACAGCTTTGAAGTCTACCTTTCACACTTCGACAAACATTTTTGCACAAGTTTCTTTGTGCATTAATTTCTTGAAATGCATCTCTGATGTAATTTTGCAAATCACCAACACTTCGTGTTTTTCGACTATAAACTTTGTCCTTGAGTACTCCCCAAAAGAAAAATCCATTGGGGTAAAGTCAGGTGAACGTGCAGGCCATTCAATTGGACCTCTTCGGCCGATCCATTTCTCGGGAAATGTTTCATCAAGATACTCACGGACTGCTCTTGAATAATGTGGAGGGGCCCCATCTTGTTGGAAATAGAGGTCATGTGAATTAGGCTGTTGTTGTAAGTGTGGAACAACTTCATTCATTAGAATTTCGAGATACTTATCACCTGTGACTGTTCCATCAACAAAAATTGGTCCTAAAACACCAGAACTTGAAATACCACCCCAAACAGTGACACCAGGCTGGTTTAGTTGCTGCTCTAATGTTAAATGCATGTTCTCACTATACCAGTAAACACAATTATGTCGGTTAACATGACCTGATAATTTGAAAGAAGCCTCATCGGTCCACACAATGTTATCTAAAATTATTGGATTTCCTTCAATTTCGTTCAGCATGATCTCACTAAATTGCAGCCGCCTGTCTGGGTCATCCTCCAATAAGCCATGAATTAGCCGTGGACGATAAGCTTTCAACCCAATAGATTTCAGAATTCGTATAATAGAGGTTTGTGAAATGGCCAGTTCTGCTGAGGCTCTTCTGGTGGACTTTTTGGGACTGTGAACAAATGCTTCGGCAACAAGTTGCTTATTGTCCTCTGTGCAAACTGTTTTGGGTCGACCAGTTCTTGGGGCATTAAGAATTGAGCCAGTGGCATCAAATTTGTCACGAATGCGGTAAATGGTTTGTCTCTTTGGGGCTTGAGTACCAAATGTTTCAACCCATTTTGTTCTAACAGTTTCAGTATTTTGAGATTTCCAATACTCTTTTAACACCCATTTTCTGGCATCAGTATTTAGATTATTTGCCATTATGGGTTCTCTGAACTATCTGAAAAGAAAAAAGATTAAATTTAAATAAATTTAGTTATAATATTTAATATAATATAACACAAACAGCATAGTTATAATGAACACCATAGTTATAATATAACACAAACCCTATTCAACCTACTGTCCACCTACTTTTGGTTCACCCTATATATATATATATATATATATATATATATATATATATATATATATATATATATATACACAAAGGTGGGCAGGACCGAGTTCCAAAAGGACCGAACTCCAGGAACTCGGTCCTTTTCTCAGTGAGGACCGAAATGAGGAGCGACGGTCCATTTTTAAGCAATTCCGGACGGTCCGGTCCGGACGGTCTTTTTTAGTGATTGAAGGACTTGTTCATCAAGTTTAACACGCCTATCCCATCCAGTGCCGCCGTGGAGAGGCTCTTCTCTTTGGGGAAGGACGTCCTCAAGCCGAAAAGGTCAGGGCTCAGTGACAGCCATTTTGAGATGCTAGTCTTCTTGAAGGGAAACTCAAGCATTTAACTTAATAACTTTTTTTCATCATTTATGTATTGTATTAATTATAATTTACGTTAATAAAATTAAAGATTTCCGGTGTCTTTAATTTCATTTTTCATTTTAATCAAATTTTTCACTTATATTATATATAAGGACCGAGGACCGAGTCGTTCCTAGGTCCTATCTTCAGAAAGGACCGTGACCGGAACCGTCGGTCCAGTTTGAGGCAAGGACCGGGACCGGGACCGTCGGTCCTTTTTGAGGCCCGGGTGCCCACCTTTGTATTATATATTATATATAATATATATATATATATGGTGTAGTGGTCATCATATCTGACCGGCAATCGGAAGATCCCGGGTTCGATTCCCGGGTGGTTACCTCATTTTTTCATTTGTTCGTTCACCCTCCTCATCTTGCGCGGAATGTTCTCCTATACAAGCGTCGTTCTTTACGTTAATTATACTGCGTGTTCTTTGCAGTTGAACTGTATATATAGGTGCGGCATGCTGGAGGTGCCCCCCTCGGGGCATTGGTTTCTGCGCGTATGTAGGAGAATTACGACTTCTGATCGAGTGAGGACCATGGTGTAGTGGTTATCATATCTGACCGGCAATCGGAAGCTCCCGGGTGGTTACCTCATTTTTTCATTTGTTCGTTCTCCCTCCTCATCTTGCGCGGAATGTTCTCCTATACAAGCGTCGTTCTTTACGTTAATTATACTGCGTGTTTTTTGCAGTTGAAATATATATATATATATATTATATATATATACACACACACACTATTTTTAGTAATTCGCTATTTTTTTATTAATTTTACTGCTACTTTATAAAATAAGAGTTGGCAATACTGCTTCTAAGCTTAATGTCAACTTGTGGTTTTGTGACAAGTGTAGTACTGTAATGACAAATTTTAATAATCCCAGAGGGTCTATTAGTGAGGGAGAGGCCAGACCAACTTAAAGATATTGCAGTTCAAGTCTGGCCTAGGCCTAATACTGTAAATGAGGCTGAAACTCGGAAACAGCCTGAATCCAATGTTTTAGTTGGGCCTAGGTCAATGCAAAATAGGCCAAATGAGTCGGAAAAGCCAAAGAAAATCTGGAAACTCAGAATTTTAAAACCAAATGAAAATGTTTGGTTAATATGAGTTATCGCACTCAGAATATCAAAAGCAAATATATTATAAAATATTAAAGCATAATTTTCTCATCATTTTCATATAAGTCACTATGCTCGCAGATGCGTACTTAACAAATTATGTACATTTGAATATTATGACATTTTTGCATTTTTTTTTCCCGCCCTTCCAATATTTTGATTGGTGACCTTCCAATATTTTGATTGGTGATGTCATGAGAACATGATATATGAGCTAGATTTTTTAAGTTCTTAGGCCTTTTAAGTTGCTAGTCTACTTCTGTTAGGTTTTGATAGATGTTTGTGGCGATGACATGTGAATGGTGCGAATATTATTTTGAGGATTTAATATACTCTAGGCTAGTTTAGCCAGGGTTAGGCTAGTTTAGCCAGGGTTAGGCAAGGTTAGGTTAGGTTAATACCAAAATTAATTAACCTAACCTAACCTAACCCTGGCTAAACTAACCTAGCCTAGAGTATATTAAATCCTCAAAATAATACTCGCACTGTTCACATGTCATTGCCACAAACATCTATCAAAACCTAACAGAAGTAGACTAGCAACTTAAAAGGCCTAAGAACTTAAAAAATCTAGCTCATATATCATGTTCTCATGACGTCACCAATCAAAATATTGGAAGGGCGGGAAAAAAAAATGCAAAAATGTCATAATATTCAAATGTACATAATTTGTTAAGTACGCATCTGCGAGCATAGTGACTTATATGAAAATGATGAGAAAATTATGCTTTAATATTTTATAATTATATTTGCTTTTGATATTCTGAGTGCGATAAAACTCATATTAACCAAATGTTTTAATAGAATTAACAAAGAGGGTAAATATTTACTATCACACCAGTTTTTGGTAAAAAGTTTTAAAAGCTGGTTTTCAATGTTTTTCAGTGTGCTGAATTAAAAAAAATGATACTCTTTTCCGTCGTCGCAAATGATTTGTTAAAGAGTTATTGAAGTTTAAAGCTTTTAAAACTTTTGGTACTTACGTATTAATGGTGGGCCACCACATATTGATGATTGGTAGGTTAAGGGATAATATGGGTAATTATTCGTTTTTTGACCCAGTCTCTTTTTATAATGAGAGCAAATTTTTCTGGTAAATTTTGAGGTGTTCTGCACGAATCTGCCATCCGTTTTCTGTGCAAATGCGTAGTTTTTGAGATATCGTCATCTTGAAAACTACGCATTTGCACAGGAAATGGATGGCAGTTTCGTACAAAACACCTCAAAACTAACCAGGAAAGTTTGTACTCATTTTTATTTAAACTAACAAATTTAAACAAAAATATCATGACTTAACCTAACCAATCATCAATGGGTGTATAGTTGACCTAACTGGTGTCATGTACTGAAATGTCCGCAAAACATTAGGACTGATCAATTTGTGATGCGTGATCTTTACGGGGGCAGAGCCCCCGTACCCCAGAGACTTAAATTATACAAATGATAATGTAATAATATGTGCCAACCTTGCATGGGTAGTCTGCTAAATTTGGCCTACCCTTAAACTAAAATGACACGTTTATTTTTAGGATTTTTTTTATGGTACCTAAAGACCTTCTGGTCTTTTCTTAAAATATAAGCATTGTGGTAGGATTTGATTTAACCTAATGGCTGCACCATGAATAAGAATTTTTTTATATTTAAGGCCTCCACGAAATGGCTGCTTACCTTGAAGGGTTGTTGGATCCAGGCTCGCCGCCCAGACCTCCGATTCCATGATTGCTGGCTCGTACTGCAAACAGTTTCTCACTTGTTTCACAGGTCTTGCCAGAATAGCTTCCTTCTGTTAGTGTTTCAATATCTCCGGCATCCCTTTTCTAACAGAATTTAAAGTTCCCTTGGTCCAGTAACGGTCTTCAGCCTCTTGGACAAATCCAGCCTAAATTTAGTTTCTTCCATTTTGTTCTTTATTTTCTCTTGTCAAATTACACACTTAAACTATTTTATTTTTCTATTTTTTTTTCTTATTTACATTTCCACACACACGCCAATTGGTTCCCCCACTTCTCAAAACTTGATTTTTAACACACACACACCGACACTTTTAAATCTCAAAAGCGTCTCTTTTACTAAATGTTTATTCCTTTTTGTTTGCTAAAATGTTTTAACAAACAAGTACTTTATTTTCCATTTACTAACAAGGTTTAACAAGTGACTGTCCAACTCTCACTCTTTTTCCCATACTAATTTAATAAAATTATTTTATTCCTCATTCCTTGTTTACAAGTTTAACATTTCTTTATATAACTTAGTTTATTATTTTTGTTAAGATATTAACAATTTAGTACTTAATGTTTATTATTTATTATCTTAATGCTTATTATTTATTACTATCTTTCTACTTAATAGTTTATCTTAATGTTTATTTACTTATTACTTTTCTATTTATAACATACTTATTCTTCATTTATTTACTTCTTACTATTTGTTTAAAATGTTTGTTTATTTATTTAATAATTATTCTTTCTTTACTATTTACTTTTTATATGTATTTAAGACTTATTGTTTATTCTTCTAGAAAGAAAGAAAGAACCATTAAATTCCTATCTATAACAAGTATTTCATTAAAAAATTAAAGAAATTTAATATATAAATAATAATAATCAAGGGGAAAGGGCTGAGAACTAAAAGGGGAAAGGGTTCACCCTCCGCAGCACTTGCATTTAGGGCAGGTCATGGATGTCTTAATTATTCCATGATTGAAAAAAAGGTCTAAACTCTTGTCTTCATTGAGGGCAATATGGTGGATCACATCTTCAAAATCAAATATGCATAACTGACATGTCATACTTCGTCACAAAATACCAAACTGAAGAGAGTTCAATAGACGAACAATTGCTAAAAATGATTTATTTGTAAAACAGGACAAATTGAATTACGCAGAAGTAGCCAGAATCACCAAAAATAAGAAATATTCACCAAATAGTCAATATATATATACATACTGTATATATTGAAAAAACACTAAAAATAGGAAATATATTTTAATAAAAAAACACATTTTATACAAATTTGCACAAGATCATATATATATTTTCTTATTCAGTTTTGATTGGTTATTCAATATATATTGCTGTTATAGCTGGGTGTGACCGGGTCAAAAAATGAATAATAACCATAATGTGTGTGTCATCACCTTCAGAATATCAAAATCAAATATAATTATAAAATATTAAAGCATAATTTTCTCATCATTTTGATATAAGTCACTACGGTATGTTTGTAGATGCGTCCTTACCAAATTAAGTAGATTTGAATATTATGATATTTTTGCGGTATTTTTTTCCTACCCTCCCAATATTTGCCTGATGATGTCATGAAAACATGATATATGAGCTAGGCTTGGGCTATTTTTTTGCTACTCTGCGACTTAATTAGTTGGATGTTTTCTGTTCTAGCTATTTTTGTTTTTCTAATTGGATTCAGTTTCGTGGTGTTTGTGATAGAATTATGATGTGTTTTTTGTGAGGTTAGGTAAGGTTAGGTTAATACCAAAATACATTTTTCTAGTAATATTTTATGTTTTGCCTAGATTTTAACCTCCATTTCCCTTGAAAATGAGCCAAACTTCAAAGTATTATAACTTTGTTGGATCTTATTTCCGAGGGAAATGGAGGTCAGGTTTGAACAAATCACGGTAATTATTTGTTTTAGTGCTTTTTCTCTTTTCTGAACCAAAACATATTTTTCTGGTGTTTTTTGGTATGATTTGGGTAATTATGTATAAAGAGTCACTCAGAAATTTTACATACCAAAATATATTTTTCTAGTAGTATTTGATATGATTTGTTCAAATCTGACCTCCATTTCCCTTGGAAATGAAATCTAACAAAGTTATAGTACTTTGAAGTTTGGCTCATTTTCAAGGGAAATGTAGGTTAAAATCTAAGCAAAACACATCAAATATTACTAGAAAAATGTATTTTGGTATTAATTAACCCAACCTTACCTAACCTAACCCTAAAACTAACATAAGTGGAAATAGTAACTTAAAATGCCTAAAACTAACGAAAATATCATTACTTAACCTAACCAATCATCAAGGGTATTCAGTTGGCCTAACAGGTTAATATTGGTTATTTCACCTAAATATCTTCTGATCTTTTCGTATTAGGTACTCACTCTCACATTTTGGGCAAGTTAAGGATGAGAGAATAATGCCGTAATTGATAAAAACATCCAATGCTTTCTCTTCATCTAGGGCACATGACGAATCAAGTTCTCAAAGTCAGAAACCACACGAACAGCACGTCATAATTCTATCATAAACACAACCAAACTGAATCCAAAAACAAAAATAGCCAGAACAGAAAACATCCAACTAATTAAGTCGCAGAGTAGTGAAAAAATAGCCTAAGCCTAGCTCATATATCATATTTTCATGACGTCACCAGGCAAATATTGGGAGGGTGGGAAAAAAATGCTGGAAAAATGTCATAATATTCAAATCTACATAATTTGGTAAGGACGCATCTGTGAACATAGTGACTTATATCAAAATGATGAGAAAATTATGCTTTAATATTTTATAATTATATTTGCTTTTGATATTCTGAGTGCGATGAAACTCATATTATCCATGATTTGTTCAAATCTGAACTTTGTTTCTTTGGGAAAATCAGAACTAGAAAAAATAAAAAACAACCTTGGATAAACTGCAATGTAAAAAGAGCAATCAGAGAGAAAACAAAAGCATTTCATAAATTCAAAAGAACTGAAAATGGCACAGACTCCGAAATATATAAAAGTAAAAGAAGCATTTGCAAGAAAGCAATCAGAGATAGCAAACGAGACCTGGAAAAAAGCGTAGCCAAAAATTAAATAAACAATCCTAAGAAGTTTTTCAGTCACTTCAATTTGAAAAGTAGAGTGAAAAAGAAAATTGGCCTCCTCCATATAGATGATAAAACTATAGATGATGATCTTGAAATAACTGAAGAACTAAACAAATACTTCTCATCAGTATTCACAAATGAAAATTTAAATAATATTACTGATCTTATGCTACCAGGACAAAATAGAGAAATAAATGAATTAAGGGTAACAAAACTAGATATCCTGAAAGCAATAGATAAATTAAAATGGAAAAATCTCCAGGGTCAGATGAAATGCATCCAATAGTCATAAAAGCTGCCAAAAAGAATATAGCACAGGCACTAGAAATTATTTTTAATAAATCATTGATATGTACTGAAATTCCAGAGGACTGGAAGAAAACAAATGTGGCTCTAATCTTTAAAAAAGGAAATAGAAACTTGGCAAAAAGCTACAGACCCATCAGCCTCACCTCCATTATTTGCAAATTACTCAAAAGTATCATTAGAGGTAAAGTTACTGAGTTCCTTGAAGAGTGCAACCTTATAAATGATAGCCAGCATGGCTTTTGAAATGGAAAGTCCTGTCTGACCAACTTGATTGAATTTTATGATGGAGTCCTATTGCATTTGGACAATAAAGAGCCAGTAGATATAGTATACTTAGATTTTGCAAAGGCATTTGATACTGTTCCTCGTGCAAGGTTTTGGTAAAAGTTAGAGCCCATGGTATAAGAGGTCATATAGCTGACTGGACAGAAGAATGGCTGAGAAACAGAAAACAGAGTTCATCTAAATGGAAATAAGTCTACTTGGAGACCTGTATTGAGCGGAGTCCCACAGGGGTCTGTGTTGGGACCTCTGCTTTTTGTTGTCTATATAAATGATCTAGAGAAGGGCCTATCATGTAAAATATCAAAATTTGCTGATGATACAAAATTAGGCCATCATGTTAAGTCAGTAGCAGGAGCAATGACAATACAAAAAGACAGACAGAGTAACAGCCTGGGCAGATAAGTGGAAGATGAAATTTAATGTTGCTAAGTGCAAGGTTATGCATATTGGGCCAAAAAATCTAGAATTTGAATACAATATGAATGGAATTTGGATTAAAAATGATGATAAAGAGAAAGACTTGGGTGTCACTGTGACTAATGAACTTAAACCCTCAAATCACTGTATGGTAATCAGAAATAAAGCAAATGCTAGACCAGTGCCGGCCTTAGGGGTGTGCGAACCGTGCGGTTGCACAGGGCCTGCAACTTAGGGGGGCCCGAAAATTTCACAGAAATTTACCATCGATGTCAGAGTGCCAAAATTGGTGTAAATTAATGTAATTTATTTTTTTATTTTCAGATCACCGATCCATCATGGCCTTAATGATTGCATTATGATAGTTTAAATATTTGATAATAAAGTAATAAGTAGTAATAATAGTAAAGGCTGTTGGTCTGTTGGTATTCTGTTACGGGTGCACTTGTATAGTTAAATTTTACTTGTACTTGTTAACAATCTACTAAAATAAAATGATTAGCAATGAAAAACAATTTGACTTGTGTCATGGGGGGCCCGTACAGTATACTCTGCACAGGGCCCGAAATATCCTAAGGCCACCGCTGGCTAGACTCAATCTCATGCAGAGACACATTCAATACAAATCACCCAATATTATAAAGCAACTATACATTTCATATGTGAGACCCCTCCTCGAATACTGCATTCAATTTAATAGTCCCTATTTGATACAAGATATTGAAAAACTGGAAAAAGTACAGAAATGAGCAACAAGAATGATCTCATCTCTAAGACAATTGACATATAAGGAAAGACTGGCGTATCTAAGCATGTTCTCATTAAAAAGGAGGAGGTTAAGGGGTGATATGATAGCAGTGTATAAAATGATAAAAGGGTTGGATAAGATAGATTTTGAGTCTCTCTTCATTAAAGATCATAATAACCAGACTAGAGGTCATAGTATGAAATTATTTAAGCCAAGATGTTGAACAAATTTAAGAAAACATAGTTTTACAAACAGAGTAATTAAGTTTTGGAACAGTCTGACAGAAGAAGTGGTGACTTCAGATACAATAGAGTGTAACATATTTGTGGATAGTAGCCTATTATGACTTTGGGGTCATTCCATGTCAACTCAGCCATAAAATGGCACTTTTTGCACTCACCCCTTTCAATTTTGCTCATACTTGGCACAATAGCAGATATACATGCCAAACTTAAATTCCCAAATTATTAAAGCTGACTGACCTTTGGTTACTGAGATACAAGGTCACAAAGTTGACATTTTGACCTTTTTTGCGTTAAATGACTATTTTCAAAATGGTGTAACTAAAAAACTATTAAAGCTAGAGCATTGATTTTGGTCTCATTTTAAAGCTCTTTAGTAGCCCCTTGTTTATTGTCTCTTGTTAAATATCTCTACTGTGAAAAATAAAAAAAATCCCTTCAAAAGTTGACCTTTGACCTTGAATAAAAAAAAAATACCTTCTCCTAAAAAATTCAATTTTTTTATATTAATACTTTGAGTCATGTACAACAAAATCCCAAGAAGCTGTAAGTGGCTGATAACTAGTTCAATGTATAAAAAATAAATGAAGTTGGCATCATTCTTCAATTTTAGATTTTTTTTTGTCAGTTCATTTATTTAAAAGTTCTGTTCTGATATAGTGTCAGTGAAGACTTAGTTCAACTTAACATTATTAGTTCAAAAACCTTTTGTGACCTGTGCCAAAAGAAGTCTTTTAAAAGACAACCAGGGTTAAACCCCTCGACAGCCCCAAATCTACTGGAGTAGCACTGATCCAAAGGCCCAACTAGTATATAAGTACTGTCAACTTTACAGAGTTGACTTCAAGTTAAAGTTAATTTATTTTTACTAAATACATGTATAAAAATTTATTTAATAATTCATTAATGTTCATTGTTTTCTTTTCAGGATTTTCTTTGTGCTTTTGTGATTTCAGAGTACAAACATGGAACATTTAAAACTGAAACAGAAGTGTGCTGATCCTTTGCTGCGTCACAAAGGTCAGTGTCGAAAGAAGAGTTTGAGAATTGTACCACAGGAACTTGTAAATAAGTTTCCCGATCTGCACTTAACACTACATCACAGACTTTGTAAGCAGTGTAGAGAACATCTTGAGTCCTTGCCTGAGAAAGGAATAGGCACTTTGAATTCAGACATAAATGATGATTCTTCTTGTAGTAGTGAACCACCTGAAGATCTTGAGAAAATTGAAAATGTTGAAATAGTGATGCATCAACTTCAGAGCAAAACCATGAGATGTGTACTTTGAATGCTTCTTTTGTTTCAATTGGTGAATCACCCATAAAAAAGAGAGAGCTTGTAGAGCAAAAGTCATATGGAGCTAAAAAACTAAGCAAGGTGACAGAGACAGTTAAGAAGAGAATGGAAACAGTTGCAGGAAAAGAGATTTCTGACTCACAATTTAAGGAGCCATCTGGAGATGTAGACTGTTTAGAAATAATAAATCAACTCAAGGAAAAACTCAAAAATGAAAATACTAAAAGAAGTGATAAAATAAAAATCCTCACTGTATTGCCCAAAAGTTGGAGCATTAGGAAAATTGCTTCAGAATTTAACACAAGGCATACAGCATCTATTGCTAAAAAAATAGTTGAAGAAAAAGGTGTCCTTTCAGACCCAAATCCAAAGGGTGGGAAAAGAATTAAACAGGATACTGTTGATGCTATTAAAGCATTTTATCTTTCAGAAGACATCAGTAGAACAATGCCAGGAAAGATAGACTATTGTAGTATCATTGACAATGAAAGAGGAAGGATACATTTGCAAAAGCATCTTTTACTTTGCAATTTAAAAGAAGCCTATCATATTTTCAAAGAAAGAAATCCTTTGGTTAAGGTGGGATTCAGTAAATTTGCAGAATTGCGTCCAAAGCAGTGTGTTATTGCTGGAGCAACAGGAACTCACTCAGTATGTGTGTGTACAATTCATCAGAATGCCAAACTTATGTTTGTAGGAGCTGAATTAGAAAAACTAATTGCAAATGATGACACACCTATTAAGAATGTACATCATTGTGTTGCCTTTATGGAATGCAATCCTGCCTCACAGAAATGCTGCCTCAGACAATGTGAACAATGTAGAGATCCATCAGATTTAAAAAACAGACTACTGGACATATTTACAAACAACTTCATTGATATCATAAATTTTAAAAAGTGGACCAATACAGATCGGCCAAATCTTGAATCACTAGAACTGAATACAGATGAATATATTGACCAATTCTGTAACCAACTGAAAGAATACCAGATACATGACTTCAAGACAAAGATGCAAGCAACTTATTACCGTGAAACAAAAATGTCTTTGAAAGATGGTGAGGTCCTTGCTGTGTGTGATTTTGCTGAAAATTATTCCTTTATTCTTCAAGATGAGGTTCAGAGCTTTCACTGGAACAATGAGATGGCTACTCTACATCCATTTGTTATTTACTATAAAAAGGAAGATGAGATTGCTCACCTTAGCTTTGTTATTATTTCAGAGTGTAACATCCATAACACAGTTGCTGTACATTTGTTTCAAAAGCATCTGATAAAATTCCTAAAAGATAATATCTCATCCATCGGTTCCATCCACAAAATAATTTACTTTTCAGATGGGTGTGCAGGACAGTATAAGAACTGCAAAAACGTTTTGAATCTTTGCCATCACAGAGATGATTTTGGAATTGAGGCAGAATGGAATTTTTTTGCAACAAGTCATGGAAAGGGACCCTGTGATAGGGTTGGAGGCACAGTTAAGAGATTAGCTGCAAAAGCTAGTCTACAACGACCTTATGATGAACAGATCCTTACTGCAGAACAGTTATATACATTTGCAAGTGAAAATATTATAAATATAAAATGTCATTTTTCAACCAATAAAGAGCATGAAGAGGAAAGCCAACTTCTCCAAGAAAGACACTCAACTGCAAGGACTATTGCTGGTACACAGAAATTACACTATTTATAGCCAGTTTCATTGACTTCTCTTAAGGTTAAACATTATTCATTATCAGATTATTCAAATATTGAGAAAGTTACTGAAAAGGAAGAAGTTGTGACTGAGGAGAAAATACATGGTTTTGTTACTGCTGCATTTGATGGCCATTGGTGGGTGGCATATATGCTGGAAAAGATACCAGAGAATAGAGAAGTAAAAGTCACATTCCTTCATCCTCATGGCCCAAACCCATCATTTGTGTATCCTGGTCGACCAGATGAATTAATCTTACCATATTCAGATATTCTAACACAAGTTGAGGCATCTACTACGAATGGACGAACATACAGGATTTGCAAAGAAGTTACTTTGAAGCAGAGGTGGGGAGTCGGAGTCGGAGTCGGGAGTCAGGGCTTTTTTGAAGAGTCGGGAGTCAGTAAAAACGACTGACTCCCGACTCTTTGATTCAATTTCTATATGCCAACAATTTACCAGAATACTACTATGCCCTAAATAAATATCTTCCTGAACTAATTCTAGATTCACATTTCCACATTTGATTTATTGTTCTGGTAAATCTTAGCAAATGAATTTCATATTTCTATTTTAGGATACTAGGTACCATATAAAAATTAGCAATATATTAATTATTAATTTAATTAGCCCCTATTAGTAATGAGTCGTGGGCCTAGTAGAAAATCAGCAGTCTTTCAATATTTTAAGCTAAATGAGGATGAAAGTATTTTTATTTGTCAAGTAGAAAAGGATGGTAAAGAGTGTAATGCAAAAATTAGTGCTTACACTGGGAAACATGCTAATGCTCCAACTAGAGCCTCAAACTTGAAACGCCATCTACGAAACAAACATCCCAATATTTATAAGGTTGTAGATCAGCATGATAAGGAAAGAGTCGGGAGTCGGAGTTGGTTTTTAAAAATACCGACTCAGGAGTCGGGAGTCGGTTGTTTTTGGCTGACTCCCCATCCCTGCTTTGAAGGCATCCAAAGCTTTGGCAGATCTACAGCACAGAAAGGTAAGAATTCAAAATTAAAATGGTCATATAACTATATATACACTGCATACATTTTAAGTTGTGATAAATGGAAATCAATGAGCACTATACCTATACATATTGTATGTACATTTTAATATGTTACTTGTATTTGTTAATTAGGTAGCTATCTAGGTATACATTAAAAATTATTTTCTCTTCTAGAAATCACAATAAATTGGGTGGCCCACAAGAATCTTGTCAACTACTGAAAACCATCACATACATGCACAACATACAGGTGAGGTGGGTAAAGAACAAATATTTAAAAATAAGCATTTGCTTGTTTGTAGAAGGCTGCAGATAGTATGTAGATATGGGTTGTATTTGTAAGAGATTGAGCTGACCTTAGACAAAAATGGTTACTGACATACAAGGTCACAAAGTAAGTCATGACTTTTTGACAATTTTTGTATAAAATGACTTTTTTCAAAATGTTGCTTGAATTCATTATTTTTTATACATTGAACTAGTTATCAGCCACTTACAGCTTCTTGGGATTTTGTTGTACATGACTCAAGGTATTAATGTAAAAAAATTGAATTTTTTAGGAGAAGGTATTTTTTTTTATTCAAGGTCAAAGGTCAACTTTTGAAGGGATTTTTTTATTTTTCACAGTAGAGATATTTAACAAGAGACAATAAACAAGGGGCTACTAAAGAGCTTTAAAATGAGACCAAAATCAATGCTCTAGCTTTAATAGTTTTTTAGTTACACCATTTTGAAAATAGTCATTTAACGCAAAAAAGGTCAAAATGTCACAACTTTGTGACCTTGTATCTCAGTAACCAAAGGTCAGTCAGCTCTAATAATTTGGGAATTTAAGTTTGGCATGTATATCTGCTATTGTGCCAAGTATGAGCAAAATTGAAAGGGGTGAGTGTTTTAGGTGGCTGACTTGACATGGAATGACCCTTTGATCCTCTGGTTCCAGAGATTCTATCTTTAGTTTTAAATTGATAATTAGTTTTGAAAAATTGGTTGTTGCCAATGTATAGGCAGTTTTTACATAGTGGAGCCACCTCGATGGGCCGAAGTGGCCCCTAGTGTGCCCACTATAAAAATTTCTTATGTTCTTAACATATATTGATCAATGGAACAAATTTTATTGGAAAAGAGAATTGTATAATAAAGATGGGGTTCATCTTAATACAAGAGGTGAGGATGTACTCTGTACAATTTTATTAATGGAAATCCAAAATAAAAATGTAAAAACCTGGGTATGTCCCATTGACTAACAAATGGTACTTCACTGAATAAAATATATCAAAATAATAATGACAACTGTCAGAAACAAATAAATGGAGTAAAAATTAAAGAAACAAAATTAAAGATGACAAAGACCAAAGTCAGCTGATAATAGATCCAAAATTAAAAATGTTACAGGTTCTCTTTCATTATTTTATGTAAATGCAAGAAGTATCAGAGATAAGATAGATGAATTTAAAATGTATTTTGAAATTGAAAAACCAGATATCATGATCATAACTAAAATGTGGACAAAATTTAGCAGTGTACCAAACAATCAATTAAGCGAGATAATATTATTACCTATGAATTAAATGGCTATGAACTCTTATTATGAGCATAAACATTTTGAAGGTAGTGGAGTATTTATTTATGCAAAGTCAAATTTGTCTCCAATAGAGATAAACAAGCCGTAGTTCACTATCGCTCATGACCATTGTACAACTTGGCCCTCTGGTCGGGTAACACTATGATCCAGCAACAAAATTGAAAAAAAATACCATTACCCTCAACCCTCTTCCCCATTACCCCCAACCCCACACACAAATAAAAACTGCCATTACCCCCACCCCCACTACCCCCGGGTGGGTAGCACTGTGACATATACTGCTACCTGACCTCCGCGTGGGTAGCAGTATATATCACACAATGTGAAGCTCAAGATTTTCATGGCTGCGTTCTTTTCTTTAGTTTTATTGCGGTGTTGTGGCCTTTGGACCCAGTAATTGTGACCAAGGACTGGGAAAACTTGACAGAGCATATTGGCAGCTCATGGGCTATCAGTTGGTGGTGGTTGCAGAATTTTCCGATGTGCCATTTAGTCTGTGCACAGTTCCAAAGAAAGCACACACACACACACACACACACACACACACACACACACACACACACACACACACACACACATTTTAGCTCAATAGTATATAGGATTCAATAAAAGAAAGTGAAATAGTTGAGTCAGTATAGATAGAAATAAAAAATAAAAATGGTAAAAAAATTAAAATAGGCGGTGTATATAGGCCACCAGAAGGATGTTCAATTAGAGGAATCCACAAAACAAGAGAAGAGAATCAATATGTAGAAAATTAAATTATTAAGGAAATAAATAAGGTAGGTTCAAATGATGTAATTGTTGTTGATTTTAACTATAGATGTATAAATTGGGTAACATTACAAGCACCTGAAAGTAATGAGAACTTCCTTGATTGTACTGTAGAAAATGGTCTAAATCAGTTATTAAGGAACCAACTAGAGAGAACGCGATTTTAGATTTATTATTAACAAATATTGCCAATTCTATATATAATATATCAGTCTGTGAAACACTGGGTTCAAGTGATCATTTTATAATAAGATTCAAGGTGAAATTTGAATCAAAGTATACTAAAAATGCAGCTGAAATTCCCGACTTTAAAGTGGAAATATGACTGAAGTAGTTAATGAGTTAACCTGTATAAATTGGGTAGAGATTTTTGAGCTTCAACCAAACGATATATTTAATCAAAGTAAATCTATACACTATGTATATGGGAAAAGTTAAAAAATAAAATAAAAGATGTTCAAAGTAAATATATTCATCAGCATAAAATAAGAATCAGAAATAACAGAGAACCCTGGATAAATCTGTCTATTAAGAAAGGAATGAGAGTTAAGAGAAAGGCCTTCAGCAAATTTAAGAGAACTCAAAATGAAAGTGACCTTGAAATGTATAAAAATAAGAGACAAGAAAGCAAGAAACTTATAAGAGATAGTAAATGCAATTTAGAGAGGAACTTAGCCAAAAATTTTAAAGGAAATCCCAAAAAGTTCTTTAGTCATTTCAACTTGAAAAATAAATCTAACAAAAAAAATTGGACCCCTTCATGCTGACAAGAAAATTCTTGAAGATTTTGAAATTGTTGAGGAGCTAAATAGATTTTTCTGCTCAGTATTTACTAGGGATGCACCGGATAGTAATTTTGCCAGATAGCTGGATACCGGATATCTGGCAAACTAATTATACTGGATACTGGATATCTGGTAGTTGCTGGATATCCGGTAGTTGTTGGATATCCGGTAGTTGTTGGATATCCGGTAGTTGTTGGATATCCGGTAGTTGTTGGATATCTAGCCTTATTAGCTATAGCTGTTTTTTCTTTTAAAATAACTGTAAACTCATTCAGGGGTAAAAAAATTGCAAGCAATGCTATGGCACAATAAGTATCTAATATCAAATTATTGTCACAATTCGCGATATTTTTAAGCAAATAATTTTGCTGGTTTTAATATTTTAATTCATATTTAAATGAACCACCAGTTCTTTCTCGCAAAGACCCAAATGTTTCAGAAATTCAATTGTCTATAACTTCAGCTAAAGAGACATCCGTGAAAAAACTCAAGAAACCCGCTCTGGAAGAGCTGTACGTTTTCAACTACATCCAGATTTTTATTACTTTTAATTATGTTTAATATTGTATATCCCTCCGCTCCTGGTGGAGATGTATCTGTGGTGTTGCAAATGGTGCAATGTTGCAGTGTGTGTTTGCAAGTGCAGCAGATGCAGGTGATTTATGGCTTCTGCTAAATAATGCAACATTGCACATATTTAGAATTCACTCGACTTGACTTTCTGCTAGTGTTGTTTGTGTGTATAAGCTTTTTGTCATGTGCTATTTTTCTGTATAATGTGTTAATAAACATAAGAAGATTTTCTTTAATGGCGCACTACATTATCAATGTTACAGTGCTTCAGAGTTACAACACTGTTGTGTATATTCATTATTTTCATATCTTAATTATATCCACATTCAAATAAATGTCTATATTTGAAAATGTGTCAATTCAATCTATTATAATTATAGTAATATTAAAATATTTTTCTAAATTATACATATATTAGTTAACCTAACTAAACTTACCTAATTGAACTAACATCTCACTAATACATATTTTTAATATAATATCGTATAAAAACTGAAAAATACTGTAATATGTGGAAGTGTGTGTATATATTTTATGTCTATAGATAATTATGTAAATGAAAGACTGTGTTGTCACTTTGAACTGTTGTAACTGGCCATTTTTCTAAATGATCATCATTCTTGTAATTAAAATGTTTAAATATTATCATAATAGTTGTAGTTGTAATCATGTCAAAAAATTTGTGATATCACTTTGCTTGTGTCAATTGTTTTCATTTTTTACCCTTGATTTCAATATTTCTCTTTACAGATTGTAGAACATAGGCATTATTTTGTGATTTTTGTCTAATCTGGAATAATGGCTCGAGCAAGATCTATTATTTGGAAATATTTTAGAGTATATACTGAACAAAATAAAGCCGAATGCATGATATGTGATGTGAAATCTTCATCAAGGCTAATAAAGCAGGGGAAAATCCCAAAATTATACTTGACTAAACCTATGTGGAATCATCTAAAAAGCAAACATCCACATCATTAGAAAAATGCACAAGCTGGTGAAGAGGACACAGGACTGAATTTATCAAAGGAAACAAGTAAATCAGTCGCTGCTCAGCCAACTCTTGAGGCAACCATGGAAAGAACCAAGATGTGGAATTTGACGGACCCTCGAGCCGAAGCTATCACCAACAAGATTGGTAAGTAAAGTAATTAGTATTCCATTTTTGCCTAAGAAAAACAAGTAATTAGTAATTTTTTAATTAATTTTTATATAAAGAATTGTAATTTAATTATAATTTTTATAAATTTCTTTAAAAATATTTATATTAGAAATTTTTATCAAGTATAAATAGATGTAGAAAAATCTTGATGTGGTGACATAAATTTCTCAATTATTCTAATTTCAGTTGAAATGATGGCTTTAGATGCTGAACCCTTCGCTTTGATGGAAAGAGAGGGATTTCGTGATCTCATAACTACAATTGCTCCAAAATACCCACTCCTAAGCGGGAAATACTTCATTGAAATGGCCTTACCTGAGTTGTATGGAAAAGTGAGAGAATCCATACAACAAAAGGTGTCACAGGCCACAGTCTTGTCATTTACGACTGATATCTGGACCAGTACAACCAACAATCAGTCTTTCATCAGCTTGACAGTTCATTTCTTGAACTTGGACAATATGAAAAGCAACATTTGTGTGTTAAACTGCAAACATTTTCCTCAGTCACACACAGGATTTAACATAGCAGACATGTTGAATGGCTCATTGGATGAATGGAAGATAAAACCAGAGCAGGTCCATCTCATCCTTAGAGACAATGCTACCAACCATTGGGACAGGTAAGTTAAAAGTTTAACTTTAAATATTTACGTACACTTTGTCTTAACTTAAAACAAAGTGTACATAAACATTTATTATTAGATAAACAATATTTGTTTAGTATTCCTAAAAGGTATTCTATATTCAAATACCTGCATAATTTAGAATTAAAAATTTCATTTAGTTATACTACTTATTGTTACCTAATTTGAATAGTATTTATTGTTTATTCTTTGTACACACTTGAAAATAAATGTTAAGTAATGACATAAAATACAGGTAAAAAATATGTTCATTTCTTTCTTACAGGCCTGACAAGTGCAGAAGGAGTGAGCTGCTTCATACACACTCTTCAGCTTGTAATTAATGACTCCATCTTCTCTCAATGAGCAATAGCAGATGTATTGGCTAAAGGATGAAAAATCATTACTCACTTCAATCACTCCTCTTTATCCTGCACCAAACTAAAAGAAATTCAAGAAAACCTAAAGCTACCACCACACAAACTAATCCAGAATGTGCCAACAAGGTGGAATTCAACCTACTACATGTTGGAATGACTGCATGGACAGTGACAGGCTGTGACAGCATATGCTACTGAGCATGACATTCCAACCATGGCAGCTTACGAGTGGGCTCTAGTAGAAAATGTTATCAGAGTTTTGCAACTATTTGAAGAAATCACAAAACAGGCTAGTGCTGATAATGAAACAATCTCTCATGTAATTCCAGCAATAATGACGCTTCATTCCTATCTTTCAAAGAGGCAAAAAGACGCCAGAATATAAACACTAAAAGATGAGTTGAAGAAGTCTGTAGAAATTTGCTTTCTAAATGAAGGATCCACTGCCAGCAGTGACAAACAAAACAACATAATGAATAGAAAATGTTTTGTTTTGGCTACCTTTCTAGACTGAAGATTCAAAACAAAATTTCTAAGAGATAACGGAAAAGCAAAATAATGGGTCATAGAAGAAATGCTTTCCAATGAAAATGTAAATAAAAACAAAAGGTTGGAAAGGAGACCAAATGAGATGAAACAACCAAACAAACATCATTACTTTCAGAAACACATGAGGATATCTGGAAGTGCTTTGATGAGCTGATTGACAATACAACCAAACAAGACACTGATAGCAGCATTGATGAAGAAAAAGATAGTCATGGAAACTATGGAATCCTGTGAAAGTTTTTCATCGGATAGAAGTTATATAACTATGACAAGTCCTGGCAGTGTGACCAAAACCCCCTGAAAAATCAAATTGAGCAAGGTTTTGAAAGCATAAATGGAAAAATATCTTGATGAACCACTTTTACCACGACAGAACAGCCCAATAAGGTGGTGGAGTATGAAAAACAACGAATATCTACACTTAAAACCTCTGGTTATCAAGTATCTCAGTGTACCACCTAGTTCTGTCAGCTCAGAATGTTTGTTCAGTGCAGCAGCCAAGATTTACACAGACAACTGAAACAGACTACTGCCTTCAAATGTGGAGAAACTGCTATTTCTCATGAAAAATATGAAGTACAAGAAGTACATGGACTCTCCATCAACAAGTATTACTATTGTTTAATATGTTTTATAACAGCATTATAAAGGCCACCCTAATAAATATAAATATATATATACCGTATATATATATATAAATAAAAATAAGGGTGATTCAAAAATTGACTGAAAAAATTTTCTTGGAATTTTTTTCGGGCTACCCTCTGATTATGTTTAATTTGGTAAAAAAGTAATGCATGCAAATTTTGAATTAAAAAATTAATTTTTAGGGGTTGCTACCATAAGTTGAAAATCAGACACAAAATGAGAAATATATGGTTTCCACACCACCCTTGAGGTAAAGCATATGGCGTGTTACCTTTTTTTTTTAAAGTGGAATTTCCCCGGTAGGCCTATCATAACCACTCTGCATTTTCAAATTGACAGTTCTTCTCTAATAATAATAAGACTTCTGTAATAATAATAATAACCTTTTGTTCATTATATTTCACTGTTAATTTCTCAATAATGATATTGTCTTGTTTTTATTTGGAAGAGCAGCTCTATATTTCTTTACCACTTGGAGGAGATACTGTTTCTGTTCTTCATCATTTGTGATTAGTTTGTTGTATTCATCCACTAATCTAACTCCTCTTTCTGCATTGTCATTAACAACTTGAATTTTTCTTATGACTTGTTTTACGTTGTTGTCGCAGTCATCTTCATTCCACTCTTCAGAGTTCTTATTAAGAAACATTGATGGTAAACCATGTCTATTAAAAAATTCTTTTATATTTGCACTAACAAGTTCTTCTAGTTCTCTGTTTTCAATGACCACTTTTTTCTCTGGATTTGGTTTGGTGCTGTTTTGCAATGCTTGCTTCATTTGGTATTTAGTTTGGTGTAGCATGCCATCATCAAAGAAAGCAAATGCTATTAACTCCTCTGAAAGATACCATAAATGATTCATCATTTTCTTCAGGGCAATAGTTGCAATGCATTCATCTTTTAGTTTGTACAGTTGCAGTTTCTTCAACATCTCTAAATCAAGATGAGGAGCAAGAACTGAAACTGACGCTGTAAACCAGGATTTAACATATATGTGTACAGCAAAGAGGCAGATATATCTAAGGCATTTTTCTTCTCTGGGTGTTAATTTGAATTGTGTTTTAAACAACCAAATTTTCATGGCATAAATGACTTTTGCCATCCATCTTGCTCGGTTAATGCCAGCTGGTCTTCTGAATGAAACTCCTCTCTTTGGTACTCCACCAAGGAAAATGATTGTCAGTTCAAGCAATTCTTTGTAATTGTCACCAGGTTGATGTTCTTCAAGTTGAGTGGTAGCAAACTCAATCACTTCTGCTTTTATATCAGTAATACTGGGTATGGTATTTGGATCATCTAATGCTGTTCTGTAGTTTTTTGTGTCTAATTTTGACCATTTCATTCTAAATCATTTGAAAATTGCAATATCAGGTCCTGATGATGCAGGCAATGAATGCGAAACAACAGCTTCTAACACTATTTCTAGTATGTGATGTCTGCAGGCCAGCCACAGCATACGTTTGTTCATTTTATGTTCTAGAAGAACACATGCACCATTTCTACGACCTGTATTCAATGCTGTGGTGTCAAAACACACGCATTTTATTTTGTTTGAGATATCCCAATTCAAACAAGCTTGGTGGACAGTATTTGCAGTTAATTCTCCTGTGCTTACAGTGATTTTTGGAACACCAAGAAGTTGATCAGTGCCATCTCCTGAAATCAGTATAGGGAGTCATTCAAAAACTTCTCATCCTGTTATGTCTTCTATTAGTTTTCCATCCCAATGATCTTCTTATAGATGAATAACTGACATTGAATTCTTCTGCATTTTTTCCAAGACCTTCAGTCGTTGGTATCATCACTAATGATACACTTCTATTGCTCATTTTTGTTACATCAAGGGCTGCAAGCAATGTATCATCAGGCAATTTTTGTTTCTTTCGTGCAGTCTGTTTTGAGGTGGATGGTTCACTAGGATCAACCGTAAACTCTTCATCAGATGTTGTATTTTGTCTTTCAGCACCAGAACTGCTAGTTGAGTCACTGAGAACTAAAGTTTCTTAAAATCTCAACATTTCTCTTGCTTTTCGTATGTTTAATTGTTCTTCCTTTTTCTTAACATACTTTTCTTTCTTTGCAAACTCTCTATCAATCCCATCCATTTTTCCTTTTTGCCCCTGTTCTCACTGGAGTTTTAGAAATAGCTTTTCTTCAATATCATTCAGCTTCATAGCATCTGCATGTGCTATATCAAACAGGCTATCTAATTCTTGGTTCCATTTAGTTTGCTTATCTAATAGATTTTTTGATTGTTTCGCCTTATTCTCTTTATTTTTCTGTAATCCTTGCCATTTTTTTAAGTTTCTCAATTTTGTCAACAACGTTCAACTTCTTTCTAGTTGGAATTTGTGCTCCTCCCCATACTGCCAACACATCATTTGCATTAGACAAGCAGGCTTCTCAAATTGTTTTTTTGTTTCTGTAAGCCATAAACAAAGCCATAGTTTCTCGCTTTGATGGAAGAACTGTTGTTTTAAGTGTATCTGATGGTTGTCCAATAAGCCAAACATTAGTATCTTTTCTTGTGTGCATAGCAGTACCCCTGCTGGAAGATGGCAGGGGTTCCATGATGAGAGTTGACAGCAGAACCTCTTACACTCACGACAGTCAGACAACTACTGAATTATAGCTGTACAGACAGTACAGTGTACAAGTGCCAGTTGCCCTCAATATTCGGTCACAACAGTGTGTAAATGGTTACAAGAGTATTGTGTTTACTCAGCACTGTTAGTTCTATGTGCATTAATGCACTTATCACATGGAACAGATATTATAAGAAAAATGTCATAGTTCAAAACTCAATTTCCTGAAAGTAAACAGAAAAGTAATAGTTTAGATTACGGTAGTGACCCCTAAAATACATTAGAATCACCTGAAATTTTGTATACATTACGTTTTTACCAAATTAAACATAATTAGAGGGTGACCCGGAAAAAATCTAACTCGATATTTTTGAATCACCCTAATATATATATATATATATATATATATATATATATACAGGCCCGGATTTAGCTATAGGCGAACTAGGCGATCGCCTAGGGCCTCGCGCCAAAGGGGGCCTCGCTCAAGCCATTTTGCGCGTTCTGTTCAAGTGATATTAATGATTTAGAACTCTATGAAGAACTTAAAGTACTTTGCAGGTTTATACCTGAGAAAACAGATCTCGGAAATGCCCTTGTTTATATAGTGCAAAAACAATGAAGTGAGATTTATCCTAATGTTCATGTTGCACTTCGAATAGTATTAACCATCCCAGTTACTGTTGCTTTGGCTGAAAGAAGTTTCTCGCGTCTCAAACTTATTAAAACATATTTGCATTCCACCATGTCTCAAGCAAGATTGCAATCATTAGCTATGTTATCAATAGAAAACAATATAACAAATTCATTAGATTATTCTCAATTAATTGAAGAGTTTAGCTCGAAGAAAAGTAGAAAAGCATTGCTGTAATATTCAAGGAGCATCTGAACCAAATATTAAAGCATTAATATTTAGCCTGATAAGTCAATCGCTCACTATTATAAAAAATGAAATGTCAACATCTCTTATACATCACATATGAAAAACGTTTGTATACTATGGAAAGTCATTACCTATAATATTATATAAATCTTAGAAATGATTGTCTTATATTTTTTATACAAATCTTGATTCATATTATAATTTATACTTATTTGTATGGTTTATTTATATTTCTTATACAATTTCCATGCGTGATTATTTTGGTTTGGTTTAATTTTTAAGTGCTGGCATAGTTCTGTCTATGCGGGATTCTAATATTGCTGGTATAGTACCGATAATTAAGTCCATATTTTCATATATATAGGCCTAGGGCCTCACAATTTCTAGATCTGCCTAGGGCCTCGCAATTTCTAGATCTGCCTAGGGCCTCGCAATTTCTAGATCTGCCTAGGGCCTCGCAATTTCTAGATCTGCCTAGGGCCTCGCAATTTCTAGATCTGCTAGGCCTCGCAATTTCTAGATCTGCCTAGGCCTCGAATTTCTAGATCTGCCTAGGGCCTCGCAATTTCTAGATCTGCCTAGGGCCTCGCAATTTCTAGATCTGCCTAGGGCCTCGCAATTTCTAGATCTGCCTAGGGCCTCGCAATTTCTAGATCTGCCTAGGGCCTCGCAATTTCTAGATCTGCCTAGGGCCTCGCAATTTCTAGATCTGCCTAGGGCCTCGCAATTTCTAGATCTGCCTAGGGCCTCGCAATTTCTAGATCTGCCTAGGGCCTCGCAATTTCTAGATCTGCCTAGGGCCTCGCAATTTCTAGATCTGCCTAGGGCCTCGCAATTTCTAGATCTGCCTAGGGCCTCGCAATTTCTAGATCTGCCTAGGGCCTCGCAATTTCTAGATCTGCCTAGGGCCTCGCAATTTCTAGATCTGCCTAGGGCCTCGCAATTTCTAGATCTGCCTAGGGCCTCGCAATTTCTAGATCCAGCCCTGTATATATATATATATTACTAGATAAACAATATTTGTTTAGTATTCCTAAAAGGTACCTTATATTCAAATACCTGCATAAATTAAAATTCAAAATTAAAATTAATTGATTAACCTTTGAAGTATGATCATTAACAACTTCCAAACTACTGGATGGATTTCCATAAATGTGGTATCCATGGGATGATATGATCACTGCGCAAAAATTAAGCATTTTTAAAAAAATTTAATTTATGATTTTTTAAATGTTTTTTCATTTTATGCAAAAATTGTTATAACTTTGAACATTAGTAAATTTACCAAAAAAAAGTTTTAACTATCCTGCTGGATAGGAAAGTGATATCCAGCTATCTGGCTGGATATCAAAAAGAGGCTGGATAGGCTGGATACCAGATAGTTTCTGGATATCTAGTGCATCCCTAGACTACAGTCGACCCTTGACTTATGTTGTCACTGTCTTACATAATTTCGAGTTATGAGAAGCACCCCATTGACTGTAAGTGCTTCGTCTTACGTAATTATTTTGTGTTGCGTAATAGCTGTGTAATCGCAAATGCAGTGCGTGACCACTCACTGGCAGGATGCCAGGTATTTCACGTTATTTCATTGTTATTTTTACTGTGCATTATATAACTCTCTCCAATGTAAGTCTGAATTAATTTTTATTATTAATTTTTAATATGTATTTTCGTTTACAGATGGTGTTTCTTAATAATAATAATTATTAATTACCATTATAATCCTGTTTATACGCACTGTTTTTATCAAAAAATGTAATTATTATTTTATTTTCAATATTTTTTTGGGGTCCTGGAACGGATTACCCGATTTACATGTATTTTGGGGTTCGACATGGGGTCATTCCAGCTCAATTGGTACAGGGGTGGTCGGGTGACTGACCATCTCCGATTTTCTTCAAATTTTCAGGGTTGATTCATACACCATTCAATAGCTTAAATCTAAAATTTTAGCTTCCTCAGTCAAAGACTCAATTTTATGGTCGCTTAAATGGCCCCCACCTTTGACAAAAAATGCCCATGTTGGGCTTGATCGGCCAACGCCTTCATTTTGAGAGGCCTTGAAAAGTGTCTTCTAATAGGAGTAGAAGCTTCAAATTTGTCATGCCAATACAACTTCTGGTGGGCTTTTCAATTGTGCAAGCAAAAAGGCTGTGGAACAAGTAGTTTCTAAGTTACAAGGGCTTAAATATGGCTCCATTTTGAAGCTTGCATCAATTCCTCCCACTTTTATGACTATCATTTTCAAAAGTTTTAGTTCTACATCAATCACAGCTGTTTTAATACTCCTAATAGTCTCTCTGGGTTGTAAATTTATGAGTGAAATAAAAAAATAACCAAAAAAGGATTTATTTCTATTTTTTTAAGTTGATATTTTCACAAAATTTGCAAAATTAACATCAACTTTGGGGCTTAATATAAAGGTGTCCGAAATTAGTCAGGGAGTTGATACTTCTAGTAAAGAAAGATACATGTGTAAAAAAACATATATTAAGGAATAGATCTCAACTGAACTCCTTCATATAGTTTTGGTGATTCAAAGAAAAGTGCTTTTTGTGAAAAATCTCAAATTTTTGCAAAATTTGTAAATTTGTAAATTTCTATTTATGACATTGAATTGTAATTTTACTTCCATTTTATTACTTATTAAGTTGATTTACAATTGTAATAATATGTAAATAAGTCTAAAACATACAAGAAATTTAATGTCTGTCAAAACAACCAGCAACTTGAAGGGCTCTGGGTAGCTCATTTCGCTTTGTATATTCTTATAAATGTAAAACATGATGGTTAATCATTAATGTCCAGGCCTATTTTATAGATCATGATCTTTTATTTTCAGAAAATTTAACTAGAGCAATTAACTTAATTTTACTGCCTGTAATAATGGCTTATTCTAATCAAGAATCAAAGTGCAGCTTTGGTATGTACTTGGATGATCCATGTCATGAACACAGACTCACTAGGAAGGTGGGTATGTATACCTTACATGAGCTGACAGATGAAACAAGGAAACTGCTATTGTGGAGAACAAAAGCAACTGTAATCAACCCAAATAGTGCTACTGTATGCTACCACCATAAAAAAATGTTTGGAATGCATTACCAACAAATGCAACGTAGCTGCCAAGATCCATGGAGAAATCATCGAAAGAAGATAACAAGTAAGTAAATATAGGTACTAATATATTTATATTTCATAAAGAAGTTTATATTGTAAATTGTAACCTAAATTAGCTATTTAATTAGCTATTTAATGCCATTTCCATATTCATCAAATTATATTTCTAAAATAAAACTTATACTGATGCAGAGGAAATTTCTTTTGCTTTAAGACAATATAAAGTTTATTACAAAATTTAATTTAGAAATGTTTTTAATGTGTAAATATCAGAAGTATTTTTTTGTTCAAGTGCTTTATTTTTCATAATAATGCTCATATCTCTCTTATTTTAACAGATATTGGTATTATTTTTTTTCCTGAATAAATTTAAGTACTAGTGAGAACATATGTGAAAAAATCGTTGTAAAAAATTGAATAATTTTTTTTGCTATAAGCATTTTAAGAAAATAAAAAAACATGATTTTCATGAAAATTTGGCAATTCTGTAGCGACCTGACTTGTGACATGCAGGCTTTTACTTTACCATCTGTTCTGTCACAATAAGTGCAATACATCTTCAGTCGTATCATTATTCAAAATTTCAAATATTAACTTCATCGACTACAGTTGTTTTCACGCCATCACTCTCAACTTCATCATGGGAAAATCAACAGTTTGGAAATTCTTCTCAAAGAACCCTGATGATACTGTGAAGTGCTTGTTATACCAATAACTACTCTCGAAAGGGACGAACCACATCAAACATGAGAAATCATCTGTATTCAAAGAATTTAAAAAACTAAGTGATGCTGAAAACGAAGCTAAAGAAGATTCAAAGAAAAAAGAAGAACCGATGCCATTACAAAAGACAAAGTCTGACATTAGACAGAAAAATCTCGGATTTCAAACAATTGAAAGCTCCTACCAGAAATTGAAGCCTTAGAGTGATGACAATAAAAAATCTAAGATGTATGACTACCGCATCGCAGAAATGCTAGTAATGGATGATTTGCCATTTAGTCACGAAGATGTTGGTTTCATGCGGCTTATGGCGGAAGTTGCTCTGCAATACAAGATCAAGCAATGACAATTTTATGCTGATCTAATATGCAACAGCATGTACCAAGGTGTAACTGGGAAGATTCAAGATATTGTGGACAAAATCAAGGAATCATTGGTATCCTTTACAATTGATACATGGTCCGACACATCTGCTGGAGTAAGCTTCCTTTCGCTGACCTGCCATGGGGTGGATAATGAATACAAGAGGACGAATTTGATGCTTGGCGCTGAAACTTTGGACGAACGGTACACTGGTGCATATATATATCAGAAAAGTTTGACCAAATGCTCGAAAAATGGAAAATTCCTCATTCGTCTGTTAATGTGGTGATGCGTGATGGGACTGACGGCGCTGCAAACATGAAGAAAGCGATGGATCTGTCAGGTGTCAATAATACTGATTGTACTGCCCACAAGCTATAGCTCATAAAATCAGGCTTGTCAGCTCAAGGAAATGTTTAGAATTTGCTGGTGAAAACCTGTTCAATTGTGACATATTTCAACCACTCCATTGCAGCAAAGGATGAACTGAAGAAGATTCAGACGCATTTGGATTTACCGAAATTGGGAATGATTCACGATGTTGCCACAAGATGGAACAGTACTCTGCACATGATGGAAAGAGCTGTTCAGTTGAAGGACCCACTAAGCTTATATAGCACTGCAAATTCCAAAATACAACAACTATCGAATGTTGATTTCGCTCTACTATCTAGCTGCACAGATATTCTCAAGCCTTTTGACGAAATCACGAAGAAACTCGGTAGCTCAGCATCTTCCATATCAGACGTCATTCCTCTCATAGCCTCATTGAAGAACGTGTTAAAACTAGAAAACAGAGATGATGATGAGGTCAGAACAATGAGAGAAATTATGTATGACAAAATAGAAAGAAGATTTGCTGAAATTGAGACCAATGACTCCTATGCTTTGGCCACTTGCTTAGACCCCAAGTACAAAGCAAAGATGTTCTCCAGTACTGCCATCACCAAGCGTGTCCAAGAAAAAATAGTGCAACGTTGTGATGACCTGGCTAAGGCACAATCTGAAGAACCAATGGAGAAGAGAATGCGCGCCAGCACGTCTGTGTCTTCACCAGTAATGTGTCAAAATTCATGGACGATACTAAAATAGGCAGTAAGGTTGTTAACGAGGATGATAGAAATAGGATCGAAGATGATGTAAATAGAATTATGGAGTGGACAGATAAATGGCAGATGCAATTTAATGTAGACAAATGTAAAGTTTTGCATATAGGTTCTCGCAACAATAATTACACGTACACAATGGATGATAGGGAGTTAGCGAGCATTGACGAGGAAGTAGATTTAGGCGTACGCGTTAGGGTGGATCGATTTTATATTTTTTTCCATTTCCATATTCTAATAGAGACAAAAACTTGCGCATGCATGAGAAAATAGCCTCTGCAAAATCTTAGCTTAATAGGTAATCATCTTCTGCCCCTGGCAGAGCGATGAAAATCATATTTTAGTAGTCAAAAACGTATTTTTCTTATAATTTTTAAAATATTTCAATATGCATGTGTGTTATTTCATGCCTAAGCAACGATATAAATGCTATGGGAAATATATAAATGCATTATTTAAGACAAAGAGCCGATCTGAAAATATGTATAATATACATTTTCAGATCGGCTCTTTGTCTTAAATAATGCATTTATATATTTCCCATAGCATTTATATCGTTGCTTAGGCATGAAATAACACACATGCATATTGAAATATTTTAAAAATTATAAGAAAAATATGTTTTTGACTACTAAAATATGATTTTCATCGCTCTGCCGGGGGCAGAAGATGATTACCTATTAAGCTAAGATTTTGCAGAGGCTATTTTCTCATGCATGCGCAAGTTTTTGTCTCTATTAGAATATGGAAATCGAAAAAAATGTAAAATCGATCCACCCTAGTACGTGTATCTAAGGATTTAAAGGTTAGGAACCAGTGCCTGGAGTCTTGCGCAAAAGCTAATGGGATGTTAGGCTTCATAGCGCGTAATTTCGAATTTAAATTGAAGGATATTATATTGCCCCTTTACAAGTCCCTAGTCAGGCCTCATTTAGAATATGCCGTTCAGTTTTGGTGCCCGTACTTGCGTGAGGATATTGATAGGTTAGAAAGGGTTCAGCGTCGTGCCACGAAACTTATTCCGTCATTGCGCAATAAGCCTTATGAAGATAGGATTAAAGGTTAGACCTGTATTCACTCGAAACGAAGATTAAGGGGGGAGCTTATTGAAGTTTTCAAAATCGTTAATAACATCGATAACGTAAATTTTGACATTGTTCACTTTGGATAATAGTAATACTCGCAATAACGGATTTAAGTTGCGTGGCAGACGTTTCATTACTAATATCGCTAAAAACTTCTTTACGTTTAAAGTAATTGATAAATGGAATAATCTTCCCGCGTCAGTCGTTCATTCTACCAGCATTAATATGTCTAAGAACTGTCTTGACAGACATTTTAAAAGTATTAACATTGCTTAATATAAAAAACAAAGTTAGCAACAGGAGCTCTGGTGGTGGTGCTCGAGGATGAGTCTGTTGACGATGAATGCCAGCTTGTGACATGCCAGCGTGTGATGCCAGCAATAAAATTATTAAAAAAAAAAAAAAAAAATTAGACTAACACGAACGTAGATGTAGCTCGTAGCGTAAACTAACCCACTTTTTGTTTAACTTTACTTCTTTTCATCTTTCACCCCTCTCCTATTCTCTCCGACTATTTTTCTGACTTGTCGGCAGTGGCTGGCGGATGATGATGGTGAGTCTTTTTCCTCTTTTTCTGAATGAATGTTAACCCACGAGTGATAGGTGTTGCTCCTTACTTAACCCCTTATTCTCTTCTCTTCTCTTCTCTTAACCCCCTACTCTTTCCTTTCTCTCGGGCTAACCTTAGAGTGGATCTTAGGGTCTTTGTTAGTCTTAGCTTCTGTAGATCTGTAGAATCATTGAGTCCATGATGTCACTACTGGCTGCCTCAGTGATGAAGAAGCAGAAGAAGCAATCAGCAGAAATTCAATCAAATTTGTTCAAGAATACCATAAAGAGAAAAGAATCGCCCAAGATGAAAACTCTTTAGCATGGTGGAGAGACAACCAAGAAAAGTACAAGCTTTTAAGTGTACTTGCTAAGAGATTCCTTGGATGTCCTCCAAGTAGTGTCCCAAGTGAGCAACTATTCAGTGGTGCTGGCCTGATCTATGACGAGAAAAGAAACTGCTTGCGAGGCGATAAGGCAGAAAAATTGCTCTCTTAAATTTAATTTGCCAACTATTGGGTTTAAATATGTAAAACTGTAATTATGTACTTTAATATTTTATTGTAATTATATATTATTAATATGTAAGAAATTTATTATATTGTGTATAAAAACAGTTGTCAAATAATAATAGTATTTGTATTTGTTTTACTTTCTCGTTATAAAAATAGTAGTTGTTGTATTCTGGTTTATAATACATCCCTTGGTAAAATTTCAGAAAATAGCCACATTTTTAAAATAATTCAAGTCATATTCGCAATCGCATTCACATATTCGCAAAATTTCAGCTTTGCTACATCACACTAGTATGTGCCTTTTCTAGACTTTTTATTAAATGAACTAAATTATAGATTTCTCAACCATAAAACTGTATTACAAAAACTGCATTTGTTGTTGCTGAAGAGATCCATCTCTCTGATGGATGAGGAAGTGAAAAACTGCTGTGAAACTTTGTCCCTTCAATGGCCTGACAATGCAAGCGTTCCGGTAAAGTTTGAGGGAGAACTGAAGATGTGGAGACGAACTTTGAGAGACCAAAATGAAAAGCCCATTGATTTCATTACTTCTTTAAATGAATGCAATGAAGAAATATTCCCTACAATTCATACATTTTTGAAAATAGGTGCAACTCTGCCAATAACTACAGCCACTGCAGAAAGATGCTTTTCAATGCTAAGAAGACTTAAAACCTACATAAGAAATTCTTCCTCTGAAGAGAGACTGAATGGTTTGGCCTTAATGAGCATTCACTGCCAATTAGAAATACAACCAGAGGATGTTCTTCAAGAAATGTCAAAAAGGAAGAGAAAATTAAATATTGTCTTGTAAGGTAATGTAAATAATTTACATATCTTTATTGAACATAGTGTGTGTATATATATATATATATATATATATATATATATATATATTAGGTGGTCCAAAATGGAAGTATTTTAAATTCTTCCTCCCATGGTTTCATTAGGTTCCTTTTCCCAAAAAACTTCTCTGAGCAAAATTTGGGTTCAATCGGTTAATATTTAGAGGTGGCTCAACTACCCCCAGAAGTCCACATTCATGGCTTCTGGGTCCCCCCCCATATATATGGGTATTATCCGCTTGTTGGCGGGGGTATCATGGCTGACCAGGCCACTCATTGTTGCCCAGGTAAGATTGTGGACTTGTTAGAATCAGGAAACCTCTTTCGGTGCTCATCCACCACACTTAAGAGAAACTGGAGTTGATCTTCTCCTTTCATCAGAGTTCCGCTGAAGGTCTGAATGAGAGCTACTGCCCTTTCAGCATGATCATTAACTACTTTGATGTTTCCTATGATTCTTTTAGCTTCTTGGAAGTTTTCATTCTCCTCCCAGGTGCTGGGGTCATCATCAAGAAAACTAATATTGATCAGTAGGGCCTTAAGAAGCTTTAATGAGTTCTTTGTGGCAAGAGTTTCTAATTTCAGTGTTGCTTTGCATTCCTTGAGTCTTCTTCTCTTTGAGAAGTCTAATGACCCCTCCTTTTCCCTCATACACTGGACCATGATTCCCTTGGTGTCTGGTGCAACAGTTTGATCGAAGAGAGCAAGGGCCACCAGCTCTTCTAATAAGTACCATAGGTGGTTTTCAAATTTCTTGAGAGCTGCTTTGGCCACTTTCTGGTCATGATAGTCCTTTAACTTTTGGATAAGATCCAGATCATTCTTCGGAGCTTGTGATGGAATAGGAGCAGTGATCCAGCTTTTTAAGTAGATTAGGACTCCAAAAAGGGTAAGGGTTTTCAGGTCCTTCTTCTCTCGAGGAGTCAGGGTGATTTGATTTCGAAAAAGCCACATTTTGATGGCATAGATAACTTTAGCCATCCACCTTGCATAGTGCGTGCCAGCAGGACGTTTGAATGTGTAACTCAATTTTTTCACCAAGAAAGATCAAAGTAAGTTCCAAAAACTCTTTATAGTCATCGAAAATTTCCAGTGGCCAGATGTTCTTTGGCAAAGGCAATTATTTCATTTCTGAAAGGATCAACTTGCTCCTTCATCTCATCATCATCCTGTGATGTAGAGAAGGTTTTTAAATCAATGTAGTCCCACATAGATTGGAACCTTTTGAACAAAAGTGGCTCAGGGGCAGAAGATGAACCACAGACTGCTTCAAACACTCCTCCATACATGACTTCCATGCAATGATGCCTACAGGCAAAATAGAAGAGTGGTCGACCAAGTTTCTGTTCCAGAAGAACGCATGCTCCCCTGTTTGTTCCTGTATTTGATGCTGTAGTATCTGATAACATTCCGATTATTGACTTATCTATGTTCCATTCGGAAAGAAGATTATACACTGCAGCTGATTGAGCTTCCCCTGTTCCACTTGGTAGTTTGGGAACACCAAGCAGTTTTGAATCACCTGATTCAACTGAAGAGACAAGGACTGGGAGTCTGTCTACCTTTTCATTCTTGGCAAGTAGATTAGGGATCAACTTCCCATCCCAGTGGACAATCGAAATACTTGTACTAAAGCTAGCTTTAATGGCATGGGTTATTTGCCTTCGATGCCTCTCTCGGTGCCTTTTGATTGAAGAACGAGAGATGTTCACCTCTGAAAGATCTTGACCAAGGCTAGATGCAGTTTCAGCTAATACAAAGGTGGCCCTCCTGTCACTGATGCCAGTCCTGTCCAGAGCAGCAGCCAATTCAGGAGATATGATATTCTTTGCTGCCTTTTTCTTTGGTGGAGTTGGTCCGCTGGTAGATGGGGGATTAATAAGGTAATCTTCATCTTCTCTTTCTGACTCACATAAAGACTCAGAAGAAGAACTTCCCTGATCTAGCATAACTTCCTGTGATGCAGCATATTTTTCTTCTTCAGCTTTCCGCTTCCTATTTACCAATTTTATTTGCTTCTCAGCAGCTCTCTTTTCTGCCTTGTCAGTCACCATATCTGCAGAGACCATTGATCCCACTCGTCCCGCTTTCCTTTGTTGGATCAAGAACTGCCGGTCTTCTTCATTTTTGATTAAGGTAAAGGCATCAGCATGGGCGACATCAAATAGGTTCTCCATTTCTTCCTGAAAGGTTTTCTCTTTTCTAACTGAGAGTTGCTTTTCCTCCCAGCATTCTTCTTAATCGCTTTCCACTCCAAGTGTAGAGCCTGAATTTTGTGAAGAATGTGGTCTTTCCTTTGAGTAGGGATTCGGGCTCTCTCCCAGAAGAGACGCAATTCTTCAAAAACAGCTTCTGAACTAGGTTTGATCTCCTTCTTCAAGACTTGATGATGGTGGAGGAACATGCGGAGGACCTGGCCACGGGAAGGCAGCTTGGCTCCAGTGATTGTTTCCTCTGACTTTTTCATTAAGTAAAATGTACGTTTATTTGACATTGCAAAACCTGTAAATTTAATAAATCTATCTGAAAGAAAAATAATCATTAGTTAATGTATCTGTAAATAATGTTTCTTTTAATTATTCACTATATTAATAAAGGGCATAATGGTATACAAAAAACAGCTTTGAGCCACCCTAAAAGTTATTCGATTTGCCTTAAATTTTACAAGAAATATTTTTTAGCTAAAAGGAACCAGATTATAGCCTGGGAGGAAAGAAAATTGAACTTCGATTTTTTACCCCATTCTGTGGACCACCCTATATATATATATATATATATATATATATATATATATATATATATATATATATATATATATATATATTAGGGTGGTCCACTCTTATAGGGGTGGAATTTTTTTTGTGATTTGTTTTATTGCTGGGTTGTAACTTATGAGGATGGATGAGAAAACACCTCTGGGAAAGTTTTATTTGAATCAGTTAATTTGTAGGGGTAGCACATGACACTTGAAGTTTTGGTATAATCTGAAAATCACAGCAAAGTTAATCTTGGTGACAGTACATGACTATTAGGGTAACTAACAATTCCGAAATGAATTGACTAACAATTCCCTCTGCACCTCATTTGATCTTTGTTTTCTCGCCCAGTTGCCAGGCTGACTTCAGTAGTTGAGGAAACTGCTTCCTGTAGTTAGCAACAACTTGCAGGAGATACTGCAGTTGTTCCTCATTCCTGGTGTGGCAGCCGTTGTATTCATTAATGAGAGCAACCCCCCTCTCTGCATGATCGTTCACGACAGAGGTTTGCCACTGATTTCTTCGCTATTTGGTAATCAGGATCACTGTCCCAATCCCGCACCTCCTTCCTCAGGTATCCCACACCTGACCCCAGAGACAACAGCAGTCTTTTTGAGTTTGCTGTTGCTAGTGACTCGATTGAAGCCCCCTCAGCAACACCTTTCCTTCTCTTCTGGCAATCAGGCTTTCCTTCAACTTCCTCCATTGCCTTCACCATTGCTGTTTTAGTCTCTTCAGACACCTCAGGATTGAAAATCGCGAGGCCCACCATCTCCTCCGAAAGATACCAAAGATGACCACTGAGTTTTTTTAATGCCACTTCCGAAATTTTGGGTCATGGTATTCCCGAAGACTCTGCAGAAGACTGAGGTCGCTGCGAGGGGCAGCAGCAGCTATTGGCGCTGTCATCCATGCCTGCAGGTAGATGGAAACAGCGAAGACACTGACATCCTTAAGACACTTTTGCTCTCGTGGAGTGAGGGCTGGGATTTGTCCCCTGAACAGCCACATCTTCAATGAATAGATCACCTTAGATAACCATCTGGCTTGGTGCATCGGGCCAGGTCGCTTGAAGGTGTAGTTGTCAATGCTCCCTCCCAAGAAAATGATGGACAGATCGAGGAATTCCTGATAGTCATCTCGAAAGGATTTTGAGGAGTGTTTTTCCTCAGCAAAGCGGAGAATCCAATCTCTAATGGGGGCCAAGAGTCGATGCACCTCTTCATCATCCCATCCGGTGCCGTATGTTCCTGTGTCGATGAAGGTCCATTTGCTCTGAAACCTGCTGAACAATGGAACATCAGGTCCACTCGTTGGGCCATAGCAAGCAGTGAAAACTCCACCGATCATCACTTCCATGATGTGATGATGGCAGGCAAAATGGAGAAGGTCTTTCTTCAACTTCTGCTCCAACAACACACACGCTCCATTCAAATGACCAGCATTGGAGGCAGTGGTGTCGAAACACATCCCCACGACAGATTCTTTGAGGCCCCAATCAGTCAATAATTCAAAAACTGCGCTGGCTTGGTGTTCTGATCCAGTTGGTATTTTGGGGACTCCAAGGAGCTGAGATTGACCTGAAAAGGAGGAAATGAGCACAGGCAGCCGATCCACATGCGCATGGTCTCTGGTGTTGAGGAGGTCTGGAATAAGTTTTCCATCCCAGTGGATGATTGCAGGACTGGACTGAAAGGAAACTTTTAGGCTACTGCAGATCATGATCCGATGTCGTTCTCTCTGCCGTTTGATGGAGGTCCGGGTGATGTTAAAATTCATTGGGCTGTGGCCAAGGCTCAATGCAGTCTCTGCTATTATGTAGGTTGCCATCCTGTCCGTAGTGTGTCCCCGATCTAGGGCAGCAGCTAGATTTGATGTTATCACATTCTTGACTCTTTTCACCTGTTTTGGAGGTCGCTTTCCACCTTTTGCCCATTCATCTTCGGTGGAGGATGACTCGTCAGTGACTGAGGATTCTGTTGAGGACACCAATACTGCTGTACCCGACATTGATGCACCTTCATTGACTGCCTGCAATACAATCGAAGAAAATGGACAATTAGTGTTAACGAACAACCTAATCATTGCAATCAAATGAAAGTAGGAATTTGAACAACAACCTCACCTTTCTCTTTTGCATCTCCTCCTCCATCTTCCTGTGGGCAGCTTGTTTTTCTTTTTCTGCTGTTTTTCTGTCTACTCCACCATGCATCCCGTCTTCCAGGCTCTCGCTGGGCCAGCAAGAAGGCCTTGTCTTCTGGGTTTTTGATTAGAGACAAGGCATCAGCATGTGCCATATCAAATAGGTTCCGAAGTGTCTCCTTGAATCCCTCTTCGTTGTACACCTAAATATAAATAATAAATATATATAATATATATATGATAAATGTATTGACTATTGTACAGTATAATATGTCATACTCTCGAGAAACTATTTTATTTATCATTGATCATCCAACTCACCTGCTTCTGGCTCCTCCTCATTCGTCCTTTTTTTATTTTGATCCAATCTTGGTGAAGGTCCAAGATCTTTTGTATTCCTTTGTATTTTTCCCTTGTCGGGATTCGAGCTTTGTTCCAAAATATTTCAAGTTGACCCCACACTACTTGAGCACTTTCCTTCAACTCCTCCTTGAGATTAGTGTGGTGATGAAGGAAGCATGACAATACTTCTCCACGTGATGGTAATTTGCTTCCAAGAAGCTTGTCCTTCACTTTATCTCCTTCAAGGAGATAAAAGCAAGAGCTTCGAACTTGAGTCATCATATATCCAACCACTAAACACAACCAATGAACACTACACCAATAATCTGTCAAGGAAAAGATGTATTACTGGAACTGGAACATAATATAAAGGGTGATCCAGAGAAATGGGACCCAAAAGAAACCCCTGTAACTCTTAAAGTATAAGTCCTTTTATAAAATCATACGCATCATTCGAAAGAGGATAGTTACAAGTTTGTACAGGATTGTATAGGTTTTGACAATATAAGACAAGATAAGATACAAAACAAAATAAGTGTGTGAGTTAAAACTAACCCTTCAAGATGACTGCATGGACTGTGGAACAGCTGCGTTTCATAACTGAGCAATATTATGAGCATGGAAGAAGTGTAGTTTCAGCTCAAAGATCTTTCAAGACAAATTTTCAGATGTCAAAATCACCTTCTAAGAGCTGAAACTACACTTCTTCCATGCTCATAATATTGCTCAGTTATGAAACGCAGCTGTTCCACAGTCCATGCAGTCATCTTGAAGGGTTAGTTTTAACTAACACTTTTGTTTTGTATCTTATCTTGCCTTGTATTGTCAAAACCTATACAATCCTGTACAAACTTGTAACTATCCTCTTTCGAATGACGCGTATGATTTTATAAAAGGACTTATACTTTAAGAGTTACAGGGGTTTCTTTTGGGTCCCATTTCTCTGGATCACCCTATACAAGTAAATCTACTAGGTAGTGCAAAAGTGCAAAGATGAAGTAGTGTGTGCTACCCCTAAAAAGTGATTGATTTGGGAAAAAATTGGCCAGAGGTGTTTTCTCATTCATCCTCACAAGTTACCGCCTGGCAATAACAAAAAATCAAAACTTCAATTTTATGGACCACCCTAATATATATATATATATATATAATGTATATACCTAGGACATCCTAGGTTTATATAACCCCCTCCGAAATTTTTTTCTGGCTATGGCCCTGATATATATATATATATATATATATATATATATATATATATATATCCCTCTGGGTAATGTGTTTTATGTTAGTAAACTCAAAAAATTGTCTATCAAAGCATCCATTGTTTTAATGACCTAATGAAGTAATTTTGACAACTGGTGTTATGAAAATAATTTGGTTAGGTCAAGTGAATGGCTGGTTAGGTTAATTGAATGCCCAGTTTGGTCATCTGTATGCCCTTGATGATTGATTAGGTTAAGTTATGATATTTTTGTTTAAACTAACAAAAATATCATGACAACCTAACCAATCATCAAGGGCATATAGTTGACCTAACCAGGCATTCAATTGGTTAGGTCACCAACTTGCCCAGAAATTACTAAATTTAAATAACTGCAAACTGATTTACCCTGTTTGATAGTAGTTCGTTGTTTTTCTGCTTCAGTAAAGGATTTTGTTGTTTTACATTCGTAAACTCAAAAAATTAACATTCCCAGTTTTAGTAACTCTTAAGGAAATGTCATCATCTGCAATACCTTGCTTATAATGTATTTGTACAAAAAACAGCACTTTTGAAGAAAGTGTTATATTGTTATGTAGAATATGGCCATATATTAGGTCATCCCATAAGTAATGCAGCATTTTAAATTTTTTTTTTTTTTTTCCATTTTTATCATTATTTTATGGATAGAAATCAAACAACTCTTTGAAGTTATTTATATTTAAATAAATATTTATTTAAATATAAATAACTTCAAAGAGTTGTTTGATTTCTATCCGTAAAATAATGATAAAAATGGAAAAAAAATAATAAAAAATGCCTGCATTACTTATGGGATGACCTAATAGTTATTTTTTTGAAATTCAAGTGATAACATCTTAAGATTAACCAAAGTTTTGAACAAGATCAACTTGACATCAAATATACACGCATGAAATTTTCTAATCAAGGTATTTCCCTGAGCATATAATTGTCTACATTGCCTTAAAATATCAGCCATCTGAAAGACTATTAGTGAATATCAGTCATCTGAAAGACTATTAGTTAGTATGTGGCCCCAGATACTTAGTCTGGCTCACTTTTGATAGCACCATATCATTCAATTGAATAGTCCTTGGTCCTCATAATCATAATGACTTTTAGCAGGAATATATTTTTGTCATTATCCTTCCCATACCTTTCACAAACTTTCAAAAGTGTACCGAGCCCTTTTACAGATGTAGAAATAAGAACTAGATCATCTGTATACATCAGATGATTAAC
Organism: Bathynomus jamesi; assembly: GCA_023014485.1. Lineage (NCBI taxonomy): Eukaryota > Metazoa > Arthropoda > Malacostraca > Isopoda > Cirolanidae > Bathynomus > Bathynomus jamesi. Next base: position 245,652 of record JAJOZX010000397.1, on the reverse strand, counting down.
AATCATTGTATCAAGATAGCAGCTTATTTTACATGTTTTGTACAATAGATAAAGTATAGCTACATATAAACATTGAATAAGTAAGGGGGGATAATATCCCTCCCTGCCTGACACCATTGGTTACGGATAGTGGCTCTGAATTGATCCCCACCTATGAAGAAACTATATAGGGTTATGGGTTGATTGCTATTAACTCTGATCCAGTAAAAATTTCTGCCAGATCTTGGTGCTGAGTTGATGACAAAACCCCTGTCTTTTCATTAAAAAATTGTGCTTGTGGAGGTCTTCAAAAGACCTTGTTAAGTAGTTTTTTTTGGTTAATGTTGAATCTACTTCCCTTTGGTATTTAGTGCTGCCTAATGGTATAAAAGGAAATTACCATACCTTATTATTTCATTGGATCTCACTTTTGGTTGTAGGGCATGCAGCTGCCTATCGCTCCTCTCTCTGGTTGTAGGTGATAGGGTTATGCAATGAGTTTATTCCATCTTATTAATATAGGCAATTCACTATGCCTAAATACCTGAAGGTATATAGGCCTATCCATTTGTGTTTTATTTTTATTTTATTTTTTTTTACTCAGAACTTGTAGGAAGATTAAACACATCTTCCTTGCCTACAGCAATGCTCATCATTGATTTAGATGTATTAGGTATAAGTGAAATCTGGTTATTGCCATCTATACCTAATTCCTATGTAGGTATTCCCAGTTATGAAATTATTAGAAAAGATATAATGGGGAACTTAGTGAAACATGGTGTTTGTTTTTATATCAGAAAATCAATTAAGTTCATTGAAGTTCAGTGCAATGTTTCTAATGTTTTGACTTTATATTTAAGTGATACAGACATATTTATTATAATTATTTACTATCCTCATTCTTATAGTACTGTCGAGAATAATGCCTTAATAAATTTCCTTTATGAATTTTGCAACGATAAAGAAACCATTCTTGTAGGGGATTTCAACCTACCAAGCCTGAGATGGAGGCTGAGTGAGGAAGCGGAGCATGGGCCTATATCTTGTAGTGACGAATTATTCTTGGATTGCTTTAATATCTTGGGCTTTACGCAGTGGGTCAGGGAGCCAACTTTTTATCTCTGGGAATATTTTTGATTTGCTTCTTACATCCAAGGATGATAGAGTGGGAGATGTTGTGCTACCTCCATTTCTACATTGTGGTCATAGTCCCCTTTTCTGTATATATTATTTTCAGTATGCTATAAATGGAGAAACATCATTTCCGCTCATGTTGGCATAAGGGAAAATATAACGGAATATCAAGTACACTAGCGGACATTGATTGGGATTTTTAATTTAAATACTGCAATGCTGCACAAATTATTTAGAGAGGCATAGAGGCGGGGCCACCAGCTTGACCTCCGTGTGAAGAGAAACCAACACATGAAACAACATAAGGTTATAAGGTTCAAATGTTTAGTTATTTTTGTAACATCATCTAGTATACCCACTGATTGAGCAATATGTTCCTGTTAAGGACTCGGGGGAGGGGACAATGTCTTGGTCAATTGAACCACCTACAGGTCTTAAGTGTAGTAGAGGTAATGCTTGACAAAATTATAAATCCATACGAACCAGGTATGGTAGAAATTCTGTTGAGACCTGGACTGTGCTATCCCATTTCCAGAATATTAATTACTAGTACAGAAATTTTTCACTTAAAAGTAGATCTGACTATGAAGCATCCCTAGTGATGAGCCTCAGTGATAAGCCCAAGCTTTTACATTCATACATAAGGCATAAGAAAGTAGGCAAGCCTAGTGTTAGGACCTTTGAGGTTACCATCTGGAGATGCAGTTTCTGATGCTTTGGGTATGGTGGAATGCTTTGCAAACTCTCTCTCATCAGTTTATAGAGCAGTGGTACCAGAAGACCCAGCACATCATCAGACATTTGTTGGTAATCTCGATAATGTACTTTTTTCATGTGATGATGATAAGGAGATATTGTGTCAAATGTTTCAAAGACTATGGGCCCTGACAATTTACATCTGCTACTTCTGAAATCTTGCTTTTTGGTTCTTGCTTTGCCATTGTATAGGATATTCAGAGCCTCTATTGATGAAGGACTTCTGCCACCTTCTTGGAAGAGATCTCTTGTGGTCCCTATTTTTAAAAAGGGGGCATGACATGATTCACTCAATTACAGACCAGTAAGCTTAGCATCTGTTTGTTGTAAGTCATTGGAGAGAATCACAGTGAAGGTCATGACTCCAGATTCCTGGGATCTTGGGAGCATTGCTCCAGTAAATTTGACCATGAGAAAAAGTAAATTTGGGTTTGGGTTTTGTTCATCCGCTAGACGTTATGCAATTTTTTTGCGTATACGTTCTTGTACAAACCAATTTTTTTAAATTACAAATTTAGTTATTTTAAGTTTAGTTGGTAATTCCATATTTAACAATTATTTTTATTTTTTAAGCTTCAATGTTTTGATAATTAAAATTTTATTAAAACGTATATTTTTTTAATATAAAATTATCAGGATTGGACTATGTTCCATTGATCTCGGCCAGGTTTGATAAATTGGCCAGATAATTACTTGTGCAGTTTTAAGTAATCCACCATGACTCTAGAATTGAAAAGTTTAGTTAAGTTTAAACTTACTTTTACTTACTTTTTACTTACTCTTCCTTACTTTTACTAAGTTTAAAGCACTTACTTTTACTTACTTTCATTGTACTATATTTACTTACTTTTACTCACTTTTACCATACTATATTTACTAACTTTTACTTTGTATTTTTCAGGTAGTCAATAATCAATAATGGATCCTAATATTGATGAAGTTGGAGAGAAAAGTGAGGGTGTTAAAAGGGGTTACTTTTGTGGTCAATGCAAGAACAAATATTCAAAGAAGCAAAACTGGGAAGAACATTTTAATTCCAAAAAAAATATTTGTTACAATACAAGAGGTCCCAGAGTTTGGGCCCACAGCTTAGATATTGCAGTAAAGAAATACCAGGATGAAGTGCAGCAAAGAGATACGGCAAAGCAGTCATTTAGTTTGTTCACAAAATGTGCTAGTGCTAGACCTCAGAAAAATGAACCAACTTCATCAACTGCTAATCTAGAAAATGAAACTTTTTCACTAGATGTTTCACAGACTGAAGAAAGTGCTTCTCCTCCACCTAAGAAACAAAAGGTAAGTGAGGAATCTGCGCATCAGACTAACAAAACTGCTTTAGAGGAATTTGAAAATTCCCAAATCCAGAAGACATTGAATGCAATTTTGCGCCTAACAAAAGAAACTCACCAAGCTGTTGTGGTTAATAAAGAGAAGTCAAAATATGCCTTCAAGTTCAAGTGTTGCATCCAAATCTAATAAAGCAAAAAGCAACAAATTTGACATTTCCATAGCCCATTTAAGCAAGTGTAAATCAATACAAGAAATCCTGAACAATGATTTGATCAAATCTACATTCAAATTGGTGGAAAAGAAGGATCTAGGGCAGGGGTGGGCAACCTTTTTAAGTGAGCGTGCCAAAATCGTCAAATCTTTGATGCAAAAGTTAATCTCTACCATTTTTTAGTAGAAAACATTAAGTTAAAATATAAAACTCAGCGAAGAATTTGGATATTTATTTATTTTAATTTTTTTTTAAGGTGAGCCTGGGGAATCGCGTGCCGGAAAAAAGTCGTTGGCGTGCCAAGGGTTGCCCACACCTGATCTAGGGCATGCTGATGATTCATTTTCAGTACCAAGTGATATAATGGAAAACATTGCAAATAGTGACACTAATATGCCTGATGTAGATATAGCTGTTGAGGATGAAGATGATGATAATCAAGAAGATATTGATGATGCTTCTGATGAGAAAATGTTTACATTATATTGCATAGCTTGCACAGACCCCAAAGCATGTGCTTCAGACAAACATTCTAACAGCCCGGGGAATTGCGTGCCGGAAAAAAGTCGTTGGCGTGCCAAGGGTTGCCCACACCTGATCTAGGGCATGCTGATGATTCATTTTCAGTACCAAGTGATATAATGGAAAACATTGCAAATAGTGACACTAATATGCCTGATGTAGATATAGCTGTTGAGGATGAAGATGATGATAATCAAGAAGATATTGATGATGCTTCTGATGAGAAAATGTTTACATTATATTGCATAGCTTGCACAGACCCCAAAGCATGTGCTTCAGACAAACATTCTAACATAAAAGGTTACTTCAATGTTAGATTTAACCTATGTATGCAAACAAGGAGAAAATCAAGAGAGAGGGTTTAGAAATCTGGAAACCCACCTGAAGACACATTTAATTAAACTTCAGCATCATCAAAGAGCTGCTGTTTATGAAGTGATGAAAACATCTTCTCGGAACACTACTAAACGCATAGACTACATAATGAAAACAAACACTGCATGGGCTCTATATCCAGTACTTCTAGCTGTATTACATAGGTCAGGTTGTGAGGTTGGAAATTTGAATCATAGCACACATGCGTGCGAGACAATTTGTGAGCTATTAGATAATCAACTTAAAGAACAAACTGTAAAGTGGTTCTTAGAACAAACTTCAGTAACAATAACAGCTGACATTGGAACAATTTTGGGATTAAGCATGCTAGTTGTATTAGTTATGAGTGAAGAAGATAAGACTGTAAAACTTGCTGGGATAAATTTAGTACGCAGCAAATCAGGAGTTTATTTGGCCAATGAAATTTTTGATATGTTGAAGTCTCCTAATCACTTGAAACTATCTGAAGAAGCAATTAAATCCAAGGTATCTGGAATGGTTGGAGATGGGGCTTTTTGTAAGGACAACGAGCCATTTAAAACGAAATGAAAAAGTTGTTTGGAGAAAATTTCAAATTTCGATGGGACTTAATGCATCTTGTGAACAGAGCCCATGTTGATGCATTGAAGAAAATTTGTAAACTAAGTGAGCTTTTAGACTTTATTCAGAATCACTCTTCAAATCTGAGATCAGGCCTTGACTATACCAATATGGTTCTTGACAATATCATTGGTTTTAAGAGACCAAAACTCAAATCTGATACTCGCATGGTTAATTACAAATTTGATCAATTTGACAGATTTGTGAAAATTGTGTGTTTTTTGATCATCCACAAGAGAAAGAAATTAGTGCCAAGTTCTATGTATTGATTTCCTATGTAACAAAGATTATGTTGCAAGTAGCTCAAAAAACCACAGTTAGTGCAGAATTTGTAGAAAATATATTTTATAAAGGGGAAAACTGTTATGTTAAGAGTGATGGAAACAATTTCCAAATTAGCTAATGGAGGAAATGCAAATGATGTAGTTTGAATTTAAGCACAATACCACAGGGCAGCAAAAGGAACTAACAGCTGAGGATTACATCCTAAATGAAGTTTACAAATACATCAAGAAACGTTCTGATTACTACCAGGTTGCTGAAGTTGCTAGACCATCCAGAACCAGATCTGAAAGTAGTTTTACAAAAGACTCAGTGATAAATTGGCTGACAGAATATATAGAACAGCTGTGGAAAGGAATCACAGAGAGATTAAAGCATTTTGATAAAGATGGATCATGCCTGGAGTGAAGCACCAGCTGAAGGGACATTCTCCATTCTTGGTTACATTGTTGAACACAAAGGATCCATTAAGCCATCCATTTGACTAAGCTGTGCAGAATTGTGAAGGAGGGTCCAGCTCCAGGCACTAGATCTGCTGTAATGATCACACAGAAAGCCATTGATCAGTGGCCAAGCATACATGGCGGTAAATTCACAACAAATGCCTACATGCAAGGTCTAACATCGTCCACTGTTGCTGCTGCAATGAATAAATAAACTTAAGGTGAGTTATAAACTGTATATTATTGTATTATGTTTAGCTAAAACAATTTGTAATTGGTATGTCGTCAATTCAAGAGTTTACTATCATTAACCTATCTAGTGGTGTAAGGGGAAAAAAAGTAAATTCAGAGCTGTGCTCCAGTAAATTTTTTCAAATCTGGAGTCATGGTGAAGGTCATTTCAGATTACTTGGAGACTAACTTTATATTGTCTATTGAACAGTTTGGATTCAGGGCAGGTAGATCAACTGAGGACCAATTATTGTTAACCTATAATAATATTACCAAGTGGGTGGATGAGGGATCCTCAGTGGATCTTGTACCACTTGACTTTGCAAAGGCATTCAATGTAGTTTGCTATAGTATAGTGCTGGATAAGCTGAGGGAGATTGGCATTTCAGAGAAGTTGCTGGGGTGGATTAGAGATTTCCTTTTGGCTGAGTGATGCAGGTTTCTGTGGGTGATCAAGTGAGTGGGGAGAGGAATGTATTGAGTGGGGTGCCACAGGGGTCTGTGTTGGAACCAGTTCTCTTTCTTATTTACATCAATCAGTGGTGTAGTCATAATTTCTTCAGTGGGTTAACGCAATAATAATTTTTCTTATACAGTGGAACCTCAATATACGAACGCATCGCTATTCGAACAAATTGGTATACGAACAACTCTTTCGAGAAAATTGTCCTTGTATACGAACCATTCCCTCATATCCGAACCGAAAGAAGCTGGTCAGTTTCTCTCCAGCCAGCGTTTGGTGCGCATCGCTTTTTTTTTAGCTCCGTGAAACGTTTGTGAATCCTCAGCAAAGGTAAAGTTCAGGTTAAATTTTCATTTATTTGTATAATATTGCATTATTTATTGTTGTTACAGGTTTCATGTATGATTTTATGCATGTAAGTCTTATTCTACAGGTTTAATTAACCAATATTTTGACTTAAAAATGTTTTGTAAGGGGTAACTTTTGGGGGTCTGGAACGGATTAATCCAATTTACATTATTTCTTATGGGAAAAATTGATTCAATATACGAACAATTTGATATCAGAACAACCCTCAGGAACGGATTAAGTTCGTATATTGAGGTTCCACTATATAGTATTTCTATAAAATTCTACATTTTTACACTTTATGTACATTCCCCAAAACACATTGAAATTGATGGGGTTAGGAAAGAAATATAGTTAGAAAGAGTATGTATTACAAAAATGTTCAGTAGAAACAACAAAAAATATAAAATATCCTGATACGCTAAAAGTAAAATAAAACCAGTAGGGTAACGCTAAAAGTAAAATAAAACCAGTAGGGTAACGCTAAAAGTAAAATAAAACCAGTAGGGTAACGCTAAAAGTAAAATAAAACCAGTAGGGTAACGCTAAAAGTAAAATAAAACCAGTAGGGTAACGCTAAAAGTAAAATAAAACCAGTTGGGTAATGCTAAAAGTAAAATAAAACCAGTCGGGTAACGCCATTACCGTGTATTACCCCCGGACTACACCACTGACATCAATCATGTTGCTAACAGCATTCTTTCTAAATTTAGAATCTTTGCTGATGATATAAAAATTTACTTGAGAATAATAGAAATGGGTTCCCTAGGCATATGGCTGATGCTGTTTCTTTGGGTCAGAGGGACATCAATCTTCTTTTTAAAATAGCTCACTCCTGGGGTCTAAGTTTGAATAACAAGAAGTGTGTGGTGGTGCCATTTCATAGAGGGCTAATTGGCCATTACAAAATTGGACAAGTTGCTTGGTATTACATAGACAATCAGCCACTCAGAACTGTCCAGCATAATCAAGATTTAGGAGTTACCATTGATAAACACGTACAAACTATAGTCAATAAAGCTGGCAGTCTTGCAACTAATCTTTTGAAAACTACAGTGAATAGGGTGAGTGGGTTTATGGTAGCATTATTTACAACTCGTATTCACCCAATATTGGATTATTGTTCATGTGTATGGAATACAGGTTATATGAGATTTGAAATTGCTTGAGTCAGTCCAGAGATGATGGACAGAAAAATACTAGAGGTCTGGAAAATTTTCATTATGCGGACTGCTTTAAGGCCCTAAGTTTGTACTCAATCCAGGGTAGGCTTGTTAGGGCTGACATGATTAAATATTGGAAAATTTTTAATGGCAAATGTGTGATGAAACCTGAAGACTTGTTTACACTTTCACCACTGTCAAACACTAGGGTTCACCAGTACAAAATTACTTATGTAAGAACACAACTGGATTGCAGGAGTAGGTTTTTTAGTATAAGAGGCATTCCCCTTTGGAATTCACTGCCATCATCAGTTCTCTCTGATTTGAATGCTTTTAAAAAGGCTCTGGGATTGACACTGGGTGGGGATTTGTACAGGTTTTCATAAGTAACCACTTCAAAAAGATAAAATCTATTTGCTGCATATGGTGCACTATCCAGCCATTTAACCTGAATTTAGCTTATGTTTTGTTTATTTTTCTGTACTGGTGCCCCAGCAGAGGGAGGCTGACCCTTTATAGACCATGTTCCTTTTGCTTTGATTGTTGGTTCTTGAGGTGAGGGAAAGCCCACCAGGTAAGAATCACCTCTAAGATGCTAAATTTTTGTCTTAAATTCACTTACTATGCAAAGTCCCCAGGTATCTAATTTTTTTTATTTTCATTATTTCTTCTCAGTGATTTTCATGAGTCAGTGATGGAAAATTTTGATACAAAAAAATACATTTTTCTTTTTATGTATGGTAGGCCCAGTGCCTACATATTTGGTTCCATTCTTGTAGACTGTCACCAATCCCGAGGCATTTTTGTAGTTATTTAATACAATAAATTAATAATTTGTATTTAATTATTTTGAAATAAAGGTAGCTACCATATACAATACCATATTGTAGGCGTGTATAAGCCTGGGTTTGAAGTAGGCTTTATTGTGAACTGTAATGTAAAGTGTATGACAGGCATGTATAGTTTTTCCATATACTGGGGGGCCCAAAGGAAACATTTGTGTTATATATCAAATTTTTTATAAACCGTTTCTCAAATCATACAAAATGAATTAAAACCATGGAACAGGACAGTATCTCTCAAAACCCTCAAAATATCAGATTGTCCTCTAAAAGTCACAAATATAAAGCACTTCCCTTTCTACTAAGATGTATATAATTCATCCTTACTGTAAAACCACCTCTATTTATTAAACTTATTCCACAAATCTGTGAACTCAATCCCTTCGCTACACAGCATTGTTACTTTATCATATAAGGTTAAAATTCTGCTTGTAAATTCTGAGCTTACTCCAACCCTTGGTAAAATGCCCAGTACATAACGCTTGCTCTGCCTGTTTTTTAAAGTTTCAATTAATTCTCTGTAGCTACAGTACCTATGTTTACCTTTTGAATTTCTCTTCATCTTAAATCTACCACCTTTATCCTCATTTGTTAAATCATTGTTGTGGGAAAACTGGAGAACCCACCTGGATTTGACTCTGGAAACAGTTCTTCCTTTGGTAGGAATCCAATTCTACTGGCCAGCCACAAAGTATATGCAAAGTGAATAGACTCAGGAGGTGAAGCTGTTCTCAAGAATCTTCCAAGCAGCACACTTGGCAGGGGTGGAGCTAGCTAGGGGCGGTGTGGCAGTGCCCCGGGGCCCAGGCTTTTGGGGGGGGCCCCTGGGTCATTTCAACAAGTGATGAGAAGTTATTTGAGAGAGCAACAAAGCTAGTAAATAAATATAAAAATGATATTTCCTCTGGATTTCCAAGTCAATTACTCTCTTTTCGAATGTGCTTAAAAACAGACATTGAAAAAATGATCACAATCCATGAGCTATATTCATTTTTAATTAAAGACAACAGTACTTTGTGCTCAAGTTTTCCTGAAGTTGTGACCCATAACATTGTTCCTCACAATTCCTGTGACAGTTTCAAGTGCAGAGAGATTGTTTTCAAAACTTAAACTAATAAAGAACTATCTTTGAAATTTGATGAATGAAAAAAGATTAAGTGGACTCTCAATTATATCAATTGAAAACAAGAAAGCTAGAAATATTAACTTGGAGGATTTAATTAATGAATTTGCTGAAAGAAAGGCAAGAAAAGTCAAGTTCTGATGTTGTCATAAGTAAACTTTTATTTCACGGTATCCTTTTTAAAGCTCAATATTTTGCATAATGTTTTGCCTTCTGTGCCTCCATGCCTACAAGTAGTATCATAATTCTTAAATATATGCTAAATAAATAATGCAAAGAAAAGCCATATAAATGTATAATAAAAATTTTGTTAGGAGGCCCGTAAATAAGTTTTGCCCCAGGGCCTATGACACTCTTGCTCCGCCACTGACACTTGGTCATCAAGCGAGCAAGGACCCTCCAAGCAGGAAGAGCAGGACCACCACAGTGCATTCAAGCAAATGGTATGCAAATAGGATTTTACTGGGATATTAATGAGTGGGTGCAAGAAAAAGGGTGTTCAGGCAGATTAAGGAAAAGAGGGATTTAGCATAGCCTGGAAAATATTCTAGAAGAAACTATGCAAATAAAACTATCCCACAAAAAAAAAAAACCCAAGAACCTCCTGTACCTTGAACTTATGACCCCCTCTCCTTTGATTAGTTTTACCCCCTTAGTCTGCTGTGTATATATAGTGGTTCCTGGACTTAATTCCCTGTATTAAGTGATCAGAAAAAGGGAGAGGGGGGGAAAGTTCTGGTGATTAATCATAAGTCCTATCCCTGGTTTAAAACTAGACATTAGCAAGTTTCTAAAACCCCATGTATTTTTCTGGTTTCCCTTTATTGGTCCAAGCTTCAATCTAAGGAACTATTATGGACACACAGTCAAACACCTTGATGATTTTTACAACTTTATTCTTGACAATGACAACACCACTTAGCAGGGTTGTGGAGTCGGTCCAAAATTTTCCGACTCCGACTCTGACTCCACACATTGTCAAAAATTCGACTCCGACTCCGACTCCGACTCCGACTCCACACATTGTAAAAAATCTAAAAATCCGACTCCGACTCCTCACATTTTAAATATACGACTCCGACTCCTCTAGTGTTTCACTTTATAATTATCATAATAATAAGACATTTCATCACCACCACACTAAGTGTGAAATTTTATATTTTATATTTTATATTTAAATAAATATTAATTGTATATTCTGAAAATGTAAAAAAAAATATTAAAAAAAACTTAATCTAGGGGCTGGGCTATCAATGAATAAGGTTTATTGACCAAAAAAACTAAATAACCTAAATGTTAGTATTTAGGATTTAGAAATTAAGGGTGACACAGGACACAGAAATTGGAGTCGGAGTCGGAAGTTTTTTACCGACTCCGACTCCGACTCCGACTCCACGCCCTGAAACGTCGACTCCACGACTCCGACTCCACAACCCTGCCACTTAGGCTATCCCCCGAACTATCCTAGGGTGTTCCACTTTTATCAAGTTGTGAATTTCACTACACTTTGCTCTTCCCTGTACACCTTATGATCTGTAAAGCAAATGTATCAAATTTGAAGCAAATTGAACACCATTCAGAGGTTGCACACTTATGTCACCTCTGATACCTTAGCCTTTGTAACCAAATCTCAAGAATGTCTCAACTTCTGACATATTGTAATGTTTTCTTTTCTTTCACAGGTGCAAAAAGTGTTGAAAATGGAAAGAAAGAAGATCTGGCTGATTGAAAAGACTCCAGTCGAAGAGCTCTCAGGAGCAAGTCCTCCTCTGCTTTATGTACCATCACCTGGAGCTAAAGGAAACAATTCCCCTTGCCATCAAGTCTACGAGTATCAAGCTTCAAGAAGTTTGGAAGAAGGCGCATATCCCCGTGAAGACAGAGGAGAACATTAGAGCTGCTATACTAAAGCTGTACAAAGAGTACCAAAACTTGAAGGAGAAGTCTAGAGAGACAGACAAAGCCATTATGAAGCATCAGGTGTGGAAGGGAGTCCTTGCTGACCTTTTTGACATCACTTGTCAAGGTGTGATGAGCATGAGTTCAGTTCTGGAGGAGGACAAGGTTTTCTTGTCCTTCCAGAGGCAGGACAGAATGAGTTCTTCAATGGCTGGGGTGGATAGGAAACACACCATGGCTGTCAAATGGAAAGAAGAAATAGCTAAGAAACTTGAACTTCGAAAATGAAAGCATGCTGAAGAAGCTGAAAAGATCTTGAGAAAATGAAGCTGGATAGCACATCCTCTAGCTCAATGGCAAGAACAGATGATGCTGATGAAGATTTTGTTGCTCCATTGGCCTCTAAGCAGGGTTGGCAAGAAACCCACTTTTTTTAAAAAGCCCACCCCAGGTGGGTTTTTTCTGGTTTTTTCACCTAAAACCCGAAAAAACCTGGGTAAAATTGGGTTTTTTCATATGTCCATATGGTAGTTCATATTAGACCTACCTATTCTTATTTTTATAATAATACTGTACTGTACCGTACACTATTAATATAACATTTGTCTTGTTTTTAGCAAAAAGGTTGCCTTCCAGGCAATTAAGCATAAAAAGTTATTATTTTCTCAGATTGAGCTTCACAACAAAATTTGGAAAACATGGACCAATTTGAACTAAATTTGGTGTGGTAAATTATCCTATTTGTTAGGCTATACTTCCTATGGAAGACAGGCCCCTGTGTCTTCTGCTGGAAGTAGATGAATTACAGCTCCCAAAGGGAACTTAATTCAGCTAGTTATATCTATTTAATTCATATTACTGAATATTTTTTCTTTTATTTCAGTTAAATAAAACAAACTGGCAACAGCATATTTATCTTTACTGCTAGCCTACAGAATTAGTCTGTTTGAAGTTATAACTGCATTAAATAATGCCAAAGACCTTTGGATCAAAGAAAATCAGGGCATGAATGGAGTGAAGTCAATATTATTGATGGGACTAGTAAAGTTAGATGCAAACATTGCAGTAATGAAATAAGTAATAAAATAGAGCGAATAAAATACATTTAATGAAATGTTTGAAACACATGGAATCAAGAAACAAGACTGACAATACTGCCAGTACATCATCTTCATACTGCCATGACATAGACCTCTCAGATGATCCAGACTCATCCTCACCACCACTGACACAATTACAGATGAAAAAAAGAAAAATTCAAAAGAAAGTAAGCGATTTTGGCATGACAACAACAACTTTGCAGAAAAATGTCATTGATAACAAAATAGCCAAATTCTTTTATGCAAATAATATTCCATTTCTATGTGCAGAGTCTAAGTATTTATTGAAATGATAGAGACTCTAAGACCAGGCTACACTCCACCTTCCCGTCGAAATTTGTCTGGTCCACTTTTAAATACAATCCATGAAGTAGAAAATTCCTTGAAGATGCAGTTGACTGAAGAATCAGGATGTATAACACACTGATTGGCTGATGTCTACACTCTATAACCTGCTACCTCACCCAAAGAGTTATACCTGTAGGTCTATTTGTTGACTCATGTTTGCTTGCTTTGCATGTAAAATCATTATAGGCGCCTATATGACAATTTTTAAAAATAATTGCATATGCACTTCTTAAGTTTCATGAAAAAACCCACAAGTGGGTAAAATAGTGGGTTTTTTCAAGTGGTTTTTTTCGGGCTGGGCCCACTAGTGCCAACCCTGCCTCTAAGTCACCTCGTCATTCCAAGAACACATTTGATCCAACACTCGTGGCTACTTGGGATAGAGAACAACTCTGTTTGACAAGCAAGCACTTCCTTCATTGCAACTGCTAAAAGTCTTGGACAAGATGTATTGCAGATTATTATTTCGCCATCAACTGTTCATCGAGCACATGCCAAGTATCGAGAGAAAATGGCCAAACAACTTGGAGTTGATCTTCAAAGATCCACCTCTCTCAGTTCTGCACTGGGACAGCAAGCTACTACCCCAAGCTGCTGCTGGAAGCTCTAGAAGCTTGGAAGACAGAGTAGCTGTTGTGGTAACAGGGAAGGAGTTTGAGCATCATCTTGGAGTGCCTGTTGCCCAGGATGGTACTGGTGAACAAATGGCTCGAGCCATCATCCAGGAGCTGCAATGATTTGGAATTCAGGACCGCATCATTGGCCTCTCGTTTGACTGCGGTGTCCAATACCAGACTTCTGCAAGGGGCATGTATGAGGATTGAACAATTCCTTGGTCAGTCGCTCTTGTGGTTGCCTTGCTATTACTACATTTATGAGCTCATTTTGAAGGAGGTCTTTCACAAGTCCCTGGGACCAACAAGTTGTCCTGAAATCCCGCTTCAATGATTTTGGCAGTTTTGGGACTTTATTAACAAAAAATGTTTCAAAACCATGATTGATGAAGAGCCAGCCACTAGGTACTTGGAAGATGAATGAATCAGGATGGTGAGTTATCTTTGTGGAGTCATTGAAAGTTCATGTCACCCGAAAGAAGGTTATGAGGAACTCCTCAAGCTGTCGCTCCTTTTCCTTGGAGGCTGGGTGGAGCTGAGTTCTCCTTCAGGACTCCAGGAGCCCATCATCAAGCCAGGTGGATGGCAAAAGCTATCTATGTGCTGAAAATGGTTTTGTTCCAGGAGCAACTGGAACTCACCAACCAAGAGGTGAAAGATTGTATGACATGGCCCTTTTTACGTTTCATTTATATCCAGTTCTAACATGAGGCAGTGGTCAGTAGGTGGGCCCTGAAAAATGAACTAGCATTGATTCAACTGTTGATTTCATATCCGAACAAGGACCTGGACCAGGCTGCCTTGAGAGTTGCCAAAAGGTATCTATGGTATCTCTCGGAGACTCTAGTCAGCTTGGCTTTCCTTGATGAATGGATATCACCAAATGAGAAAGAAAAGATGTTCCAGGCCTTGAACAAACCTGTGTTGAGGAAGGAACTCAAATGACTCGAGTGGAAAAACCTTACTTTTGAAGGCAAGGATCTGAGCAACTTCATCACTCAAAGGACGAAGACATTCTTCAACAACTTCGGCATCAAGGATGCTGATAACAGAGGAGTACACCAAAAATGACAGCTTGAGAGTCAGTCAATGTGCTGAAAGTCGTAAATGACACAGTGGAGAGGGGAATTGCATTAATCAAGCAATTCAATGAATCAGTCAAGGATGAGAAGCAAAAATAATTCTTGTTGCGGATTGTTGAACATCATCGAAAGGTGGTGCTGAAAAGAACCAAGGCGGGAATGTCCTTGTAATAATTCAAAAATTGATTTGGATTTTCTGATTTTAATACTAGTTTTTTTATTTTCTGTGCTTCCAAGGGAGAATTCTTTTGTAACACTGAAGAAAATTGTTTATTATAAAAGGCTCAAATGTGTGCAACCCCTAAATATCACTTAATCATTTTCAAAATTGGTGCACATCTTTCTTACATGAAAAGGAATAAAAGCACAAGCAAAGTGGAGAAAAATATTGACCTTTGATATTTTCCTCTGTACAAGTGAAACACCCTACTATACCCTAATGGGTATACTTTTAGTTTAATTAACCAGTCTAGAAAATAATGGTACTAGAAAAGGAGGGGATAGCCCAGACAACAAGATAAATCAATTTCATCAAGGCAAAAATGAGGGGTTAGTATGGTTAAAATAAATGGTGAATAATAAACATTGAAACAAAACAATTCTAACTAGAAATATTTTAACAGATTTGGAAGGGGTCTTAAAAGTTATCCAACCATATGCCATCTTTAATTGTAGGGTGCTCTAGTTTCTCACTACTGGGACAAACTCAGTAGAGTGCAGGTTTATGCGGAGAATCAGCACTATATCACCATAATCAGCACAAAGCTCATGGGTATATCACACATTTGTTTGCTCTTAAAAATTAACAGTGACATCTATAATCATGCCATAGTCTCGCAACTCTCCACATACCTTCATGATTAAATTCTTGATACTCTGAGGGTCTTCTCACATATTTATTCACTATTATGAATCACTCGATTCAGATCCAGAATAGGTCTAGAATACTTTACCAAATCAATGGAATACTTGATTACTACCATCCTTCAGGTTTATCACCCTCTTTCATCTGTCTTGATATTTGCTCTTGTATTCTCTTTTTATTTAATCATTACCTTTTTATAAGTCCTGAATAAGAGGCTGCTAGAGTTAAGTGGCTGGAAATAAAACAATAACCATTAGAATATTCAGTTTCATTAATTCAAATAATTTGTTAAAACCCCCATCATTATTTATACTTACATGAACTATAATTTTACCTCTGCTTTCAGCCAACTTTTTCACTACCTCCTTGACTAGAAATATGGCTAATGTGGAGAAAACCCTGGGGTAACAATTTTTTAATAAGTGGTGGTATTTCTAGAGGTACTTTTGCTCCTGAATTCAGTGGTGATACTCATTTTTGGGGGAAATGGCTAGTTTTGAAGTTATTAAATTTTTAATTTTATGTCCAATGAAAACACTTACATTCTGCAGCCAGTCAGCACATTTGTTTCTTGATGATTAGCTGGATACACATCAATTGTTGCCTTCTTTGTCATGGTATGTGATGGCTGCAATCTCTCGTTTGTTCAAGCAGTTCATAAATATTTAGACAATGATGATTTGGCTATTAACCCTTTGAGGACCAAGGGACATATTTGTCCCAACAGAAATAATATAAATTGTACAATGATGCAACATTTCTACAAATACATCTACATGTTTATATAGATATTGTTTAGTTGTCAGAAAATTAACCCAAAAATGGGTCATTTAAGTGACTATAATTACTAACATATCTAATTGTAAATAACAATAAGACTTACACTTTTAAGTTCAAAGAAACCTATACTGGTTGTCAAAGGGTTAAACTATTCCAGGGTCAGGTTAGGTTAGGTTAGTTCTAGTGTGCTTATTACTGTTTTTTTTTTTTTTTTGCGTTTTTACCCCTTAATTTCCCTCTTCTTCAAAGCCCTGCCCCAATCATGGTAAATTCATACTGTATTGCTTCATCTAAACTACCAAGTATCTGAAACATGTTATTAGTTGCTACCACATGATTACTATTTTCTCTAATCCTATTCCTTGATTGACCTTTAATTTTAAACCATTCATTGGGCTTAATTAACCAACACTGGGCTTGGTTTTAACCTTACTTGGGCCTGCATCCTTGTCACGAACACTAGTGCTAGGCTTAGGCTCAACCTCTCTACAACTTGCAATAGTTTTTCCTGTATTTGACTCAATTTCTGGCCTAACTGTTCCATTAATCTCGTTAGCTTCACTATCACTCATTGGTCTAACTAACTAAGGCCCACTCTACTCTGAGCTGGCAGTTTTTTTTAAACTTTGTCCTAAACATGTTCTTAACTTCATCTAAACACTGCAAAACCACAAAATATTTGGCAACTGCATACCCCTGTACACTAGGGTGGATCGATTTTACATTTTTTTTATTTCCATATTCTAATAGAGACAAAAACTTGCGCATGCATGAGAAAATAGCCTCTGCAAAATCTTAGCTTAATAGGTAATCATCTTCTGCCCCCGGCAGAGTGATGAAAATCATATTTTAGTAGTCAAAAACGTATTTTTCTTATAATTTTTAAAATATTTCAATATGCATCAAAATTGCGTGTGTGTTATTTCATGCCTAAGCAACGATATAAATGCTATGGGAAATATATAAATGCATTATTTAAGACAAAGAGCCGATCTGAAAATATGTATATAAATTACCTATTTTCAGATCAGCTCTTTGTCTTAAATAATGCATTTATATATTTCCCATAGCATTTATATCATTGCTTAGGCATGAAATAACACACGCGCAATTTTGATGCATATTGAAATATTTTAAAAATTATAAGAAAAATACATTTTTGACTACTAAAATATGATTTTCATCGCTCTGCCGGGGGCAGAAGATGATTACCTATTAAGCTAAGATTTTGCAGAGGCTATTTTCTCATGCATGCGCAAGTTTTTGTCTATTAGAATATGGAAATCGAAAAAAATATAAAATCGATCCACCCTACTGTACACATGTTCTGTAATTTTGATGCAGGCCAATGCATTTTTTGTTATAACTGGGGGAGAAATAAATGTTGCCTAGTGAATGAAATTTCATATTACTGGGTGACTATAAGTTTTTCTCCATTATAAAATTGTGCATGGTGGAGCACACCCTCTTTTACCCCATAATTTCCCTCTATTTCAAACCCCTGCCCATTTCTGGGGACTTCAAAATTGCAGGAGTTGGGGGGGGTCATATCTCTACAACTGCTCATTTGCACAAGAAATGAAGGTCAGATTCACACAAAACACAGTGAATGAAATACTCCAGAAAAAAACATTTTTCATGCCAAAGTCCAGGTCATGTGCTAAAATGAATATTTACCATGATTGACTCAATTTAACATATAATTTATCCTAATACATGACATTTTGAAAATGTAAAACCACTCAGGCCTAATGAGGTTATCCAAGTCATAAATGATTTAAAACTATATTTTATAATAAAATTCTGCAAAATCAAAATTTCAAGTCTGCTAATTAACCTAAGACCATCTACAGAGCTTCCAAAGTAGCCTACATAACTTGAATTAAAGTAGTAATTATTTACACAATTTACAAACTTTCATGCATGAAAGTATCCAATTTTTTCTTGAAGTTAACTAAGGAGCTATTATTTACCTAATGATGTAGCAAGTCATTTGATCAGTATTTTGTTTCTTGGTGAAGTTGCCTTAGCCTAACTGTTTGCCACTTTCAGTATTGGCTTAGGCTTCTATAATACTTGGTCGTAGACAAAGTTCAAATTTGTTAACAATAAAAAATAACTCTCTAAAAATTAACAATCTTAATACTGGCTCATTATAATTTAGGGTCATTCCATGTCAAATCAGACACACAAGGGCAAAAAAAAATGTCAACCATCTCCGATTTTGTTTATACTTAGTACACTTAAGGACCCCTAAGAGAAATGTAGATACCCAAAATTTCAGACCTCTGTGACCTCAGGGTGCTGAGATATGAGGTCATGAAAGTTGACCTTTTGACCAGATTTTTTCAAAATTTAATATATCTAAATTGTCATATCTTGGCTTCTACTGGACTGATTTACTTCAATTTGGTGTCATTTTAAAGCTTGAAAGGAGTAGAATCTTTTCTCTATCTTGAAATATATCTCATAAATGGTTCATAAAGTTATAGAAGTTGGAAATATTTGAACTTTAGAAAAAAAAAAATCATCTCCAATTTTTTAAATTTTTTGTCCCAAGATACCTCAATCCAGCACAATATTGTGTAAAAATTTCATTATTCTCTGGCAAATACTTTAGAAAATATAGCATTTTCAGTATGATGAATTTAAAAAAAATATAAAAAAATGACAGATGGGTAATTCCAGGACAAATAGACAAATGAAAGTGCCAAATGTACACTCTGCCATCTCCAAAATTCATGAAACTTGGTGTGAGGGTTGGTTTTGGTCCAAATTACAAAAATTTGAATTTTTTTGAAAATTGGTCAAGTTGGTCAAATTTTATGGCTTGACCAAATTTTGGCCAAATGAAAAAACCAACAATTTTCAAACATAAATATCTCAGCTGCTAATTGTGGTAGCGTAATAAGCCTTAAATGATAAAATATGTAAAATTAACTGTAGTTTCTAAATATGTATCATTTTTTTAGGGTAAAAATAAAATTATGATTTTTTGGAAAAAATGTCAATTTTTTTTTTTTTACGATTTGGCAGCGAAGATATCATTTTTCGAAAAAAAGACCAAGAATAAAAAATGTTTATTTGATGTATGTACACCATAATAAGTAATAAAAAGTCAGCTTATAGTTTATTATAAGGCTCAAAACTGAGTTTGAAATTAAGTAATAAATTTTTTTTTCAGATGATGAAGATTTATTACAGACTTGTTGGTCCAAAAAAAGACAATTTTCAATTCATATAAAAAATATATGTAGATAAACCAAAGGAGAAAAAATCTTAAAATATATGTATAATGTACATACATAACCTCTCTTATATTTAGGGACAGAATATATTGACAATAATAATGTTTAATTTATAAAGCGCTTATCAGAGTATAAAATACTCTTCCTAATACTACATGTACACAAGTCTTTGAGAATGAATTAAGAGACAATATTCTCATCCGGTGAATCCAAATTTTAGACACTAATAATATAATAATAAGAAAAAAGAATTTGAAAAGATTTTTATAACTATTAAGTAGATACACAAATCTTAGATAAAAATTTTAGAAATATTATACAGCCATCCCCTGTTTAATGACCGGGTTCCGTTCTGACGACCAGGTTGGTAAACAAAATGGTCAGTAAACAAAAGCCTTGTTTTACTGCTTAAAAATCTAACCTTCACCCCCGTTTTTATACCTTTTTCATTTGTTTATGAATCTTTTTTTCATTTTACAATATTTGCTAGAAACAAAGAGGTCTAATGGTTTTTTTATATCTTTTTCATTTGTTTATGAATCTTTGTTCATTTTTATAAAAAAAATAACATTTTGCCAGAAACAAAGAGGTCTAATGGAAACACAATCTTTAGTAAATTTGTTTTATTTTGCAAAGCTCTTACAGACATATGTATAAAAATATGTACTGTACTGTACAGTGTACAGTAATAAAAAATAAACAGAACACACACTAAATGTAAATACAGTGAATGCAAAAATAAAATACTAAATCACTCAAAATGAAGGGAGTCATCTGGATCATCGGCGGCCGTAGATGGGCCTGGTAAGGGAAGGGGGCTTGTCGTAGGAGTAGTAACTCTCTTAAAGAAACCAGTTAGGGTGCTCTGCTTTGTTTTCTTCTTTTTTTCATCATATATTTCATGATAGCACTGTAATATTTCATGAATTGAATTTGCCGATCCACTTTTGCAAACCATTCAACATTAGGGTCCATACTCTCTAGTTCTAATAAAGCCGCACTCACTTTAGAAAACACACAAGCCAACCCCTTTACTGTGAAATGCTTTGGTGCTTCTTCTTTTTCTTTTCTTTCTTCCTCCAATGCTGCTGTTCTTCCAAATCTATCAGCTCTTTGTTTGTCAGCTCTACCTCTTCGTATTCCACTAAGTTTTCCACATCTTCCATTTCTACTTCTAAATTGAGGGTATTGGCGAGTAACACTATTTCTCTATTAATTTCATCGATATTTTCAAACTTATCGAAGCCTTCAAAATTATCCACAGATCGTTTTAGGCACTTCTTCCAAATGCCTTTCATACACTTCGCAGTAACATCCTCCCAAGCAGTTGCAATGTTTTTTATACAATGCAAAACATTGTATGATTTCCAAAAATCACAAAGGGTCATCTCATCATTCTCCGTTGCAGCTATGGCTTTGGCAAAGGTTGTTCTAAGGTAATAAGTCTTGAACATTGCAATTGCTCCCTGATCCATAGGCTGAAGGATAGCGGTGGTGTTTGCGGGCAAATACACGACCTTGACATCAGGGTGTAGGTCGCTGATAGTGGGGGGATGTCCAGGGGCATTATCCAGGAGAAGGAGAATTTTAAAGGGAACATCTTTTTCCAAACAATACTGCTTCACCGAGGGTATAAAACAATTCGTGAACCAATCTTCAAAGAGGGCCCCGAGTCATCCATGCCTTGTTGTTAGAACGGTAGTATACGGGCAGCGTGTGCTTGCTGATGTTCTTGAATGCCTGTGGGTTCTCGGAATGATAGATAAGCATCGGCTTGAGCTTGAACCCGGCAATGTTCCCGCCCAACAACAAGGATACCCTGTCCTTAAATGCCTTGAAACCAGGCATTGACTTGGCCTCCTTGTGAATGAAGGTCCTTTCTGGCATTTTCTTCCAAAATAGGCTTGTTTCATCCACGTTGAATATCTGTTGGGGGAGATAGTTTCCATCGGCGATGATAGCGTCCAATTCCTCAATAAATTTATCGGCGCCATCTTGGTCGGTGCTTGCAGCTTCCCCGGTAACATGTGTGTTGTGTAGATTATATTGATGGCGAAAGCGGTTGAACCATCCGTTACTTGTGTTGAATGATTCTGTGCATTCTTCACCTGAACGCTCCTTTAGGGTCTTAAAACACTGAGTGCCTTAGCTTGAATGATGAGAAAGCTAAGCGGCATCCTTTTTTGGACCTGATCATTGATCCATATTGCCAATAACTTCTCCACTTCATGGATCAGGCCTTTCCGCTGTCTTGTTATTATGGTCTTCTGTCCTATACTTGTAGATGCTTTCATTGCTTCTCTGATCCTGTCCTTGTCCTTAAGAATAGTAGACACGGTCGAATGCGCTAGCCCCATATCATGTGCTATCACATTCACCTTCTTCCCAGCATCATAATCCTTAATAATATTGATCTTCATCTCAAGATCAATCGCCTTCCTCTGCTTCTTTTCTTGCTGCTGCCTTCAGCTTGACTGGTGCTCTTACGTTTGGCGGACATCTTGTAGAATGGGGTATCACGATGTAGTAGTACGTATCACAATGGCTTGCGACTGCTAACTGATGCTAACTGACCAACGACTGACTGAGGATGCTGGTGGTGAGGAGATGATCATTGTTGCTGCTGTCCTCCCAGTTGTTGTCATACAGCGGCGTAGCTTGCTCCTCCCTCCATCTATCCACATTGTTGGCAGGCGTAGGGTCATATATGCAAAAAGTGGTCGGTACGATCGGTCGCGGTCGTATCTGTGGTTGGTCGATAAACGAGTAGGTCATTAACTGGGGGATGGCTGTATAGACAATCTTAAATAGTATACATTCGATAGAGTTTATTTTATCTTCTTTGAAAAGTTATTTAATTCTTGAAGCGGAAAAATGTATTGTATTCTTGTTCCTCCTCGTAAACTTGCTTCAATACTCCCAAATATATTTTCTGTTGGAACGTGACAAACATCATCTTGCGCAGGAAAAATGTATGAGGGACATACGCCTGAAGGATGGAGAAATTTTATCAGAAAATCATCATATTCACAGTCAAAGGACTGGACTAATCCAAGCCATAGTTTATTTTCATACATACAACCCACAAAAGAGCCTGTTTCAATTTCGCATTGAGAGACAGTACTATGTTCTTGATCCAAAGCAGAAACTCTAATGAGCTCTCTTATTTCGACTGACTGTGCCCTCTGAGAGAGTGGATAAACCTTCAATGAATTCTTGGAAATTGGGACAAAGCGATGTAATTGTTGAGTACCTTTGATAGAAGTAATAGGTTCACTCAGACGTTTTTGCAAAGAAAGCTCTACATCTACAACTTCTGCCTCAGAAACGTAAAAAAAGTCAATAGCAGTTAGGAATTCTTGAGAGCAGAAATTGTAGAAGTCCTCAGCTGTTAAGATTTGATGGTTGAGAGGCCGTCATAAGCTTTCTCTGGCGACTGCTCCTTTTACCATTCCACCAATACCGTTGCAGGCATTCTTCCCGTGGGATGTTGTGAAAAAATTCTACTCAGCATGAATTTTGAAGTCTTCGAAATGATGGCATAAATTTAGAAAATTTGTTTTATTCTTATACTGAGCCGCGCATCCATCTGTGAAATAATGAATTTTAGTTAGGTTTGAATTTTGTTGTTGGATGCACAGGATTAATTTTTTGAGAAAACTATGAATCAGAATTGTATCATGCCTGCGATGGTTTGAAACGAAGCAGTAACTTTTGCAAATTAGTTTTCCTGCATTGTTTTTGGAATAATAAACAAATGGGTGCACTGTACATTGCGAGTTCTCCCAATGAAACCCCTGGGCACAATCTTGTACGATGAATGAGTTTTCCGCGAAATTGCCCACCAAAACACCTTCATTTTCGGGCAGAGTTTCTTTTAGATTTTTGAAGTAACTCGACTTACATTTATTCGTGAAGTGGTGTCTTGTCAGTTGTGCAATTTTTTTGGTGAGTGATTCCACGTATTCCTCTGGAGTTTCAGTGATATCTTTTAACATAGTGATCGACGGACACCCATTGTTTATATTTTATCTCTTCCATCGCCATGAAGTCCAAACTTTCCAAATAATTTTTGATTCTGACCTCTTGCGGGCATCTTTTGCATCGGTGCATCATACAATCTTCATTGTCCATGCCGCAGATGGATAAAGACATTAATTTTTTGTAGTCTAAATCTTTAATGCCTAATGCTGATATTTGTAGTTTCAGATTTTGGTGATGCGTACATACGCAGACACAGAGTTCCGCTTTGTCCCGCAAGCACACACCACGACGGTCGAAGATGAGCAAAGGTACTAAAGCCTATTTTGGGATTTTCATCATTTTTTGCATATTCAGCATATAACTCTTTCAAGTTACACAATACCAGTCTCTTTTGTTTTTTTATTTTTTCACCCTCTTCATTTATTGCAAACTTATAATCTTTGATTCCCAGGCACATCCTACTATATTCGTCATTTTCATAAAACTCCTGAATGATTTTTTTCATTTCAGCTGTGATGACCTTCCCTTTCATCATGTTTGGAATGTTAGGAAGAATCCCAAACTGTTTTTGAAGATTGCGGCTCTTACGCACCATATACTTTGTTGCTCCAAAGAAGTCAGCAGTTTTTTCAATGGGATAGGGATACAATGATAGTATTTGTAACCTAAGATTGCGATCGTTACTTGCTTGAAATTTCTCCTTTAATTCTTCCATAACCTTTTGATACCTGAAATAAAGTGTATTTGACATTAAGTTTAGTATATTTTTAATTAAACTTTTCATAAAATATATGTCTTCTTCTTCCTCCTCAGCATAATTAATCCCATTTTTATATGGAGTTGCTGTTTAAGGTGAGTCACCTCCAAAATCTTGGTTCTTGACTCATCTCATTTGGTTGTGGCGTGGGTTTTTACGGCCGGATGCCCTTCCTGACACCAACCCTCCCCCTTTATCCGGGCTTGGGACCATCCGGAGAATAAGCTGACTATCCTTGCCTCCGGTTGCTGTTGAGACATTAGGAGGAGTCTCGTAATACCTTCCAAAAATCTACTTTTGGAAATAATCTCCTCTGGAGTCATAAACTTAATTTTCATATGGATAAAAGTTGTTGAAAATAGGCTATTTATTGTCTATGTTCTTTTTATAGTTTATATCAGGGTAAAAGTTGTTGTTTCGATATCTGTTTTTGTCGTTGATTAAATTATTTGAGATCTAATAGGCATTTCGTTTCTGTTTGTTTCGACGTTTTCTTGTGTTTTAAATTTTCATGTAGTGAATCAGTAAAATAAAGGTGCATAATATCTTCGATTTTCTGAATTGCTAAACCCTTGTTTGCACGTTATGTTTCTAAAATATATGTATATGTATTATATTGTCCGATTATAAAAATGTAAACAGATAAAACTTAATTTAGTATATACTTCGATGACTGTATTAAATTTAATTTAAAATGTCAAATTTCAATAACTATGTCCAAAAAGTAGTCTTGCCTCTCTAAATCATCTTCCAAACAACTTTTTTTGGACGAACCAACTTCAGAATAGTCAATAGGAGCCCCATAAGCAGCTTCAAAACTTCGTTTAACCTTTTCCATTGTCGATCTGAATTTCGTAAAAGCCTTTATCTGTTTTTGTCCTAGCTTCAATCCAGCTGTAAAACAAATTCATAAATTTAGGTTGCGTGAAATAATCAAATATCAAATATTTTGTATACAGTATATGTATTCAAGTGGTGATGCTAATATTTAAAAACAGAAAACTACGAATTTGGCATTAAGAAACAAATGTCCTGAACGGAGTCTCTATTGTTTTATTACCTGTTTTAATAGGGCTTTCATCAAATAAAGGTAAACTATTGTCGCTGAGCAAATCTTTATTGAATTGCCTGTCTTGAACGACAAATTCTTCCAATGGTGGTGGATTCGTGGAATCGCTACTGCTTTGCTCCATAGATTCATTAAGTATGTCTGACTCAGGTATTGCCGCAGGTTCTGGCTCTGGATGAATGTTGAACATGTTCTAATACAATTGGCTTCTTTTTAATTGTGACATAGCAATTGCTGCATAGCATAGTAATTGATTTTCTTCCAAAATTCCATAGCTTGCAGCTGCCATGGCAGAGTTTACTCTTTTGATGTTACAGAAAATTCTTCTTGAGTGTTTTTTCATAGGATCGCAACAAAATTTTGTTTTGAGGCATTTTAAGGGTTAGGTAAATTTACGTATACTAGAAAATTAGGTATATACTGAAAATCTAGAAAGAAAGCAAAAAATTGTTAAAATTTTGAGAATTTTTTTTTTTGTAATTTTTTTTTCATAATAATCGTCGATAAGCTGACTTTTTATTGCTTATTATGGTGTACATACATCAAATAAACATTTATTCCTGGTCTTTTTTTCGAAAAATGATATCTTCGCTGCCAAATCGCAAAAAAAAAAAAAAAAATTCCAAAAAATCATAATTTTATTTTTGTTACCCTAAAAAAATGATACATATTTAGAAACTACAGTTAATTTTACATATTTTATCATTTAAGACTTACTACACTACCACAATTAGGAGCTGAGATATTTACGTTTGAAAATTATTGGTTTTTTCATTTGACCAAAATTTGGTCAAGCCATAAAATTTGACCAACTTGACCAATTTTCAAAAAAATTCAGAAATTTGTAATTTGGACCTAAACCAACCCTCACACCAAGTTTCATGAATTTTGAAGAGGTTACCATGTACTTCATTTGTCTATTTCTCGTAGAATTACCCAGAAAATGAAAAATCATTGCTATTCCTATGGAATGATGTGGAGTAACTTTTATTTTTGAAAGTATAGCACTATGACAAATAAAAGAACTGATTGAGAGCTGTAAATTTGACACGTCCTATTAGGTAGACCTATTTTTGTATCTGTTATTTGTATGTAAACATTAACTCCTAGTACAAATAACTGTTTTATGTGTACATGTACTTTTTTTTTTCCCAGATCTTTTTAGGAAACTATAAAATAAATCATCTATATGTAATATATTCAGAAATTCCTAACCAGGTACCTATTCTATTTCAACTAGGAAATTTTGAAATGGATTCACTTAATTTAAAAAGAAAATGTGCTGATCCTTTCAATGAGCATCAAGGAAAATGACGAACTAAGCGACTAAGAGTAGTTCCGCCTGAAATAATTGTTAAGTGGCCTGATCTTCAAATAACTACAAATCAAAGACTTGTAATCTGTGCAGAATTCTTGTTGATAAAATATTAAAAGAAAATACTGAAAATTCAGACAGTGACTCATCTCATCCCTCTGGCTCTGTCATATCCAAAAGACCACTTGAACTTGTGTCATCAGGGTCAGGCTTAAGTTCAGTGTCTCTAACAGTAAATTTTGAAGTAGCAACGCTGAATAGTTCATTAAAAGAAATAGGAGAGAGTCCAGTTAAAAAATAAAAATTGGATAACAAAAAAACAAATTATTAAAACTATTATTAAGATTATTATTAAATTATTAAAATTATTAAATAATTAAAAAACAAAAATTAGATTTGTCATAATGCTGTATATACTTTCAAAAAAAAGTTACTCTACATCATTTTTCATAAGAATAGCAATGATTTTTCATTTTCTGTCATTTGTCTTTTTTTTTTTTTAAATTTGTCACACTGAAAGTGCTATATTTTCGCAAGTATTTGCGAAGATAGACAAAAGATTCTACTCGTTTCAAGCTTTAAAATGACTTCAAAATGAAGTAAATCGGTCCAGTAGAAGCCAAGATATGAAAATTTAGATATACAGGTATGCCTCAATTTACACCGGGGTTAGGTTCCAGCAGATTGCCATCAAAAAGTGAAGCGGTGTAAATTGAAGCTAAAAAATAATGGGCTTCTACCTAAATAAATAGGATAGGTTCCAGGATTCTCCAAAAGTGACCCCATATTTTCCATAAAATGAAAATTATTAATGGGTTATATGCTTAAAACTAGTAAAAGAATGCTTAATATTAATAAAATAATTGAATTAAAGATAAATTACTACTTTGGTAATTAAAGCAATTGAAAACAAAATTATTTGATCTTGTTTGACAGTAGTGAGATGGGGATGATTTATTGAGAGGAAGAAGATCCCGGAGGGAGATCCTCTTTTTTTTTTGCTGAGGAACTGCAGAATTGAGCAGTTCATCATCATCATCTTCCACATTATCTAGACCTACTTCATTCGCTATCTTAGTGACGTCTTTTGTCACAGTTTCAACACTGTCAAATCCACCAAAATCAGCAATGCAATCAGGCCACAGCTTATGCCAGACACCATTTAGACATGATTTCAAAACTTCATTCCAAGCTGCAGCTATGTTGGAAATGCCTTTTAAAATGTCGTATGACTTCCAGTAGTCCTGCACAGTTACATCATCATATTTTGCGTAGTTTACAGCTTTTTACCATTTTTAATTTTACATTTAAGTTTTTACTTTAAGTGGTGTAAAAGTGAAGCGACATAATTTAAAGCAGCGTAAAATGAGGTTTACCTATACAGTATTAAATTTTTAAAAATCTGGTCAAAAGGTCAACTTTCGTAACCTCATATCTCGGCACCTTGAGGTCACAGAGGTATGAAATTTTGAGTATCTACATTTCTCATAAGGGTCCTTAAGTGTACTAAGTATAAACAAAATTGGAGATGGTTGACATTTTTGGTGTTTGATTTGACATGGAATGACCCTTTAGTGTTCTTTGGGATGAATTTAGTCTATGGTCAAACATAGTCCCCCAAGTTTAGGGTCAATCTGATTTTACTCTTGTATCTATTATGTGTTTTATTTACAGGTCAATGTACTTTACTATAATATTACACAAATATTTAAGTTAAAATTGTATATTTTATATATTTTTGGGGTCTTTGGTACATAACCTATTATTTACCATAAGAATATGATGTCCATTTCTGGGAATGTAATGTAGTATTAGTGTATTTTACTGTATCCTCTCAGAAAATGGAAAATACAGAACCTAATTTAAAACAAGAAAATTTAAGTATTAAAACTGAATATGATGAAATTAAGGAAGAAATAATAATTAAGGAAGAAATTGAAGAAGAAATAATAATTAAGGAAGAAATTAAAGAAGAAATAATAACTAAGGAAGAAGAAATTGAATCTTGTGAAGAAATTTTGTTTAATGAAGTTTTTAGTCATAAACAGCAGGTAGGTTAATGAAATGCTTTGAATTTGTTCACCCTTTTAATTTGTTTATAATTTAATTTGAATTATTAAAATACTTGAGTGATCCTTTAAATGCCAAGTGATTTGAAAGAGAAGCATTTGAAACTAAATTTGATTTTTAGCTTCAGTAAATATTTTGTTAAATATATACATACTGTATTTTAGTGTTGTTACATTTGACTCAAATTTCATTTGACTAGATGTTAGGTCATTCAGTTGTATAGGCTACTTTTGTTTGTGTAAATAGTTTTTAATGAGATTTTGTTCAGTTTAGTAAACTAGTGTTTTATCACTTGTCATATGGACTATTAGTCTCATAGTAAAGTTTATCATTTTCATAAACTCGATAAAAAACATTTTAAAGGTAGTGTTTTCTTTAGCAGCATCACGTCTTGTTTATCATCTTATACTTTATTAAATATAATAATAATAAGCAGGACTTACATCATGTGTGTCACTGTCATATATGATGTTCTGTATTACATTATATTACATTTGGAAAACATGAAGCCACTTTGTCCTGTTGAAGTTCAAGTTAATTGCTATATTTTTTTAATTAATAATAATAAAATTTTGCAGTCTCAATCAAATCAGCTAATTAACATAAAATATTTAAAGAACCAACTACCAAAGTAGACTACATAACTGAAGCTAAAATTATAGACTTTACACAGTTTATAAACTCTCTCATTCATGAAAGCATCCAACTTTTTCTTAAAACTAACTGAGGAGCTACTATTTACCATATCACTTAGCAAGTCATTCCAAAAATCTGTTACTCTGACTGAAAAATTATTTTTGTAGATCCAAATCTGTTTTCTGATTTTTTTATTACACTTCAGTTTTACCATCAGACTCTAATAAGTTAAAGTTGCATCTGAATTGTCCATACTTGAAAACATTTTAAACATCTACTCGTATAAAATTCAAAATGTTTCCTCTCTTTTGTGAGCAGCATATTATGAAGTGTAATAATATCTTAAGTGTTAGGGGATGATTGTTTTCTATAGATGTTAAATAAAGAAAAACATTCTATTGGACAAGTTGTCCATATAAAAAGGTAATAAAATAAGTTTTAAAAAGGTCATTAAATAAGTTTCAATTAATATAATATAGCTTTAGCCACACTACTTATATATTTAGTAAAAAAATTGATTCTTCAAAATGTAGCTATTTAATTAGTGTGGAAAGGAAACATGTTTTCTCTATCCAAATTTTAAAAGCACTACTGGACATGTCTTCACTGCAAAATTTGTGTACTGTACATGGAATAAAGTGAAGCTGATTTTTCTTTTCATGATAAGCTGAGAAAAATTATAAATAAAATGAGAAAGGTGTATGAATAAAAGTTTGATAGTATTGATAAGGATGTGGAAAGCAGTAAAGTAAAATTATAATGTTCATGGGCATTATATAGGGACATATGGTACAGGAATATCTCAAAATTTGTCATTTTGCAGATTCATCGTCAATCTTTTACTACCTATACAGGTAAACCTCATTTTACGCCACTTTAAATTACGTCGCTTCACTTTTATGCCACTTAAAGCAAAAGCTTAAATGTAAAATTAAAAATGGTAAAAAGCCATAAACTACGCAAAATATGATTATGTAACTGTGCGGGACTACTGGAAGTCATATGACATTTTAAAAGGCATTTCCAACATAGCTGCAGCTTGGAATGAAGTTTCAAAATCATGTCTAAATGGTGTCTGGCATAAGCTGTGGCCTGATTGCTTTGCTGATTTTGGTGGATTTGACAGTGTTGAAACTGTGACAAAAGACATCACTAAGATAGTGAATGAAGTAGGTCTAGATGATGTGGAAGATGATGATGATGATAAACTGCTCAATTCTGCAGTTCCTCAGCAAAAAAAAAGAGGATCTCCCTCTGGGATCTTCTTCCTCTCAATAAATCATCTCCATCTCACCACTGTCAAACAAGATCAAATAATTTTGTTTTTAATTGCTTTAATTACCGAAGTAAGTAGTAATTTATCTTTAATTCAATTATTTTATTAATATTAAGCATTCTTTTACTAGTTTTAAGCATATAACCCATTAATAATTTTCATTTTATGGAAAATATGGGGTCACTTTTGGAGAATCCTGGAACCTATCCTATTTATTTAGGTAGAAGCTCATTATTTTTTAGCTACAATTTACGCTGCTTCACTTTTCAACGGCAATCTGCTGGAACCTAACCCCGGCGTAAATCTAGGCATACCTGTAGTTTTGCAATCCATCATCCATATTCACAGATTCATAATTTTTTGAAAAAATGTGAAAACAATGATCAAAATTGATGAAATTCAACTGTTTACCAATGCAATATACATTATATTTTGCCAAAAAATGAGTAGAATTTGATTTATTAATCTGTTTAATAACATAATACAGTAAATTGTTTTCTCATTGAAACATGTTATAATCTACCTCAAATTTCATCATTTCATATTTCATTGTGTTATTCCAGAATGAATTAATGACAAATTTTGAGATATTCCTGTATATAAATTTTGTGGCCTAACTTTAATTCATCCTCAGTTAACTAACAATGTAAATTTTAAAACTTTTTGGAAACCTCACTTCTTTGGTTTTTAAATTAATAGGCCAACACCATGAATCTGATTTGTGATAGAAAATTTTTCCAGTTTGCTGTGATTGTCTTTTAATGAACATGATTTGTTTCAAATACCCACCACTTTGACATCAAAAGTCAGTCGCATGCAGAGGTCAAAAGTCAAATAAGGCTTTTTCATATCTGTACTGTATGAATTAATGAAACTTTATAAATAGCTATGTAGATAAAGACTGATGTCCTTGTTTATATTATTTTTTCAAAATTTAAATAGGCCTATAAAGAAGTTATATAATTACTTCATAAATTATAAAACTTTTTCATGATTAATAAAATAAAAATTTTATGAAGTTAAAAGTAAGGCCGAAGCTTTATGGTCATTTTTATAGTACAGGACTCCCTCGCTATATGTTGGCTTGGTATACGATATTTCGATAAAACGATCTACACTTTTTAACACCTTTTTCTGCCTATACAATCTCAAGACTCGCTATTACGATCGATCAAGCGGAGTGAGTGAATTTTTCTGGGCATTTCTCATTGTATTCAAGCACATATCAAGGAAGGAGGCTACACTAGCAAGCAGGTGCTGAATTTTGATGAGACTGGCCTATTTTGGAAAAGAATGTCTTCCAAAACCTTCATTGCCAAGGAGGAGAAGACAGCATCTGGCTTTAAAACTACTAAGGATCACCTCACCTTGCCGCTTGGTGGCAATGCAGAAGGAGACCTGAAGCTGAAGCCTCTCCTTGTATACCATTCTGAAATCCCAGAGTTACGTGGCAGGCTACCTCTCCCCTGCCCTCCGAGACTACACTTCTGCCAACAACCTGGCCAACCACTTCCTACTGTTGGTGGACAATGCCCCTAGCCATCCCACAGGCATGGAGGACTGGGTGGACAACATGAAGGTGGTGTTTTTGCCTCCAAACACCATGGATCAGGGGGTAATAGCAACGTTTAAGGCTTATTACCAGCGACACACCATGCAGCAGCAGCTCCAAGCTATTGATACACCAGATAAGCCTTCCATCAAGGATTTCTGGCATCAACATAACATCAAGAAAGCCATCGGCAATATTGGTGAGGCATGGAAGGAGGTGAAGCAGTCTACCATGAATGCAGTGTGGAGGAAGATCTAGCCAGTGTGTGTTCATGATTTTACGGGTTTCCCCTCTGTGGCAGATATTCGCAAGAACATCGTGCAACTGTCACACGAGGCTGGCTTTGAGGAGGTTGATGAGGATGACATAGAAGAGCTGCTGGAGAGCCACAGGGAGACCCTGAGCAATGAGGACTTGATGGCTATTGAGCAAGAATGGGCATATCAGGAAACACAAGCTGAAGAGGAGGAGACACCACAGAGTGCTCAATGTCAAGACACTTTGAGGGATCTTCAGTTTCTTCGACCAAGGCATTGCTCTGTTAAAGGAAAGTGACCCCAACCCTGGAAGGAGTGGAAATGCGGTGCACCTGATTGAGCAGGGCCTTCGCTACTACCGAGAAATGTACGCAGCAAAGAAGGTAGCCAGGCAAACAACAATCTCCAGTTTCTTCAAGCCAAGGCCATCAACAAGCTCCCTTCCACCAGGCCAGTCCTCACCAGCCCACTCTACCTCTCTGTCTACCTCTTGAGGATGACGAATAAGGGCAGTGGGGTACCTACCATCCTCCAGCCTTGGGGGGGGGGGGGGGGGGACACATCATAAGACACATCATAATCATAATGACTCGGACTGGACAAGACCAGAATTGGTAAGTAAAAAATTTTGCCTTTTTTTAATACACTTTATTTGTTTATTTTCTTTATAAAAATGTTTTCATTTATATTTCTTTTAATCAGGGTTGTGGAGTCGGTCCAAAATTTTCTGACTCCGACTCCGACTCCACACATTGTAAAAATTTGACTCCGACTCCACACATTGTAAAAAATCTAAAAATCTGACTCTGACTCCTCTAGTGTTTCACTCTATAATTATCATAATAATAAGACATTTCATCACCACCACATGAATCATCAGGTTACTTTCTAGGATAAGGGAACATTCAAATATTAAGAAGGATATTGACTTGTAGATATTATCATATTAAGGGATTTTTATTTTTTCCAATAATATAATGTTTAAGAGAATCTTTTTCATTTATATATATATATATATAATATATATATATATATATATATATATATATATATATATATATATATATATATATATATAAATGAAAAAGATTCTCTTAAACATAATTAAGGTCTAACCAGTAGTAGTCCTACTTAAAATTGAATAACCCTTCTTAACCTAGTGGCTATAACCAGGGTTGTGGAGTCGGTCCAAAATTTTCTGACTGACTCCGACTCCACACATTGTAAAAATTTGACTCCGACTCCACCCTGAAATGTGCGACTCCACGACTCTGACTCTCCGACTCCACAACCCTGCTTTTAATATAGTAAGCGAGTGTATTTTTCATTATAAAAATGCTTTTGGGGTGGTGATACAGGGTAATTATAATTATGTACTGGGGTTGGACAAGTCCTAGAACGTATCTCCATTGAACCCATGTCATAATGGGCTTGCTGTACGATCAGTTTTCCAGGAATGTATCCCGATTGTATAGTGAGGGAGTCCTGTATATCAAATTGTGTAACGGTTTTTATTATATCTATAGTTGTTTTGTGCTAAACCTTAAAATAAAGGATCTAAATGTAAGTTGACTAAAGAGGCAAATTGTTGGCTTTTGTTTAAACTTTTCCTAAGTCACTTCTATTAACTAAATATTTCACCTACTTTTATATTTTCAACATTAGCTATTAGAAAGATTATGTAGATAAAATTATTATTAAAATGAAGAAGTTATATTTTGGTACCTCAGTTCTTGAGTGCAGATTTTAGGACTGGATTTATTGATGGTGTGGTAGTTAAGAGTAAAGTATATAAAGTTTAAAATATACCATTCTAATTTTGAACCTGTGTTCATGGTTTTCTCTTTGACAAAAGGCAAATTTCAGGACAAATCATGCAAAAAATAAATTGGCACCATCCCATCCCATCTCAGATTTCTTTGGAATTTGTTACACGTTTTATTTACTACCTAAAGGTCTCTTACAAATTTTGAATTAAACCTATCAATTAATTCAAAAGCTATGGCCCTTCCAAAAAAGTAGCAGGGGGTTCCCATCACCTCAATAGCCCCTAAATGAGATTGAGAAAAAATTTAAAATGCATTATAAATCTCATAAGTAAAGGAATTAAGAAAAGCTGATGATTGAGTACCTCAGTAAAATTTTATATATATATATATAATTTTTTTTTTTTAAATATATGAGGTTGCCCTCCTCCCAAGGCCACTTCATAGGAAAAATCTTCCTAAATAGACAATAAAAATATAGTAATTCCTCTGCAATACAGAATAATAGGGGCTCAAGCCTTTGAAAATTTGGGAGGATTCTGAATTAGGTGGAATTTTGCAAATAATTTTTAATATTTCAAAATATTCCAAATAAGGTATTCCATCCTGAAAAGTCATAGTTAATGCAATTCATAATGATTCCAAAATATAATTCTTACTAAATTTATTGAATTGAATACAAAATGTATTGTTGATCACTATAATTTTATCATGTGATACCTGCACTATAATAAAAATTATTTAAGTTATAGATTATGAATTGCAGAATTAACATTTGGAATGGTTATGAATTAAGTAGATTTAGCTGGTTACTTCTCCAAATATTTCTTCTAATTTGGAATATTATGAATTATAAGAGTTCAATACTAGATTTTGGAATAACCAAAATGTTTTGAATTATGAGGAATTCCAAATTGCAGAGGGATTTTGTACTATGATTTTTATATTTTCATTATTGAATAACTAATTTTTGGACCCCTGATTGGCTGAAAGTTGGTCTGGGAAATAATTAACCAACCTAAAATAATCACTTGCCTTGACAAACACTTTCATCTTTGCCTTTGATCTCAAACTTTTCCTTCCTGCTAGAAATTTGCTTTCATTCAACCTGTTGCAAAGAAAGGTGACTGTTCTCTGTTCCCCAACTCTCATCAAATTGCTTTGATCTCTTGCTTTTCTAAGGTTTTTTAATCTGTCCTTAATAGAAAGATTCTTAAACCTCTGTTCTCTCAATCTTCTTTCAGAGTCTGCAATGGACACTCTACTGGCAGTCTTCTTGTATATCTCTGTATCTTGGTCATCCTCCTTTTGTGACTTTGGTGAAACTTTTGCTGTTGTGCTTGACATATCAAAAGCTTTTGATAGGATCTGGCACAAATCTTTAATCTCCAAACTGCCCTCCTCCAGTTTCTATCCTTCTATCTGTACCTTCCTCTGATTTCCTTTCTGGCTGATTTATAGTTGCAGTTGTAAATAGCCACTGTTCTTCTCCTAAAGCTATTAACAGTGGTGTTCTTCAAGGTTCTGTCCTGTCACCCACTCTTCCTTTTATTTATCAATGATCTATTAAGTCGCACTTCCTATCCCCTCTTCACTTCTCCACCTACTTCACAAAGCATCCCTGGCAACAGTCATTCCATGCTTTGTGTAAGACAGCTGTGGTGCACCTGACCTGATCTTTCTACTATCTCTGCTGTAGAGAAAACCTTGTGGCTTTCAATACCTCAAAAAATTGGTTCCTTCACCTGTCTACTCATCACAATCTTCCGCATGACTATGTCCTTATCTTCAACAATACCCAACTGAATCCTTCCTTTTCCCTTAACTTTTTTGTCATTTTCTGTTCTTGTTATCTTTCCTGGAAAGATCACATCTACTCTCTTTTTGAAACAGCTTCTAAGAGGTTAGGTGTGCTGTACCACCTTCACAGTTTCTTCACTCCCACTCAGTTGCTGTCTCTATACAGGGAACTTATCCACCCCTGTATTTGTGGGATGGCTCAACCCAAACAGCTCTATGTGACTAGGTGGAATCAAAAGGCTTTTCATCTCATCAATTCCCTGCCTCTTACTATCTGTCTTCAATCCCTCTCACTTTACTATTGCTATTATAATGGACACTGCTCTTCTGAACTCTCTAACTGCATGCCTCCTCCTTTAAGGAGAGCATTCAGTACCAGTCTTTCTACACATTCTCATTCCTTTTTTGTCCAACTCTCTAACGCAACAGTTCATTGGTATTTTAAATCTTCCATCTACTTAACCAGTGAACTCTGGAACAATCTTCCTCAATCCATCTTTCCCCCTGTCTTTGACCTCCAATCATTCAAACACAAGAGTATCCAGGAATCTCCAAAACCCTGGATCTTGATTTTGGCTCTTAGAACTTCCTCTATAGGGGAGGCATTTTTGTGGGCATTTGCTCTTGGCTCCCTTCTTCCTGCATAAAAAAACTTAACACTCAACATCTGTGGATGTTTACCTTTCCTGCCTTTGTTTAAAGTTTAAAATGACTCGTAAAATCACTAGAAAATCATTCTTGAATTCTTTTTTCCCTATATTTTTGCGCACATGGGGGTTATTGATAATATCCATACCTGGTATTTAATAAAATTGTCTACTTTTATATTGTCTAGGGTTGCACCAATATGTAATTTGGCTGATTACTGATTAATCAGGCAATTATTAAGAATTTTAAATCCAATTAATCGGCACTATAAATTTGATTAATCAGTACTGTAAAGGCATCACCATAATGTTGTCAGCTTAGCTCTGCTGCCTACCTACCCTCTCCTATTTGGGGAGTAAATGGTTTTAGTGATAACCTACCCTTAACGAATCTAGTATATTATCACCTTTGCTTGGTTGTAACCTTTCATTCTGTACACCCTGGTTGTAAATTATATGAAGTCACTCGGTATTTGTATTTCTCTCTTTCCTTGTGGTCAGCTTGGATGCTAGTGTGAATGACCCTTAGTATCCAAATATCATTGTAATTTGTATTTATTATAAATTACACTTTTTTGTTTTTATTTTTAATTCTCATCAAACATAAATGTGTATTGGTTGTAAATGTTTGTGTTTTTAAGTAGCACAAAAACATATCCTGAATGTGAACTTGAAGGAAAACATGATATACTGTATACCAATTGGTGGTGTAATTTGTGTCAGTAATGTCCATGATACAGAAACACTAAACACAAATAAAATATTTCATTATAAAAGTTTTTTATAAAGTCAAGCAAAACAATGTTCACTATCAAATGTACAGTATAGAAAGAAATGGGTCACAGTTTATCAGGTGGTGGTTATCTGGCAAGTACTACACAATGCAGGTATATTACGTTTTAATTTTGACAGTACTGCTTTCAAAGTTAATGCAACATTGCAAACACCAGAAATTTGAAAATTATATATTTTATAGCAGTAACAACCATTCTCAGATACATACTCACCATTTCTTGCTATCTCTTGCATCTGGCAGTGTATAGAGGTTCAAGTTGGCTTGAGAGTAAAGGACCACACACACTGTGACAGACGTTTGGTTCCTGTCAGTTTGCCTACAGAAACATGTTAGCACAGGCCAGTTTGAGTGTGTGACAGTGTGGGGGATCAGTTTGATGGCTTGCGCAGGCCTACAACCTGACTTGTACTAGTTTAGTCAATGCTTGAAATCTGGACTGTCAGGCTAATTTCAGCATGTGTGGGCATTCGCTCCAACCTTTTCTTAGGCCCTTGTTCATATTTTTTTTTTGGATAAAGCATTGAAAAACACTACTGGTAGATGCTAGCTTGAGAAGAATTGTTTGGTATAACATGTTGTATTAGCAGTATCATAAACTATGGTAGTACTGTATGGTGTACGTACATAAGTTAATTAGCCTTCAGTATCAAAAGACTAATCAGCTCCAATTAATTGGTCAAAAGGCTGATTACTGATTAATTGGCCAATTACTGATTACCTACTGATTAATCGGTACAACCCTAATATTGTCAAGCACATCTGGAATGTGTAAATTGCTACTGTTGAGTGGTTAAGGCAGTCATTGATAAAGCAGTAACTTTTGTAATCCAATTCTCCAGTTTGTTTTTTATAATATAAAACAAAATAGTGAAGTGTAACCTATTAGTTGAGTGCAGTGGTTCCTGGCTGTGTGCCTCTTGATGCTTTTGTAAGTGCCCCAACCACACCCTACTCAAAATTGCTCAAAAAGATGATATAGCTGCTACTGTCTTTTGAGAGTACTTTTCCATATGAAAGTTAGTTCCAAAGCAGGATGCAGCATACCCCCATTTGGGAACTCCTGGTCCAGTGGAAGCTTTGAGCTCAATCTTTTTTGAAGCCTTGTTATGGGTTCATTTCTAGGTTGACCTTATACATCAGTGATAAAATACTTACATAATTGTACTGGAGTTACACCAAGGTCTTCACAGTTTTGGCTTTGAGAGGAGGGGAGCACCATAAAAAAAATTATATATTTTACCAAGGTACTCAGTTACCTTGTTTTAATTCCTTTCATTATGAAGTTTATAATGCATATTAAATTTTCAGCCATCATTATCTCTACATCAATCGTCAATAGACTCAAACCTCGACTATCATCCCCAGAGCTCTTGTTGCTAATTGTTTTATTTTTTTTAAACAACAATAATATTTTGAAAATGCCTATCTAAGACTTAGGTTTTTAAACATATTAACATTGGTAGAGTTTACAATGGGTGCAGGAAGATTATGCCAGTTATCAATTACTTTAAATGTAAAAAAGCTTTTAGCAATGTTAATGAAATGTCTACCACATAATTTAAATCTGTTATTATGAGTATTGATATCGAAAATGAACAATTTGTCAAAATTTGCATTATTGATTTATTAAAGATTTTGAAAATTTCAAACAGCTTTCCCCTTATTTCCTTAATCTCCTAGTGAATGCAAGTCTAACTTTAATCCTTTCTTCGTAAGACTTGTTGCGTAGTGATGGAATTAGTTTCGTGGTGCATTGCTGAACCCTTTCCAACCTATCAATATCCTCACTCAAATATGGGCACCAAAACTGACTGGTATATTTTAAGTGAGGCCTGACTAGGGACTTGTACAGGAGCAATATAATATTCTTTGATTTAAATTCAAAATTATGTGCTATGAAACCTAACATCCTATCAGCTTTTGCGCAAAACTCCAGGCACTGGTTCCTAACTTTTAAATCCTAATGCCTAAATCTACTTCCTCATCAACACTCACTAACTGGCTATACTGTATTAGTACGAGTGAAGGGGAAGGAAAAAGGAAAATAAGAATGAAGGTAAATTGAAAGAAAATAACAAGGAGGAAGGTACAGAGAAAGAGTGGAGGGGGGATAGTGAGAGGGAGGGAGAAAGAGGGACTGCATTGCTGCCACATCTGAGGGTAGACTACATCATATAAACTAATAGTGCCTTTATTTTATTTTACACACGAACAATTCAGCAACATTTTCCATTCAGGAAGATTTTTTGTCCAGTGTGGCCTTAGTGGGACATAGCTCCCCCTAAATATTGAAGTTGTGTAATTTTTTTCCCCTTATAAATTTTACTTAATTACACAATATAATCTTTTTAATTTCTTTTATTGTTAGGTTTAAATGTATGTTAGGTTTTCTCTAACCCAATTAAGGGTTTAAGATTTAGCACTTGAAAATATGCCAATTTTTGGCAGGGGCCAGAACTTTTGAACTGATAGATTTAAATTTTGTTGTGTATGTGTAGCAAACAGAACTTGCCTACCTAATTTCATGGAATTCTTTACATGATTGCATGACCTGTCTTGGGATGAACCAAGAGTTAAGGTTAAATTGGATAGGGTATTATGTAATTCAATCTTAAAAATTATTTTTCTTTGTGTGTGTGTGTGTGTGTGTGTACATGTGTTCTAATAGTGTGGAATTAATTTCCAGAAAAATGTTACCAGTCATGAAGAAACTGAGATGATAATGCCAAACCCATCAGGGTTATCTCAAGAAGAGAAAAGCAAATGGTTCAGTGAAAGACTTTCTTCAAAAAAATCAGAGGCCGGGAAGTGTGAAGTGAGTGATAAAAAATATATTCAGTATTCTCAATCTTTCATCTACTGAACTGGTCAACTCTGGAACAATCTTCCTCAGTCCATCTTCC
The DNA here is from genome assembly GCA_023014485.1 of Bathynomus jamesi. Lineage (NCBI taxonomy): Eukaryota > Metazoa > Arthropoda > Malacostraca > Isopoda > Cirolanidae > Bathynomus > Bathynomus jamesi. Next base: position 205,126 of record JAJOZX010000397.1, on the reverse strand, counting down.
CCCATATCTTTGACCTTTAACTTTTGATGTGCCATGTGTCCAAACATTGCAAAAACTCTGGACTTTGATTTTAGTACTCTCTTGTGGGGGAAGGGGAGAGTATTTTGCAGGCATTCACCCCTTGGCCCCCTCTGCATCAATGAAAGCATTGGACTGTTAATCTGAAGATATAGGTTTGGCTCTCAACTGAGCTCAGATTTAAGTGATTAAGGTGTTTTCTATGGGTTTACCTTTGTAGGATAAATCGACCTTCAGTGTTACTATTGAGGTTTAACAACCCACCAAGTCATCATTGTTATTCATATGGTTTTGGTTGACTGAAATTAGTTTGAACTCAGGTTTAAAGAACAAATGAAGTTTGATTATTGTTTTTAGTAAGAAAACTTTTTCCCATTTGAAACTTGCTTTACTAAACTAAATCATTCACTGACTGTTCTGTACATTGTCTCTGAACCAGATATTAATAAACTAAATTTTACTTCTACAGCATTTAGATAGTTAGGAATTTCAGTGCCAAAATGATTTTAATCAATATAGAGAATTTTTAAATTTGTATGGAAGAGGGTTAGTATATTTTGACATAATAGTAAATGTAAGGCAAACTTAAGCTACAGAAGCTCAGGGGCATCAGTACCTCCCAGTTGTGGTAGGTGTGGGCAGACTTGAGCCACACACAGATACAAATGTTTATCAAATCAGCCTTAACTCATCTGCTCATGCAGACAAAACAAAAGTATAGGTTGTCTGCAAATCCTTTACAGTACAAGATCACTGTATGGTGTAGAAGTTCTTAGAAATTAGCTGATGTAGAACTAATCATCCACAAAATTAAAGAATATTTTAATCAAACTATTGAATAAAAACTAAGTGAAAAATGAATGGTGTAGAAACAACACAGTAAACTGCAGAATTAAAAAATTTTGTATTTTGATCAATGATAGGTTTGCTTGCATTTTCTGTAGCAGGAAATATATAAAGCATAAATATTATGGTTTTAGCTGAGTAATTGGCTTAAAACCAAATGTTCCAACTAAACTAATTTTACATATCATTTACAGCATTCCAAACCAAAGCAGAACCCAACAGCAAAATTAGAACTTAAAACAACCAAGTCTTTACTTAATTTTGAACATAATGGAAACCATAAAGACCAACTCATGGAAAAGATTATATTTAAGTGTTATATTTGCACTTACTGGACAAAGTTGAAGAAAAATCTTAGAAGTCATTTAAGAGTTCATACTGGAATTCTAAATTCTGAAAGGAGTATAATCCAAAAAAGCGAAAAACCTTTTAAATGTGATATTTGTTCTTACACTGCAGCACAGAGAAGTACTCTTCAAGAGCATTTAAGAGTTCATACTGGAGAAAAACCTTTTAAATGTGGTCTTTGTTCTTACACTGCATCACGGAAAGGTACTCTTCAAAAGCATTTAAGAGTTCATACTGGGGAAAAACCTTTTAAATGTGATATTTGTTCTTACACTGCAGCAGAGAAAAGTAGGCTTCGAGAGCATTTAAAAGTTCATACTGGAGAAAAACCTTTTAAATGTGACATTTGTTCTTACACAGCAGCACATAAAAGTAGTCTTCAAAAGCATTTAAGTGTTCATACTGGAGAGAAACCTTTTAAATGTGCTATTTGTTCTTACACTGCAGCACAGAAAAGTAGTCTTCAAAAGCATTTAAGAATTCATACTGTATATAAACCTTTTAAATGTGATATTTGTTCTTACACAGCAGCACACAAAAGTAGACTTCGAGAGCATTTAATAGTTCATACTGGAGAAAAACCTTTTAAATGTGATATTTGTTCTTACACAGTAGCACGTAAACGTTGTCTTCGAGACCATTTAAGAGTTCATACTGGAGAAAAACCTTTTAAATGTGCTATTTGTTCTTACACTGCAGCACAGAAAAGTACTCTCCAAAAGCATTTAAGAGTTCATAGTGGAGAAACAGAGAAGAAACTTCAAAGGGATCAACCCGGGGGATCCCACCAGGTCAAGGTTTTGACCCTTGACCCCAGCTTTTCCATCAGACAATGAGCCCAACAAGAAACATATGTCAGTATGACACAATAAACTGGACCATTGGAGAAAAGAAAAGAACTTAATCTTAGCAGTAAATCTGCTAGGCTAAGTTCAGATATAGTTGAAGTGTTTCAGGTGAAAGTCCCACTTACAGCTATTAAAAATACTAAAAAGAGTATAAACCAAAAGAGAAAAACCTTTTAAATATGATAGTTGTTCTTACACTGCAGCATGCAAAAGTAGTCTCGGAAGCATTTAAAAGTTCATACTGGAGTGGGTATGAAGAGCCTTTGTGATGTGCTCCTCGCACACCCAGGTCCCGCCATCACAGGGTTTGGCTGTGTACAGCCATGAGGAAGTGACCACTATAAGGACACTAACCCTAGCTAAAAGCTTCAACAAAAATGAGATGTTTAACAAGGAAAATTCATACTGGCAGGATGTCACCCAGGATAAAAAGGTCCCCTCAACCTGCTTACGCACCAGGGTGGGTGAGGAGAGCAATGGTGCAACTTTTCTTAATCCCAGAGAAGAAACTTCTCCAAAGGAATCAATGCAGGGGACCCCATCAGGCCAGAGTAATGACTGTGGACCCTAGCAGTTCCAATGGAAAATGGCCCTAAAACGAAACCTGGGAAGGTATGACACAATAAAATGGACTATTGAAGAAAAGAATATTTGCACTGCTCTGAATACTCAAGGTTTGAGAAGTGGAGCAGGCAGAAGAACATAATCCTAGTGGAACAAATCAGGAACTCCAACTTACCTGAAGAGAAGAAAAATACATCTGTCAAGAAACTATAATCATTAGCCTCACAAGTGCATAAGTACCTTACAGAGGAAGAAATTAGTAATATTAAACAAAGTGCTCTTAGGGAAGCAGCCGAGGATTACATTGCCAGAGAAGGAGAAGAAAGAGAGGAAAAAATTAAAAGATTGTGGACAAGAGAAGAGAAATGGACACTGCTATGGGCTACAAAGTATGCCAGAAAGAAACATGAGAGGCAGAAGGACATCACAAGGGAATGGAGAGAGATCATCTTCCACTTTTGCTCATATAAGAGAGAGACTCCAGCTGCAAGGTTGACCACTCAGAAGCACAACTTCATAACCCAGAGGGCATTTAGTGACCAAGAAATGGAATACATGAATGATGAAATAGATAAACTTATTCAAAATGAATCCAGCCCAACAATGAACCCTATCCCACTGTTGCAGTGCCTTCAAGCCACCCAAAATATTGATGACGATGCATCCAGTAGTTCAGAGGACACACAAAACAGACAGCACACCAGCCAACATTTTGTAACCAATCCAATTCAGCAAATAGGATTGGGTGGTTCACCACTCAGTTTGCCTGGATCCTCTGACTCATCATTGCCTTCCCCAGCCAGATCAAGAACCCCTCCCCCATCACCACCACAATATGAAGGATACAGCAAATGGAAGTGGAGTAGTAGTTAGCAAATATAATTGAAAATGTTAAAATCATGAATATGGAAAGCCGGCCCTGACTGATCAAACTTAGTCAAAATAGAAAGTTTAAACAACTATTATGCAGAGTAAATGTTGCAGTTAATAGACTAGTTCCAGTCAATACAGACCTTACTGAACTTAACCAAGTAAATTATGCTGCTGGCCTATACATGCAACAGAAATTTGTCCCAAACTTTAAACCAAAGTCCCCCAGCCAAAGGTATAATCCAAAACCCCCTCCTTGGAAAGTTAAGTTAACTAAACAACTTACACAAGCCAGACGAGAATTGAACCAATTAAAGCAATATTTCCAAGCACCCACATAACAGGGAAAACTCAAAAAACAAATAGGGAAAATAAAGAGGAAGTATAACTTGAGAGATAATCAATTACGTGACAAGGCGCTGGAATTGGAGGGAAAAATCCCAGCCATAACCAATAGAATCAGGAATAAACAAAAGCAGATTGACATGAAAAACCATAACAAACAATTTTCATCAAACCCTAGAGGCTTTTACCAAAATCTCATTAGGGAAAGAATAATAGTCCATGAACCACCAGATCAAACCCAGTTGGAGGCATACTGGAAACCCCTCTTTGAAACCCCTGAACAGCATAATCAGGATGCTGCTTGAATAGGGACCATCAGGGTGGCAAATGAGGGTAAACCAGAAATGGAGGAGTTATTTATAATGGAAGACAAGATAAGAAGGAAACTGGCAAAATTCTCCAACTTTAAAAAATCTGGCCTAGACAAGCTCCCAAATTTCTGGCTGAAACAGGTCATGGCATTACACCACCATTATACTGCCACCTTTCACAGAATTTTGCAGGAAGTAGAAGAAACACCAGAATGGCTTACAAGTGGAGACACAACCCTCATCCCTAAGACTTGAGACAAATCTCCCAAATAAATACTGCCCAATCTGCTGTCTCACCACCACCTATAAACTTTCTACAGGCCTAATTGCAGACAGTATGTATAAACACCTGGATGCTGGAGACTATCTGGAAAAAGAACAGAAAGGATGTAGAAGAAACTGCTTAGGCACAAAGGATCAGCTGCTCATCAACAAAACTATCCTTGAAGACTGTAAAAAGAGAGGCAGAAACCTTAGTATGGCATGGATAGACTATCAGAAGGCATTTGATAGTGTCCCACACTCGTGGATTTTGGAATGCCTTAAACTGTACAAAATCCACCCTACCATTATTAGCACTCTAACAAACCAGATGACAAAATGGCAAACAAACATCAATCTTACCCATGAAAATGGGAAAATATCCATTCCCCATGTCAAGATTATGAGGGGTATATTCCAGGGGGACAGCTTATCGCCTTGCTATTCTGCCTCACCCTGAGCCCCCTTAGCAAACTACTTAGCAATAATAACAAGGGCTACAACCTCAGTCAAACTAGGCGAAGAAATCCTGACAGTGTACTGAACCATCTACTGTTTATGGATGATTTGAAGCTGTACGCAGACTCTGACCAAAACCTGGAATGCCTATTAAGGATCATCCATACTTTCTCCAGTGACATCAAAATGAAGTTTGGATTGGACAAGTGTGCTAAGTGTACACTTAGAGGGGGCAGAAAAATGCAAACCCATAACATCAATTTAGGAAGATAGACTGAGATTAAAGACTTGGAAGAGGATAGTTCCTACAAATATCTTGGGATAGAAGAAAGTGGAAATATAGAACACCGGAAAATGCAAGAGAAAATCAGTGGGGAGTATATACGAAGACTGAAAAAGATCTGCAAAACCCAACTTACATCGAAGAACAAAATAATAGCCATAAACCAACTCGCCATACCTGTTATCAATTGTAGTGTAGGGATCATAGACTGGCCACAATCAGAACTAAATAAACTGGATGTTAAGACCAAAAAAATCCTCACTCTAAACAGAACAACATACTGGAACCAGTGCCTTCCCAGATTGTACCTACCAAGAAAACTGGGAGGAATGGGATTGACTGAGGTTAACCAGCTGCACCGATCATCAACCATCAGCATTGGGCAGTATCTGAAAAGTTTGTGTAGTCCTACAATAGCTCTGGTCCATGAACACCACAACACAAGGGTAACGCAACATACTTCCATAACCAAACTGGCTCAGCACTTTGGAGGCAATAATATGACAGAAGAAGTAGAAACTGAAAGAGTACCAGCCACCTTAATAGCTAGGAAAAGTTGCAAAAGATTTGTTCAGGAACAACAGGCCAAGCATGCAGAAGAATGGGAACATTAAAGGGCTGGAAAATATTATCAGGAATTACAGAAGGATTATATCAACAAAGAAGGATCATTGGAATGGTTAAGGAGAGTAGTTCTGCAATATGACAGAGAGTGACTAATAATGAGTGCCCAAGATCTTGCACTCCTAACAAACGCATTTAAAAAAATGGCTGGAATAAGCAATAATGATAGGTGTAGATTCTGTCATGTTGAGGTAGAAAGTGTTGGCCATCTAATATCAGGCTGCAGGGTGCTCCTGGCAGAGGGGTACTATACAGCCAGACACAATAAAATTTGTAAATATATTCATTGGAAGATCATGATAGCATTAGAATTAGAATGTAATAAAAATGTCTGGTAACACACACCTGCACCAATTACTGGAAACAACCATTATACTATATACTATGACGCAATAATTCCAACAGCCACTTTTATAGAGAATTCTGCAGTAAAACTGGACATAGTAGTGTGGGAGAAGAGGGAAAGGAGTGCCTTACTTATTGAGGTCAGTGTCCCAAATGACTATGGCCTTAATAGAATGGAAAGGGAGAAAATTACGAAATACCAGGTGCTCATATATGACATAGAGAAACTGGAGATTGAAAGAAGCTACCATTCTCCCCATCATAGTTGAGGCAACAGGTATGATGAAAAACAGCCTATCAACTTACCTGAACTCAATCCCAGGATAGCCCCAGGCCATAGAAATCCAAATGGGGGCAATAAAAGGAATGGTCACCCTCTTTAAATGAATGCTAGGACAAGTTCAGACATAGTTGAAGTGTTTGGCTTTGGGTGGAAGCCCCCCACTTCCAACTGTAATAAATACATTAAAGAGTATAAACCAAAAGAGAGAAACCTTTTAAATGTGATATTTGTTCTTATACTGCAGCATGCAAAAGTCATCTTCAAGTGCACAGAAAAAGTACAGAAGCATAGTCTTCAAAAGCATTTAACAGTTCATACTGGAGGTAGTCTTTGAAAGTATAAACCAAAAAAGATAGAGCTTTCCACAAACAAGAATGGGATGTACTGTCTACTAAGGGAAGCTCACACACTGGCAGGAAGTCACCCAGGATAAAAAGGTTCCCTCAACCCGCTTATGCACCAGGGTCAGTGAGGAGAGTAATGGTGCAACTTTTCTTAGTCCCAGAGGAGAAACTTCACCAAAGGGATCAATGCAGAGGATTCCACCAGGTCATGGTATTGACCCTGGACTCCAGCAGTTAGATTGGACAATGGGCCCAACAAGAAACATATGTTGGTATGACGCAATAAACTGGACCGTTGGAGAAAATAAAAGAACGTAATCCTATTGACAAATCAACGCTAGGCCAAGTTCAGATATAGTTGATGTTTGGTTTTGGGTAGTAGCCCCACTTACAGGTATTAAAAATACTAAAAAGAGTATAAATCAAAAGAGAGAAACCTTTTAAATGTGATATTTGTTCTTACACTGCAGAACACAGAAGTAGTCTTCAAAAGCATTTACCAGGTCATACTGGAGAAAAACTAGGACAGCCCCAGGCCATAGAAATCCAAATAGGTGCATTAAAAGGAACAGTCACCCTCCTTAAACAAATGCTAGGCCAAGTTCAGACATAGTTGAAGTGTTTGGCTTTGGGTGGAAGCCCCACTTCCAACTGTAACAAATACATTTAAGAGTATAAACCAAAAGAGAGAAACCTTTTAAATGTGATATTTGTTCTTATACTGCAGCACAAAAAAGTCATCTATGAGTGCATTTAAGAGTTCATACTGCGAGGTTGATACCTATAAGGCATATTCCTTGTTTGTCTTGAATCCCACCATCTAGGGGTTTAGCAATAGGCTATGAGAAACACAAATGTGTAACTCCAACTAAACTTGCCTTACCAAAAAGAAATATGGAAAGTCTACAAAGCAAAACTCATACTGGTAGGATGTTGCCCAGGATAAAAAGGTTCCCCCAGCCTGCTTATGCACCAGTGTGGGTGTGGAGAACAATGGTGCAACTTTTCTCAAACCAGGAGGAAAAACAACTTCACCAAAGGAATCATTGCAGGGGACCCCACCATGTCAAAATAAAGACCCTGGACCCAACAGTATCAACGAAAAGTGACCCAAGAAAAACCCTATGTAGGTAAGATAAGATAAAGTGGACCATTGAAGAAAAGACAATTTTGCACTACTACAAATACTCGCAGTTTGAGAAATGGAGCAGACAGAAGAATGTAATCCTAGTGGAACAGATCAGGAAATCCAACCTACTGGAAAAAAGAGAAAAACCTCTGTCAAGAAGTTACAATCACTAGCCTCACAAGTGCATAAGTACCTTATAGAGGAGGAAATTATTCACATCAAGCAAAGAGCCCTTAGGAAAGCAAATGAGACTACATTGCCAGAGAAGAAGAAAGAGGGAGGAAAAGGAAAAGATTATGGACAAGAGAAGAGAAATGGACACTGATATGGGCTACAAAGTATGCCAGAAAGAAAGAGACAGAAGGCCATCACAAGGGAATGAAGAGAAATCTTCTTCCACTTTTGCGCATATGAGAGAAAGATTCCAGCTGCAAGATTGACTTCTCAGAAGTACAACTTCATAGCCCAGAAAGTATTTAATGAACAAGAAATAGATAAGCTTATCCATAATGAAACCAGCCCAATAATGAACCCTATTCCACTATTCCAGTGCCTTGGCACAGGACAAAATGCTAGAGATGATTCATCTGATAGCCCATTGAACACACAAAGCAAGCAGCATACCAGTCAACATTCTCTAACCAACTCAAACCACCAGATAGTAATGGGTGGCTCACCACCTAGTTCACCTGGATCCTCTGACTCACCATTACCTTCCCCATCCACATCAGGAACCCCTCCCCCTTCTCCACCACCACAGCATGAAGATATAGATTTACAGCAAATAGAAACAGAGGAGGAATTAGCAAATCAAATTGAAATAGTTAAAACCATGACTATGGAAAACCAGCTGCAATTGATCAAACTTAGTAAAAATAGACAGTTTAAACAACTGTTATACAGAGTAAATGTAGCAATTATTAGATTAGTCTTAGCCAACACAGATCTCATTGAACTTAATCAATATTATACTGCTGGCCTCTACAGGGTGTTTCATAACATGTGGGATGCACTAACAGGGTGGATTCAGGACCTGAAAACAATGAAAAAAGCTTATATAAACATATGCCCAAAATTGCTTTGTTTCAGAGTTACAGCCCATTTTGTGTCCCAGCAATTCTTTCTGCAAACTGTTTACAAACACTGCTTGCTGACAACGTTTGAGAGTGTGTACGAGACTTATTTCATGTATGGCCTTGCTGATTGTAATGTTTTGTATACTCTATGACACGTTTCAATATCATTGAGTGTAGAGCCATTAGTCAGTCAGTCAGATGCATTGTGGTGTTTCACTGTTTGTATTTGTAACTTCTTACCATGAATAAGTGCAGTCCAGTAAAAAAAAAAGCCTTTAAAGTTTTTGTGCTATCCAGTGATAGTGTGCATTTCAAGTGAGAATGGAGGCTTATTCAAATGGAGAAATGGCAGACATGCATCTCATGTATGGACTTGCTGAGTGTAATGTGGCTGCAGCAAGATGTCTGTATGCAGAAAGGTTTCTGAATTGCCGTCTACCAGATAAGACCTTTCAGAGAATAGATGAGTGTCTTGGTGATATAGGCCTGATCATTCAACAAGCAAGTTTCAGATGGTGATAGACCAATCAGCGCCAGAACTGTTGAGTTGGAGGAGGGGGTCCTGAATCGCATGGAGGAACATCCTGGTGTCAGCACCTGAAAGATAGCATCAGCAGAGGGTGTAAGATACACAACTGTGTGGAAAAGTTTATGGGAACAACAGCTTTACCCATATCACATTCAGAGAGTACAAGGCCTTACTGAAGCTGATTTCCCACCATGAGGCTTTTTGTACTTGGTTCCTTCAACAGTGTGCTCACGATCCTCTTTTTCTATCCTCTGTGTTGTTTTCTGATGAGGCTGCCTTCACAAGAAATGGCGTGATCAATTTTCACAACACTCATCACTGGGCCAAAGAGAATCTGCATGCCATCATCCAGTCAAGACCAACAACAACTTAGTATCAATGTATGGACATGACTTATTGCTGACAACTTAATCGGTCCTTTTGTTTTGCCTGGAAGATTAACAGGAGAATCCTATTCCAATTTTTTAAAAAATTATTTAAGCAATTTACTAGAAGTTCCTTTTGGTGTCCGACATTGTATGTGGTTTATGCATGATGGTGCTCCACCTCATTTTAGTTGACCATTTCTCTGATAAATGGATGGGCTGTGGAGGACCCATTGCGTGGCCTGCTCACTCCCCAGATGTAAATCCACTCTATTTTTACCTGTGGGGTCATCTGAAATCCATTGTTTACGTGACACCCATTGACAATGTTGAAATGCTTCTCCAATACCTGGAATGCATCAGGCAGTCTATAACGAGGCGTGTATTCAAGCGCAAGGCGGTCATTTTGAGCACTTCCTTTAAAGGTAAGGCGGATACTTGCTGGAACACACAAGGGCTGTAACTTGGAAATAAAGCGATTTCAGGCATATGTTTATATAAACTTTTTTCATTATTTTCAAGTCCTGAATCCATCCTGGAAGTGCGTCCCACATGGTATGAAACACCCTGTATATGCAAAAGGAACTTGTTCCAAATTCCCCCCCCCCCCCCCCCCCCCCCCCCCATTTCAAAATTACAAGTGTAAACCAAAACCTCCTCCTGGAAAATTGAATTAACTAAACAATTTGCACGAGCCAGGCATGAACTGAACCAAATAAAACAATATTTTCAAGTATCTCCACAACAAGGGAAAATCAATAAATACAAGTATAATTTGAGAGAGTGGACTACATGACAAGGTGCTAGAATCCCAGCCATGGCCAATAGAATCAGGACTAAAAAGCAGATAAACACGAAAAACCATAACAAACAATTTTCATCCAACCCCAGAGGCTTTTACCAAAATCTAAAGAGAGAGAATAGTAGTCCATGACCCACCAGATGAGACCCAGTTGGAGTCATACTGGAATCCCTTCTTTGAAGCCCCAGAATGGCATAACCAGGATGCTGACTGGATAGAGACCATCAGGGTAGCAAATGAGGGTAAACTGGAAATGGATGAGTTATTTATGATGGAAGATAAGGTAAGGAAGAAATTGGCAAAATTCTCCAACTTCAAAAAACCTGGTCTAGATAAATAAGCTCCCAAATTTCTGGCTGAAACAGAACATAGCATTACACCATCATTACACTCCCACTTTTCACAGAATTTTGCAGGGAGAAGAAGAAACACTAGAATGGCATACAAGTGTGGATACAACCTTCATCCCTAAAACTCATGATACAATAAATACTGTACTTCTCAATTTGCTGCCTCACTACCACCAAAAACTATTTACTGGTCTGATTGCAGACAGTATACCAGTGTACCTTGGAATAGAAGAGAGAGGTAATCAGAACATTGGCAAATTGCAAGAGAAAATCAGTGGAGAGTGTGTGTGAAGACTGAAAAAGATCTACAAGACCCAACTTTCATCAAAGAACAAAATAACTGCTATAAATTAACTTGCCATCCCTGTTATTAATTATAGTACAGGGATAATAAACTGGCTGCAATCAGAACTCAACAAACTAAATATTAAGACTAGGAAATTCCTTGCTTTGAATAGAATAACATAGAGGAACCAGTGTCTTCCCAGATTGTACCTGCCAAGAAAATTAGGAGGGATGGGATTGACAGGTTAACCATCTGCACTGATCATTGACCATCAGCATTTGGCAGTATCTGAGGAGCTCTTCTAATCCTACAATACCTCTGGTTCATGAATACCACACCACAAGAGTAACTCAACAAACTTCTTTAGCCAAACTGGCCCAGCACTTTGCAGGGAACAGTATGGCAGAAGAAATAGACACTGAAAGAGTGCCAGCCACGTTAATTGCAAGGAAAAGTTGCACAAATATTTGTCCTAGAACAAGCCAAACATGCAGAAAAATGGGAAACAACACCAAAGGGCTGGAAAATACTATCAAGAACTTCAGGAGGACTACATGAATAAAGGGGACATCCATAAATGATGGCATGCTTTTAGGGGAGGGGGGTCTGTAATTTTGTGACCTTTTGTGATAGAGGGGAGGGGGTCTAAAATTTTTATATCATCACAAATTTTTTTTTCTGTTATGTTGACATTTTGAAAAGTTTAATGCAAAAACTAAAATATTGATAGGTTTCTTTTTGTTGACAAGTGTAATATTATTCAGCTGAAAAAGTAAATTCTCATACATCTGGCTGCTTGCATTGCCAGATATTAATAAAAAAGTTACTATTTGAATGAATTTTTAAATAAATGTTATTTTACTATATTTTTTTTTACAATTTTACATATAGTTTGTGACTGTGGCATGGAGGAAAGAGGGGAGGGGTCTAAAAATTCGAAATTTTGTGAGACATCATTTATGGATGATCCCAAAGAAGGATTATTGGAATGGATAAGGAGAGGAGTTCTGCTGTATGATGGAGAACAGCTAATACTGGGTCCCCAATATCTTGCACTCCTAACAAATACATTTAAAAAAAATGGCTGGACTCAGTAATAATGATAGGTGTAGATTCTGTCATGATGAGGTGGAAAGTGTTGGTCATCTAATATAATGACAAAATCATTCCTACAGGAAGATATATCCAAAAAAGAGCCATGAACCTTGATACAGTATTATGGGACAGAGAGAAAAGAAAGTGACAGATTACTGATGTAAGCATCCCCAATTATTATGGACTAAACCAAGCAGAAAGGGAAAAGATAACCAAATACCTAGATCTAAAAAATGATATAAAAAGAACCTGGTTGCTATATGAAATAGAAATACCAGTGATAATGGGAGCAACTGGGCTGCTCAAAAAGAATTTAAATTCTTATCTAGAACAGATACCTAACAATCCAACAGCCCCAGAAATATAACTAGAAACAATTCAGGATAGTGTCACAATCTTGAAAAGAGCCCTTGGAAGCATCATTAACAGATAAACACAGATCCGGTTTGACCCTGGGCTGTGGTTCCCCAGAATGCGAAAAGAAAAAAGTCAAAAGAATATAAGCCAGAAAAGAGGAAAACCTTTTAAATGTGATATTTGTTCTTACACTACAGCATGGAAATGTCATCTTTGAGAGCATTTTAGAGTTCATAAATTAAATTAAAGTATTAGCTCAACAAATAAAGAAGAGAGCTGAGGTAAAAAGCTAAAATCAAAATCATTCATTTGCAAAGAACCCAAGTGCTCTTTATAAAAATCTAATATGAGACATAATAAAAGTAAAGCAACTGCCAGACCAAAATGCTGTGGATAACTACTGGAGGCAACTTTTCCAAGGTAGTGCAACACAAGAATGCAGCTGATTTGATAGAGGAAGTGAGGCAGGTCAATAGAGATAAACAACAAATAGAAAACATTGACATAATGCAAAACACTTGGATCAAAATGGGCAAGCTTTACCAACTTCAAAAGTTGAGGAACAGACCAGCTCCCAAACTTTTGGATTAAACAGACTACTCCACTACATAAGTATTATAAATAGGCCTTTCAACAAATAATAAATGGTGAGGAAGATGCCCCTAGAATGGGTGACAGGGAACACTATTCTAATACCAAAGTCACAAGAAATTCGCCTCCCACAAAAGTATAGGCCTATTTGTTGTTTACCCACTATGTACAAATTATTGACTAATAATAGCAGATCACATTTACAGCTATCTTATAGAGAACAATTACCTAGAATAAGAAGAGAGAGGGTGTAGAAGATGATGCCTCAGAACCAAGGATAAGCCTCTAATCAACCAAACTATAATTGGAGATTGTAAGAAAAGATGGAGAAATCAGAATGCTTTTGACAGTGTGCCCCATTCATGGATTTTAGAATGTATGAAGCTATACAATACATACAATAAGACAATACATTTTCTAAGCAGAAGAATGGAGCATTGGAGAATGAATATAACCCTAACCCATGAACAGAGTGAAATCAAATTAGGGGATGTCCATATCCAAAGAGGTATTTTCCAGGGTAACAGTTTGTTACCTCTGTTTTATTGCCTCACCCTGAATCCCTTAAACTTCTGAAAAGAAGCAATAGGGGCTGCAACCTGTCAGAGAGAAGACAGATCCAACTATGACCATAAACCATTTGTTTATGAATGACTTAAAGCTGCATGCTGAAAGTAAGGAGATAGTTGTGTCGAAGATTGTGACAATAGACAGATGGAAGAACCTCTTGCACAAACATCATGACAGGAATCATAGCCAAAACCCTCAGTCACCCAACTAGCAAAATGCTTTTCACCAGCTAATATTCACGAAGTGACATAAGTACCAAAAAAGACAATCACCTGTAATAGCACGAAAGAGTTTGAAAGAGTTTACTGGAGATCAACAAAATGAAAAAGTAGAGCAGTTGAGGCAAAGTGCCAGAGCAGGCAAATTTGCAGCAGAAATAGAAAAAGATTACATTGAAAAGAAGAGATTGTTTGAGTGGTTATATAGAGGCACCTGAGGTTTTGATGGAGAGTAAATTGTGATGGATGCTTAAGATGAAGCACTATACAGGAATACCTCAAAATTCGTTGTTAATTCATTCTGGAATAACATGACGAAATTCGAGGTAGATTATAACATGTTTCAATGAGAAAACATTTTACTGTATTATGTTATTAAACAGATTAAGTAATCAAATTCTACTCATTTTTCGGCAAACTATATAATAGATTACGTTGGTAAACAGTTGAATTTTGTCAATTTCAATAATTGTTTTTCACATTTTTAAAAAAAATGATGAATCTGCAAATATGGATGATGGATTGCGAAACTATAGGTAGTAAAAGATTAACGACGAATTTTGAGGTATTCCTGTACACAAATGGATTTAAAAAGATGGCTGGCATTTCACTCAATGATAAATACCAGTTCTGCTAACAGGAAGAAGAGAGTATGGAGCACCTACTGTTGGTGTACAAACACTTGTGGAGGATGGATATTACGCAGACATAACAAGATATGTAGGCTTATCCATAAGTGCCTATGCAAGAAGCCCCAGATCCCAGTCACCAAAAGGGAAAAGGTGGGATCATAACCCACAAGCAGTCATTGGAAATGAAGAAATTACCATTTTCCATGACACCATCATACCCACAGGAACACAGAAAACAGCAATAAAAACAAAAAACACCTTTAGCAATAGATGCAAGTGTTCCAAATAATTATGGAATTAATGAGAGAGAGAGAAAATATCAACCTGTATGAAGAACCAGTATCAAGAATGACTGGAGTCCCTATGCATTAGATATAATACCTGTCAGAACTGCAGCTGTAGGAATAACAAAAAACTTAAAGAACTATCTGGAGGATATTAAAGCATCAATAGCAAAAGGTGAAGTACAAATTGAGGCATTAAAGGGAACAGTAACCATCTAGAAAAGAGAGCTCAGGATTAACTTGTATCAATGAGCATTGCATGGACAAAGATAAGTACATACACAAGTACATATATCTCATACAAAGATAAGTCACTGGAATGGCTAAAAAGAGGAATTGAAATTTAATAGAGGATGATAATAGGAGCACAAGATCAAACTCGCTACACAATTTGATTTAAAAAAGTGAGGGGTCTCCAACAATGGCAAGTGTTTCTTCTACCAATAAACAAATTGTCAACTACCTAATATGAGGGTGCCAAACCTTCATGACAGATGACCACTATACAAAGAGAAACAACAGAATATGTACTTTACTACACTGGAAGATTTGCAAAAATAGTGACATAGCAGCTAATGAACAATCCTGATAGCATGAGCCCCAACCAACTACAGGAAATGACACTCAACATATTTCATGACAGAGTGATCGCAGAAGAAGAACTGATTGAAAATGGGGCAGTGAAGTTTGACATTATCAAAGTATGAAAGGGAAAGAAAATCAAATATCATTTATGTAAGTGTGCCAAGTGACTGGCAAAAACAGAGCAGAGATAGAAAAGGATCATAACATAATAAATATAACACCAGCAACAGATATAGTAAAAGGAACTTATTACAGTATCTGGATCAGATACCAGGATGACCATTCACACTGGAAGTACAGATGTAATCTGAGAAACTTTAACCACCTTGAAATGTGCCTTTGGGAGTAAATTTGAGTCTAATGGCACTTGTCCAACTCTTGGCAAAAGTTTGTGTAATTAAACTCGGTCATAAAAGAATATGAAGCAACTAAGAAAAAGCATTTAAATATGGGATATATTCCACACTGCAGCACAGTAAATGAGCTTCAAATGCTTTTGAAAGTTTCATCCATAATGAAACTAGGTCACCACAGGCAGAAAGGAATATTAGAGAGAAAGAATAGAAACTAAGTCAAATAACACAAAGTATATTGAGGTTTAGTTTTCCTCAAAATTTAAAAGATCATAAGAGACATTTCAGAATAAATGAGGAGAAAAGGAAAAAGACATTTGCAGAGAACCTATCAAAACTGTACAGGGGGTTTAGAAAGGATAAACTGAAGTTACAACACCCCTTCAAAAAGAATTAGTCAAGCAGTTCTGGAAGAGTATTCATGAGAGTAAGGTCTGACATAATGAAGATGCAAATTGAGAATAGTGAAGGGAGGAGGTGAGGATATCAAACATATGGAAATGGAAGAAATAATGACACCAGAGATTAATAGGAAAATAAAGTATAGTACTAGGCCAGAAAAAACAAAAATTCTGGCCTAAGAAATTAACATCACTGAAAGAACAACTAACAGAATGCTTAATTAAATAAGGAACAAGAAATATTAGAGTGGTATGGATCTTGAATGGATGACCAAGGGGTCATTGTAGTGGTAGGAAATATTTAGGCTAGGATTAGGTCCTACATTTCACAATTTCTTATAAATAATTAGAGTATGCATTGCTTTGACTTACTGTTGTATAGTTGTTCTTTGAGTATTGGCTTGGCCCCAGTGCCAGCCTTAGGCTGATGCAGCTGCTTTGGGCCCACACTAAATTTATGACTAAAGAAATAGTAATTTGTTGATTATCAAGAGAATATAATACTAGGGGCACTCAATATATTTTGCCCTACCCTTTTTTCTTAGCTAAATAATAGGCCATGGAGCTGAAGTGTCTTTTGGGCCATAAGTTAACTTTCTGCGCTTCACATAACTGGATTTTTCCAGTGTGAACCACCTCTCCTTGTATAAAACAGCTTTTAAACGCCCTTGTATAAAACTGATGGTTAAGGCAGTTTTGAAAATGGTGTCTGACAGTGATGTGCGTCATAAACAGAGAACTGTTATCGAGTTCTCAACCACAGAGAAGGAAGCAGTTGGAAATATTCACAAATGTCTACAAAACGTTTATGGAGATGCTGTGGTTGATCGAAGCACAGTTGGAGGCTGATCTAAATGTGCGAGGTCATCGGAGAGAGGGAGAGTCAGCCTCGATGATGAACCATGCAGCAGTTGCCTGGCATTGGCTGTGACATCTCACACTGTGCAACATGCTAACAGCATCATTCGATCAAATTGGCGCATCACATACAAGCAGTTATCACTGGAGCTAGGAATTAGTGAAGGAAGTGTGAATACAATAATTCAGCAACTGGGATACTCAAAAGTGTGTTCACGGTTTGTTCCTTGCGAACTGATTGAAGATCACAAAGCCCAAAGAAAAGAAATTGCTTCCGAGTCGTTGGTTAGATATACGAGACAGAAGGGGATGACTTCCTTTCATGAATTGTGACTGGGGATGAGACTTGGGTACACAACTTTGAACCTGAAACAAAACACCAATCCATGAAGTTGCATCACGCAGACTCCCAACACAAGAAAAAGTTCAAAATGGCTCCCTCTGCAGGAAAGGTTATGGCCACCATCTTCTGGGACATGAAAGGGGTGATTCTCGTGAACATTATGATGAAAGGACAATCAATCTTATCAGAGGCATATATTGCTACCCTACAGAGACTCCAGAGATGTATAAAGCGAGTTTGACTGGAGAGAAAACTGGAAGATGCCCTTCTTTTGCACAATAAAGCAAGACCACACAACAGTTGCAAACAAGAGGCCATCACAAAAATGCACTTGACTGTGTTACCCCACCCTCCATACAGCCTGGCTCTGGCACCTTCAGACTTCCATTTGTTTGTGCCAATGAAGAATGGTATTCGTGGAAGAAAGTTTGTGACGATGAGGTTGTTGTTGAGGTTAAGAGGTGGGTCCAGTGGAACCCAGTGGACTTTTACCAGGAAGGAATAAAAGCCCTTGTTTCAAGGTGGAGGAAAGCTGTAGAAAAAGATGGAGACTGGAAAAATAAAAACTTGTACAAAAGGTATGTAACTACTTGTGTACAAAATTTCTGGAACTTACAAGGAAACTTGGAAAGAAAAAAAAAAAGGTGGGGCAAAATATATTGAGTAGCTCTCGTATAATGCTTGTAAATTCATTCAGTTGTTTATTGCTGGCATTACTATAATTACATTACTTGTACTGAAAATGCTTCTATAACTATATGATAGTGTCCTTGTAGCTGTGTATAACTTTGTATATTTTGGATTAAATTTATATTTGTTGATAATGGCATATTTTGAGTTTTAGTAGGAGGGTCCCTGCAAACTGTCCCATGTCAATCTTTCTGTTTAGGGTGTAGGCCATTTACCAAATGGTCACTTTCAGAATGTTCTGCCCAATGAACACTTTTGCTAGTGTATGTTGAGTGGAAGATTCTGTAAAGAAATATATTTGTAAACATTGGTTAATTACTCAATATTAAATGTTTTCTCTATATTGTCATCAGTGCGTTGTTCTTCAATTAATGTAAATATGTAATATAAAAAGTTAAATTTTACTTGTGATGTCACCATAGTTTTGTATCAAAATGTGTACAGTAATCCCTCACTTTACAGAAGGGTTACATTCTGTAAAATACTTCCACAAGTGGATTTCCATATATTGAATCCTGTTTTCTCATTGAACTCCCATTATATATTTGGAGATATGTTCATACAGAACAAAATCTTAACTCTACATTGTAACACATAATAATGCAACAAATTAAATTTCTGTAAAACAAGGAATTACTGTACCCATAATATACATCACATTTTTACCAAGTAAAAGTGTCAGACTTTTAAAGCACTTTGTTCAGGTAGATTAAGTTGGAGAACTACTTCCAATTCATTTCGCTATTTCTATATAAACATTGTTCAATAAAAATATAGTGCCTTTCATTTTTTTCATCTGATTCCTTGCAAGACCTTTGGTAAGGTATTTCAGAATATGTTTATATTGCATCGATTTGTGTCTGTCTATTTGGGTAAAGAGTCAATTGCAGAGCTAACATTCATACCTCATAATTCTTTTTGAGTTAACCTTTCTCACAATGACATCCTGGACTGCATGATATCCAATGTTGCAACACTGCTTCCTGTTGATCAGCTAAGTTAAGCGACATTGATTTAGTAGTTGAATGGGAGACTATCTGCTGCATTTAGACTATGTAGTGACTTGCGGTTTGGATCCAATGTAAAGCCATAGGCAGTGATGGGCAGTATCTAGATACATGTATCGCCGATACGTATCGATCGATACTTTTGTATCGGTATCGCTTTAGCTACTTGACAAAAGTATCGATTTATCGGTATCGCTAAGGTCAATTTTCTTAAATGTATCGAAAAAAAATCGATACATTAATAAGAACTTTTAAATATTTAAATAGATGTTATAATATGACACTACTGAGTTATATTTATGAATATACATAAATAATAATAATAATAAATATTTATTTAATGACAGTACTACTCTACTGGTCACGTCACACAGTACGGCGCAACATTTCAACACGTTTGTACTTGTGTTATTGAGATTAATTAACCATAATATAGAAACATTGTTAGCTGTAAAGAAGCTACTACAGCGTTTGAATTCAGAGGCATTGTGTCATTGTCAGCCACTTCTCAATGCAGTCACAGTAGGGTTCACTAAGCGGTTTGAAAAGTTTCTGTGCCTTGATGCGTCGCATGAGTGTAAAGCAGCAATACTGGCATCGTCTTCAAATCCTCTGTTCAAATTAAAGTGGATGACAATAAAAGGCAAATTTAATACTAACATTGTCAAAAAGAGGGTTCAAGAAATGTTGGTTAATGCTGTTAAGAGCCTCAACGAGCAGACCCCCCAGCAACAACTAATTGATGTTGCATCTGACGGAAGTGCAGATGATTATTTCTGTTATGAGTCTGCTTCCACTAATGTGTGTGCAACCCAAGATTCCACTGAGATGGAAGTTTTACAGTATCTGGGTGACGGAAGTCATTCTCTTCAATCTCTGAGGCAGTACCCAGGAATTCTACGGGTCTTCCTGAAGTATAACACACCACTACCATCCTCTGCTCCTGTAGAACGGTTCTTTAGTTTGGCTGGTCACATTCACGCTCCAAACAGGAATAGACTGTCTGACCAGATGTTTAGCTAGCTGGTATTTTTGAAGGGTAATAGTAATTACTTTTAATTGTTAGTGTAATATTTTCAGTCATTCATGTATCCTACAAAATTAAAACACACTTTCATTAAATAAAGCAATTGTTTTTATTTACATCTATAAAACCCATTAAAATGTCGTTGATTTTACTTAGTGCGTACAAATTACTAGTATAAACAATAATATCTAATACCTACATATTAAATGAATAATTATAAAAATGTACCGGCGATATATGTATCGGTATCGCTTAAGACATCTAGAAAGTATCGGCGTATCGGTATCGCCTAAGACGTTCTTCATGTATCGGTATCGCTTTAGCGATTTTCATGTATCGATGCCCATCACTGGCCATAGGTCACTCTCCATCACATGACTGTAGATGTTTCAAAGGAAGTAAAACAACCTCCTTATTACATTATGTACTTGTCCAATAAATACATGTTAATTGGATTGTCTTTCAATCATGTACAAAATACCAGGGAATTGACTGATCATGTGTATAAACATATCGAAGTGTGTATATTATATATATATATATATATATGATCAAAAGTATTCGGACACCGCATGGTTTTGGGAAAAATGGTTTTATTATGGCATTTAGTAACCAGTAGGTCCACCCTTTGCTTTTATTACAGCGTCAACACGTCGAGGCATACTTCCCACCAGTTTTCGGTAAGTCTGTGCAGGAATGGCTCGCCATTCCTCTTGCAGAGCTGATGCAAGAGATTCAAGTGAAGCCGGGCGTGGTGTGCGGTTTCGTATCCGTCGCTCCAGTTCGTCCCACATGTGCTCGATTGGGTTGAGATCGGGGCTCTGAGCAGGCCAGTCTAACAAATCCACCTTATTTTCACGAAACCAGTCCTGCACACGCCTTGCAGTATGGCAGGGAGCTCGATCCTGTTGAAACAAACAATGGCCATCTCCGTAGTATTGCCACAGTGTAGGGAGGGCCGAATTGTCCAGAACGTCGAGATAAACGTCAGCGTTCATGGTAGTGGGTATAACAACCAACGGGCCGAGCCCTAGCCAGGAAAAACAACCCCATACCATGATGGACCCTCCACCGAACCACCGTTGGACGTACACAGTCAGGAAGAAGCCGTTCTCCGGGCTGTCGCCACTCCCAAACACGCCCATCAGACTGGAAGAGTGAATACCGCGACTCGTCGCTCCAAAGAACAGTTTTCCAGTCCTCCACGGTCCAGGAACGACGGGAGACACACCAAGCCAAACGACGCGTGGCATTAACTTTTGTAATCAGTGGCTTGTGTACAGCTGCTCTACCATAATAACCGAGTCTGTGCATCTCTCTGCGGATAGTTACAGTACTAACGGAGGTACCGGATGCTCTTCCTACCTCCTCAGCGATGGAAGCGGCAGAGGACGTGCGGGACTTCTTGACATGTTGTACCAGACTACTACTATCACGTTCCGTCAGTTTGCGTGGTCGTCCGGAACGTTTTTTCGCGTTAGTTGCACCGTCGTGCTTCCATCTCATGATAACATCCGCTACAGTCGACTTTGGTATATCCTGTTTGGCTGCAATGTTTCGTATAGGAACGTTACTTAAATAACATCCGATGACAAGTCCACGTTGGAACTCGGAGAGTTCACGTCCGCGCGGCATGGCTTCACAACAGTTACTGATAACTTAACAGAACACCTCAGCATTATAGTTTCGCCACGCTTTTTCCCAGCATACCTTTCGGCGAAGGTGATATTTGCAGAAATGCGGATTTTCCGGGGTGTCCGAATACTTTTGATCATATAGTGTATATACAGTATATATATCAGTCAATCAACCATGGCTTGTATTATCTTATTGACTGACGCACTAAGCCTTGTGATAAACCTGATACAAAATTGTGTGCAACACTGCACCGTTAGACATCTTATTGACTACAAATAGCCTAGTGTCACTAGAAGGAACACCATTTATAAGTCGAGGCGTTCTTAATAAACTCTCTGAAGTATTATTAGAGGTGATATACAGTTTTTTCATATTTTTTTTATATCTAGTGCCATCACAAACGAGCTGTATACAGTGGGATACAAAACGTTCTGAACAAGGTTATCTTGATGTTTAATGTACACATCCGATATTTTCTAAAAGTATTTCCCTGAATATTTAATTGTTATAATGTTTCAGACCAACAAAGACCCTAGGATCCACTCATGGCTGGTCTACTTGTGTTCGTAATTGTGTTTTGTGCATATCCTCCGTGGTGGCGGAGGGGACCTACAGTTTTACGTGGGTTCCGAACCACAAAGCCTTAATTTTACTACCTTAAACTATACTCAATCTATCAACATATGTCTAATCGATTTTTAAACATGTTTATAGACGTGCTACCAATTACTTCTACCGGCAAACTATTTCAGCTATTTACTATTCTATGCATAAAAAAAGTTTTCGGGAACTGCTGTCTTGAACCTTCTACTTGTCAACTTACACCCGTTATTTCTAGTCCTATTATATTGAGATATTTCGAAAAAACTATCTATGTACGTTATCGAACCCATTCATAATTTTGAAAACCTGGATTAGATCATCCTTTAGCCTTCTCGTCTCGAGTGTAGTCAATTTTAACTCCTTAAGCCTATCCTCGTACGATTTCGACCTAAGCGACGGAATCATCGTAGTTGCTCGTCTTTGAACTCTCTCGATTTTGTCTATATCTTTCCGCATATGCGGACTCCAAAATTGGATCGCGTACTCCAATTGAGGTCTAACTAATGATTTATAAAGAGGAACAATAATATCGTGCGATTTGTACTCAAAATTCCGAGCTATAAAACCTAACACTTTGTTCGCTTTATTGACCGCTGCTGTACTTTGTTTCGCTACTTTTAAATCACCCGTGACTATAACTCCTAAATCTTTTTCCTGCTCTATGCTTGATAACTCCTTCCCTGACATACTATACGCAAAATTACCGTTACGCGAAACTATATGTAAAATTTTGTACTTATCGGCGTTAAATCTCATTTGCCATGTGACTGACCAATCAACGATTTTATTCAGTGAAGACTGTACAGTAATGTAGAAATGTGTGTGCACCCATTTTGGGTCTCCCATTTAAAGGTGTTTGTGGGGCAAGTGAAGATAATGAGTATTTCAATACCTCGCAGTACTATGGGGGGCACCGCTCGGCAGAGGAATCTCTTTAAATGGGATGTGTAAGGACAGAGAGTATCCCCTAACCTAAGATGCTGCCTCCCTATATCCCACAACACTTGTGTTGAGCTGTGGGATCTATCACCACAAAGCCTTAATTTTACTACATTAAACTATACCCAATCTCTCAACATATTTGTCTAATCGATTTTTAAACATGTTTATAGACGTGCTACTAATTACTTCTACCGGCAAACTATTCCAGCTATTTACTATTCTATTCCACAGAGTTTTCCCAGCGGACCAGTGAAAGCAGTGGGACTTTTGGTACTGCCATCAAGATGCTTGAAAACAGCTCTGAAAGGAAGCTCATTCTGATGGAGTGAACAGCCAATGGTGTGCAGTTTCCGCTCAATTTTATTTTCCAGAGTTGTTACAAGGCCTCCCTCCCAGCCAGTGTTTGTATTTGTGTTGTCAAGGAGGACAGCTTTCAGGGTATGAACACTGTTAAACTCCTCCAAGACACTAGCAACTTCTTCACCAAGAAGAACTTCAGTCGCACCTTTAATTGGGATGACTCTGTGAGTAAGATATGTTCCACTTTCAGTTCCCGGCTCCTTTGTGAAAGTCAAATGGTGCCCTTGTCCCTTTCCTTTCTTCAGCTTAGTCTCCCCATTTTCATCCTTAACTTCTCTGTACAGCAAAGTGTCCTTGTCAACTTTCCCATCAACCCCAATACAGACTAACTTTTCCAGACCCTCATTGTGCTTTTCATCACTTTTCACTTTCATTCTAGCTTTTTCCCTGTCCATTTTCGATTTATCAACTATTATCTGTTTCACATCAAGGCCAGGCTTAAGCAGGTCCATAGCTTGTAAGTCCAGGAGGAAAGCATTAGCAAGACTTGCCCCAAGATTGGAAGAAACATCACCCCTGATCAGTTCCATGGCATATCTGGGGGTTTTCAAAAAGCCTCCTTGGCTTGAACTCTTCAGCTTCACCACCAGATGGCTGAAATGAAAATAAAAAATAAATTACTAAAGCGAAAATGGGGGAAAATATAGGTAAAAATCGACGAAAATGGGCGGAAATAAGAATAAATTACTAAAGCAAAAATGGGGGGGAAATAGGGACAAAAAGTAGGGATAAATTTGGGTAAAAATGGGATAAGATATAAGAAAAAAAATATATTACCTCTCCTGATTCTCCTCAGCTGGATTCAAAAGAAATATCTTGTGAAGGTGTGGAGGAAAAAGTGACCAAATCCACTTCCTGCTGCTGTTGAATCTGGCTCTGTAATCTTTCTGCTTCAGCTACAGCCCTCTGGTCTCTCTTCACAGCAGCTTTATCCACAGATCCCAGCTGGAAAGAGCCCTTGGGTCCTATTTTGGCCCTCTGATCTCTCAAGTATTCCCCCTCCTCTACTGGAACCTGAAATATTAAAGTATATTAAATAGCGGATCTAAAATAAGAGATAAAATGCTGAAAAAAAATGTATTATTAATTTCTATTACCAGGGGGGGAGGGGGTAAGGAAGATTACAGGAGGAAAATGCGGATATTTTTCAATTACAAGCATTGAATTTTCTTCCATTTAAAAGGCACCTAATCGCACTAAGTTAGGTCAGTTAAAAGTTAAAAAATAATAATAGCATTACCTTCTTACTGGGAGGACAAGTGCAGATTATGTGCTGTGTTTGACAATTTTCTTTCTTGCACTTCACAGCATTGTCATCACAGGGACGAACAGGTAGCTTACAGGTGCAAGCAGAAATGTCAAAAAGTTTATTCAGCTTTTCCTCCAGATTCTGCTCCTGGACTGTAGAAAGAAATTTCCTGTTTATCTCTCTTGCTTTCTTGAAGCACACTTTATCCACCAATTTCACTACATAATATTCCTCATACAGGGGCAGCCGCGGGTTCACTGCCTGCCAGATCTCAATCACATCCTTTGCCATCATTTTAGCAATATCATAGTCTTTCAAGTCAGGGTGGCTGTTTTGGAGGAAATAACTGTACTGAATAACTTGGCGGAGGGTAGGAGGCTCTGTTTTATCCAAAGGGGAAGGCTGGCCACTGAATTTTTTGGCACTATCACTTCGAGTTAACACTGCAGACATCCGTTTTTTACCAATTTTTATGAAATATCTGAAAATAAACACAATTAAATGAACGCATCATAAAATAACTTAATTTAATACACATTTTATAGGTAAATATCATTAAAAAATACAAAATAATACACTAATAAACACCTATAATGCATTTAGAATAAGTTTCAAGCATCGTCTTGTTAAAAAAGTCGAATTTTAATTGATTATTTTGTTGAAATAAAGTCCAATATTTTGTTTGTTTACATTGCGCGAATGCCGCGCGCGCGATTTTACGCGTAAAAGTCGGCAATTTTACAACTTAAAAATAATTAACAATCCTCAAAAAAATACAATAATTTTCACAAATATGAGTTGGTGCAACGTTTTTTATACATTAATACCTTTCTATCAAGAGTAGTCCAAGATCACAGTTCTAAAATCAACCTACACTAATATATATATATATAATATATATATATTATATCTATATATTATATAGTATATAGTATGTATATATATATATATATATATATACACATTATATAGTGTATATATATATTATATATTAGGCCGTTTCGAAAAATCGAAATTTATGATGGCTCAACGCACACATACTAAAAAAGTAATATGTCATGAATAAAGAGTTCATGCAAAATATTGAGACAAGAGCTTATTGTTATCCCACCCCTCAATGCATATCTATTTTACCCCTCATGAGAAAATTTTCATTTTTCTGGAAAATATATTTATTTATTTTGTGATGTCCTCTTAAATTTGGTATATAAAATTCATAAATAAAATTGGAAGATAAGTAGGTCATTTTCAGGAATGGTCCAGTAACCCCCCTATATTCTTTAGAGAGAATTCTAGAAAATTCTTCCTTCAGAATAACTATTCTAGAATTTCCATTTTTTCCCTTTATGGATTATTATTCAAACAGCGGTACGCTGTTTGAAGCTATGCTATAAGTTTAGAATATTATGTACTGTATGAAGGCTTACTCAAAATGCCTCATGAATCATGATATGCCACATGAATTTTTAAAATATATTTCAAGAATATTTAGTTTAATATCTTAAAATTAATATATTTTTTATCTGTTAAATTAATATTTATCGTTTCAAGCGATTATATGATGTTTTATTTGCTTTTTCATCTATAATTACTGATATTTTCACAAGTTTACTGTTCTAGAAAGGTTACTTCATGTTACTTTACAACTTTCTTACAGTAATCAAGTCATAATATAATTTAGGTGAGTGATTAATGATTATATTATATTATTATTAAGACTAACAGGTGGTAAAACTTTTTCCCTCAGAATTATGGCAAAAACCAGAAACAACTGTGAAGTCTGGTTGGTCGGACAAGTGCTGGAAGAGGGTTTTTCTGAGAAGTAGCTTCCAACTAACAGTGATGTCCTTAAACGTCTTTTTTATCACATTAAGTTTGGAAAGCAAAATGTCTCTGTAGCTTGCGCAACTGTAGCCAACGAAGTTATTGCTATGTGGGAGAAAGCATCCTTAATTACATCCCACAAGCCTTATATTGTCTCAAAGCTTAAAAGGCTTTACAATAAGCATGAAGGGCTGGTCAAGAACCGAGCTCGACGAACTCCTACCCAAGAGAAGAATGAAGCAGAATTTGTCACCAGCTTAAAGAAGCTTTTCGATGTAGCTCATTCAGAAGTGGAAACAGAAATAAAATTGCAGGAGGATAAAGATTTTCTTAAGGATCAAAGGAACGATCGGAAAATGATTATGGGTCCAGAAGACAAGGAGTTTTCAAGAAAGGCAAAAGCACGACAGATAAGCATGGAAAGAATGGAAAAACTTCGCAGGAAATCAAAGGAAGAAATGAGGCAATTGACAAAGGTTGTGGATCTCAACCAATGTGAAAATTCCGGTTCAGGAGGAAGTGAAGAATCATCTGGTGATGAATTGTTCTACAGAGCACTCTCATCATCATCTTCAAAAAGGAGAAGCTTGAACCAGGTGTAATTGTTAGGGATAAAAAGTTCTTGGCTGCTCTGGACCGCACTGCAACATCTGCAAGAGCTGCTATGCACATTGTGGCACCTGCCCTTCAGCTGCTGGAGTGGAAATTGAAGA